>OY288285.1:47273870-47441538 GCA_958450335.1 Hibiscus tridactylites | reverse complement strand
AAATAATTGATTAGGAGCTTTTCAACACATTTATACTGCAAAACCTCAATTTCTGTACTTTTTACTCAGTTAAAATTCTAACGGGTCCATTGGAAAGGCCTATTTAGACCTGCTCGTCCGAAACCTCGACAAAAAGGACTACAAAATAGTTTTAATCAAATTTTAGGAGTTCAAATAACTTATTAGGAGCTTTTCAACACAATTATATTGAAAAACCTCAATTTTATACTTTTTACTCAGTTAAAATTCAAACGGGCCCATTGAAAGGTCCATTTAGACCTGCTCGTCCGAAACCTCTACAAAAAGGTTCGCAAAAATGTTTTATTCAAATATTAGTAGTTCAAATAATTGATTAGGAGCTTTTCAACACAATTATATTGCAAAACCTCAATTTCTGTACTTTTTACTTAGTTAAAATTCCAACGGGTCCATTGAAAAGGCCCATTTAGACCTGCTCGTACCGAAACCTCTAAAAAAAGGACCGCAAAAATGTCTTATTCAAATATTAGGAGTTCAAATAATTGATTAGGAGCTTTTCAACACAATTATATTGCGAAACCTCAATTTCTGTACTTTTTACTCAGTTAAAATTCCAACGGGTCCATTGAAAGGCCCATTTCGACCCGCTCGTCCGAAACTTCTACAGAAAGGACTGCAAAATAAGTTTTAATCAAATTTTAGGAGTTCATGTAATTGATTAGGAGCTTTTCAACACAATTATATTGCAAAACCTCAATTTTTGTAGTTTTTACTCAATTTAATTCTAACGGGTCCATTGAAAGGCCCATTTAGACCTGCTTGTCCGAAACCTCTACAAAAAAGGACCTGCAAAACAAGTTTTAATCAAATTTTAGGAGTTCAAATAATAGATTAGGAGCTTTTCAACAGAATTATATTGCAAAAGCTAAATTCTGTACTTTTTTACCTAGTTAAAATTCCAACGGGTCCATTCTAAGGCCCATTTAGACCTGCTCGTCCGAAACGTATCAAGAAGGACTGCTAAAAAGGTTTTAATCAAATTTTAGGAGTTTATGTAATTGATTAGGAGCTTTTCAACACAATTATATTGCAAAACCTCAATTTTATACTTTTTACTCAGTTAAAAATTCAACGGGTCCATTGAAAGGCCCATTTAGACTCGCTCGTCCGAAACCTCTACAAAAAGGACCGCAAAAATGTTTTATTCAAATATTAGGAGTTCAAATAATTTATTAGGAGCTTTTCAGCACATTTATACTGCAAAACCTCAATTTCTGTACATTTTACTCATTTAAAATTCTAACGGGTCCATTGAAAGGCCCATTTAGACCTGCTCGTCCGAAACCTCGACAAAAAGGACTGCAAAATAGTTTTAATCAAATTTTAGGAGTTCAAATAATTTATTAGGAGATTTCAACACAATTATATTGAAAAACCTCAATTTTATACTTTTTATTTCAGTTAAAATTCAAACGGGCCCATTGAAAGGCCCATTTAGACCTGCTCGTCCGAAACCTCTACAAAAGGTTCGCAAAAATGTTTTATTCAAATATTGGGAGTTCAAATAATTTATTAGGAGCTTTTCAACACAATTATATTGCAAAACCTCTATTTCTGTACGTTTTACTAAGTTAAAATTCCAACGGGTCCATTGAAAGGCCCATTTAGACCTGCTCGTCCGAAACCTCTACAAAAAGGACCGCAAAAATGTTTTATTCAAACATTAGGAGTTCAAATAATTGATTAGGAGCTTTTCAACACAATTATATTGCGAAACCTCAATTTCTGTACTTTTTACTTAGTTAAAATTCCAACGGGTCCATTGAAAGGCCCATTTCGACCCGCTCGTCCGAAACTTCTACAGAAAGGACTGCAAAATAAGTTTTAATCAAATTTTAGGAGTTCATGTAATTGATTAGGAGCTTTTCAACACAATTATATTGCAAAACCTCAAATTTTGTAGTTTTTACTCAATTTAATTCCAACGGGTCCATTGAAAGGCCCATTTAGACCCGCTCGTCCGAAACCTCTACAAAAAAGGACCGCAAAACAAGTTTTAATCAAATTTTAGGAGTTCAAAAAATTGATTAGGAGCTTTTCAACAGAATTATATTGCAAAAGCTAAATTTCTGTTCTTTTTACCTAGTTAAAATTCCAACGGGTCCATTGTAAGGCCCATTTAGACCTGCTCGTCCGAAACGTATCAAAAAGGACTGCTAAAAAGGTTTTAATCAAATTTTAGGAGTTCATGTAATTGATTAGGAGCTTTTCAACACAATTATATTGCAAAACCTCAATTTTATACTTTTTACTCAGTTAAAATTTCAACGGGTCCATTGTAAGGCCCATTTAGACTCGCTCGTCCGAAACCTCTACAAAAAGGACCGCAAAATGTTTTTTTCAAATATTAGGAGTTCAAATAATTGATTAGGAGCTTTTCAACACATTTATACAGCAAAACCTCAATTTCTGTACATTTTACTCATTTAAAATTCTAACGGGTCCATTGAAAGGCCCATTTAGACCTGCTCGTCCGAAACCTCGACAAAAAGGACTGCAAAATAGTTTTAATCAAATTTTAGGAGTTCAAATAATTTATTAGGAGCTTTTCAACACAATTATATTGAAAAACCTCAATTTTATACTTTTTACTCAGTTAAAATTCAAACGGGCTCATTGAAAGGCCCATTTAGACTTTCTCGTCCGAAACCTCTACAAAAAGGTTCGCAAAAATGTTTTATTCAAATATTAGGAGTTCAAATAATTGATTAGGAGCTTTTCAACACAATTATATTGCAAAACCTCAATTGATGTACTTTTTACTCAGTTAAAATTCCAACGGGTCCATTGAAAGGCCCATTTAGACCTGCTCGTCCGAAACCTCTACAAAAAGGACCGCAAAAATGTTTTATTCAAATATTAGGAGTTCAAATAATTGATTAGAAGCTTTTCAACACAATTATATTGCGAAACCTCAATTTCTATACTTTTTACTCAGTTAAAATACCAACGGGTCCATTGAAAGGCCCATTTCGACCTGCTCGTCCGAAACTTCTACAGAAAGGACTGCAAAATAAGTTTTAATCAAATTTTAGGAGTTCATGTAATTGATTAGGAGCTTTTCAACACAATTATATTGCAAAACCTCAAATTTTGTACTTTTTACTCAATTTAATTCCAACGGGTCCATTGAAAGGCCCATTTAGACCTGCTCGTCCGAAACCTCTATAAAAAAGGACCGCAAAACAAGTTTTAATCAATTTTAGGAGTTCAAATAATTGATTGGGAGCTTTTCAACACAATTATATTGCAAAAGCTAAATTTCTGTACTTTTTACTCAGTTAAAATTCCAACGGGTCCATTGTAAGGCCCATTTAGACCTGCTCGTCCGAAACGTATCAAAAAGGACTGCAAAAAAGGTTTTAATCAAATTCTAGGAGTTTATGTAATTGATTAGGACATTTTCAACACAATTATATTGCCAAACCTCGATTTTATACTTTTTACTCAGTTAAAATTTCAACGGGTCCAGTGAAAGGCCCATTTAGACCCGCTCGTCCGAAACCTCTACAAAAAGGACCGCAAAATTTTTTTATTCAAATATTAGGAGTTCAAATAATTTATTAGGAGGTTTTCAACACATTTATACTGCAAAACCTCAATTTCTGTACTTTTTACTAAGTTAAAATTCTAACGGGTCCATTGAAAGGCCCATTTAGACCTGCTCGCCGAAACCTTGACAAAAAAGACTACGAAATAGTTTTAATCAAATTTTAGGAGTTCAAATAACTTATTAGGAGCTTTTCAACACAATTATATTGCAAAACCTCAATTTTATACTTTTTACTTAGTTACAATTCAAACGGGTCCATTGAAAGGCCCATTTAGACCTGCTCGTCCGAAACCTCTACAAAAAGGTTCGCAAAAATGTTTTATTCAAATATTATGAGTTCAAATAATTTATTAGGAGCTTTTCAACACAATTATATTGCAAAACCTCAATTTCTGTACTTTTTACTCAGTTAAAATTCCAACGGGTCCATTGAAAGGCCCATTTAGACCTGCTCGTCCGAAACCTCTACAAAAAGGACCGCAAAAATGTTTTATTCAAATATTAGGAGTTCAAATAATTGATTAGGAGCTTTTCAACACAATTATATTGCGAAACCTCAATTTCTGTACTTTTTACTCAGTTAAAATTCCAACGGGTCCATTGAAAGGCCCATTTCGACCCGCTCGTCCGAAACTTCTACAGAAAGGACTGCAAAATAAGTTTTAATCAAATTTTAGGATTTCATGTAATTGATTAGGAGCTTTTCAACACAATTATATTGCAAAACCTCAATTTTTGTACTTTTTACTCAATTTAATTCCAACGGGTCCATTGAAAGGCCCATTTAGACCTGCTCGTCCGAAACCTCTTCAAAAAATGACCGCAAAACAAGTTTTAATAAAATTTTAGGAGTTAAAATAATTTATTAGGAGCTTTTCAACACAATTATATTGCAAAAGATAAATTTCTGTGCTTTTTACTCAGTTAAAATTCTAACGGGTCCATTGTAAGGCCCATTTAGACCTGCTCGTCCGAAACGTATCAAAAAGGACTGCAAAAAAGGTTTTAATCAAATTCTAGGAGTTTATGTAATTGATTAGGATATTTTCAACACAATTATATTTCCAAACCTCAATTTTATACTTTTTACTCAGTTAAAATTTCAACGGGTCCAGTGAAAGGCCTCATTTAGACCCGCTCGTCCGAAACCTCTACAAAAAGGACCGCAAAATTTTTTTATTCAAATATTAGGAGTTCAAATAATTGATTAGGAGGTTTTAAACACATTTATACTGCAAAACCTCAATTTCTGTACTTTTTACTAAGTTAAAATTCTAACGGGTCCATTGAAAGGCCCATTTAGACCTGCTCGTCCGAAACCTCGACAAAAAAGACTGCAAAATAGTTTTAATCAAATTTTAGGAGTTCAAATAACTTATTAGGAGCTTTTCAACACAATTATATTGCAAAACCTCAATTTTATACTTTTTACTCAGTTACAATTCAAACGGGTCCATTGAAAGGCCCATTTAGACCTGCTCGTCCGAAACCTCTACAAAAAGGTTCGCAAAAATGTTTTATTCAAATATTAGGAGTTCAAATAATTGATTAGGAGCTTTTCAACACAATTATATTGCAAAAGCTAAATTTCTGTACATTTTACTCAGTTAATATTCTAACGGGTCCATTGAAAGGCCCATTTAGACCTGCTCGTCCGAAACCTCGACAAAAAGTACTGCAAAATAGTTTTAATCAAATTTTAGGAGTTCAAATAATTAATTAGGAGCTTTTCAACACAATTATATTGCAAAACCTCAATTTTATACTTTTCACTCAGTTAAAATTCAAACGGGCAAATTTTAGGCCCGTTTAGACCTGCTCGTCCGAAACCTCTACAAAAAGGTTTGCAAAAATGTTTTATTCAAATATTAGGAGTTAAAATAATTGATTAGGAGCTTTTCAACACAATTATAATGCAAAACCTCAATTGTTGTACTTTTTACTTAGTTAAAATTCCAACGGGTCCATTGAAAGGCCCATTTAGACCTGCTCGTCCGAAACCTCTACAAAAAGGACCGCAAAAATGTTTTATTAAAATATTAGGAGTTCAAATAATTTATTAGGAGCTTTTCAACAGAATTATATTGCGAAACCTCAATTTCTGTACTTTTTACTCAGTTAAAATACCAACGGGTCCATTGAATGGCCAATTTCGACCCGCTCGTCCGAAACCTCTACAAAAAGGACTACAAAATAAGTTTTAATCAAAATTTAGGAGTTCATGTAATTGATTAGGAGCTTTTCAACACAATTATATTGCAAAACTTCAATTTTTGTACTTTTTACTCAATTTAATTCCAACGGGTCCATTGAAAGGCCCATTTAGACCTGCTCGTCCGAAACCTCTACAAAAAAGGACCGCAAAACAAGTTTTAATCAAATTTGAGGAGTTCAAATAATTGATTAGGAGCTTTTCAACACAATTATATTGCAAAAGCTAAATTTCTGTACTTTTTACTCAGTTAAAATTCCAACGGGTCCATTGTAAGGCCCATTTAGAACTGCTCGTCCGAAACGTATAAAAAAGGACTGCAAAAAAGGTTTTAATCAAATTTTAGGAGTTTATGTAATTGATTAGGAGCTTTTCAACACAATTATATTGCGAAACATCAATTTCTGTACTTTTTACTCAGTTAAAATACCAACGGGTCCATTGAATGGCCAATTTCGACCCGCTCGTCCGAAACCTCTACAAAAAGGACTGCAAAATAAGTTTTAATCAAAATTTAGGAGTTCATGTAATTGATTAGGAGCTTTTCAACACAATTATATTGCAAAACTTCAATTTTTGTACTTTTTACTCAATTTAATTCCAACGGGTCCATTGAAAGGCCCATTTAGACCTGCTCGTCCGAAACCTCTACAAAAAAGGACCGCAAAACAAGTTTTAATCAAATTTGAGGAGTTCAAATAATTGATTAGGAGCTTTTCAACACAATTATATTGCAAAAGCTAAATTTCTGTACTTTTTACTCAGTTAAAATTCCAACGGGTCCATTGTAAGGCCCATTTAGAACTGCTCGTCCGAAACGTATAAAAAAGGACTGCAAAAAAGGTTTTAATCAAATTTTAGGAGTTCAAATAATTGATTAGGAGCTTTTCAACACATTTATACTGCAAAACCTCAATTTCTGTACTTTTTACCCGGTTAAAATTCTGACGGGTCCGTTGAAAGGCACATTTAGACCTGCTCGTCCGAAACCTCGACAAAAAAGACTGCAAAATAGTTTCAATCAAATTTTAGGAGTTCAAATAATTGTTTAGGAGCTTTTCAACACATTTATACTACAAAACCTCAATTTCTGTACTTTTTACTCAGTTAAAATTCTAACGGGTCCATTGAAAGGCCCATTTAGACCTGCTCGTCCGAAACCTCGACAAAAAGGACTGCAAAATAGTTTTAATCAAATTTTAGGAGTTCAAATGATTTATTAGGAGATTTTCAACACAATTATATTGCAAAACCTCAATTTTATACTTTTTACTCAGTTAAAATTCAAACGGGCCCATTGAAAGGCCCATTTAGACCTGCTCGTCCGAAACCTCTACAAAAAGGTTCGCAAAAATGTTTTATTCAAATATTAGGAGTTAAAATAATTTATTAGGAGCTTTTCAACACAATTATATTGCAAAACCTAAATTTCTGTACTTTTTACTAAGTTAAAATTCCAACGGGTCCAGTGAAAGGCCCATTTAGACCTGCTCGTCCGAAACCTCTACTAAAAGGACCGCAAAAATGTTTTATTCAAATATTAGGAGTTCAAATAATTGATTAGGAGCTTTTCAACACAATTATATTGCGAAACCTCAATTTCTGTACTTTTTACTCAATTAAAATACCAACGGGTCCATTGAAAGGCCCATTTCGACCCACTCGTCCGAAACCTCTACAAAAAGGACTGCAAAATAAGTTTTAATCAAACTTTAGGAGTTCATGTAAATGATTAGGAGCTTTTCAACACAATTATATTGCAAAACCTCAATTTTTGTACTTTTTTCTCAATTTAATTCCAACGGGTCCATTGAAAGGCCCATTTAAACCTGCTCCTCCGAAACCTCTGCAAAAAAGGACCGCAAAACAAGTTTTAATCAAATTTTAGGAGTTCAAATAATTGATTAGGAGCTTTTCAACACAATTATATTGCAAAAGCTAAATTTCTGTACTTTTTACTCAGTTAAAATTCCAACGGGTCCATTGTAAGGCCCATTTAGACATGCTCGTCCGAAACGTATCAAAAAGGACTGCAAAAAAGGTTTTAATCAAATTTTAGGAGTTTATGTAATTGATTAGGAGCTTTTCAACACAATTATATTGCAAAACCTCAATTTTATACTTTTTACTCAGTTAAAGTTTCAACGAGTCCATTGAAAGGCCCATTTAGACCCGCTCGTCCGAAACCTCTACAAAAAGGACCGCAAAAATGTTTTATTCAAATATTAGGAGTTCAAATAATTGATTAGGAGCTTTTCAACACATTTATACTGCAAAACCTCAATTTATGTACTTTTTACTCAGTTAAAATTCTAACGGGTCCATTGAAAGGCCCATTTAGACCTGCTCGTCCGAAACCTCGACAAAAAGGACTGCAAAATAGTTTTAATCAAATTTTAGGAGTTCAAATAATTTATTAGGAACTTTTCAATACAATTATATTGAAAAACCTAAATTTTATACTTTTTACTCAGTTAAAATTCAAACGGGCCCATTGAAAGGCCAATTTAGACCTGCTCGTCCGAAACCTCTACAAAAAGGTTCGCAAAAATGATTTATTCAAATATTAGGAATTCAAATAAATGATTAGGAGTTTTTCAACACAATTATATTGGAAAACCTCAATTTCTGTACTTTTTACTCAGTTAAAATTCCAACGGGTCCATTGAAAGGCCCATTTAGACCTGCTCGTCCGAAACCTCTACAAAAAGGACCGCAAAAATGTTTTATTCAAATATTAGGAGTTCAAATAATTGATTAGGAGCTTTTCAACACAATTATATTGCGAAACCTCAATTTCTGTACGTTTTACTCAGTTAAAATACCAACGGGTCCATTGAAAGGCCCATTTCGACCCGCTCGTAAGAAACCTCTACAAAAAGGACTGCAAAATAAGTTTTAATCAAAATTTAGGAGTTTATGTAATTGATTAGGATCTTTCAACACAATTATATTGCAAAACCTCAATTTTTGTACTTTTTACTCAATTTAATTCCAACGGGTCCATTGAAAGGCCCAATTAGACCTGCTCGTCCGAAACCTCTACAAAAAAGGACCGCAAAACAAGTTTTAATCAAATTTTACGAGTTCAAATAATTGATTAGGAGCTTTTCAACACAATTATATTGAAAAAGCTAAATTTTTGTACTTTTTACTAAGTTAAAATTCCAACGGGTCCATTGTAAGGCCCATTTAGACCTGCTCGTCCGAAACATACCAAAAAGGACTGCAAAAAAGGTTTTAATCAAAATTTATGAGTTTATGTAATTGATTATGAGCTTTTCAACACAATTATATTGCAAAACCTCAATTTTATACTTTTTACTCAGTTAAAATTCCAATGGGTCCATTGAAAGGCCCATTTAGACCCGCTCGTCCAAAACCTCTACAAAAAGGACCGCAAAAATGTTTTATTCAAATATTAGGAGTTCAAATAATTAATTAGGAGCTTTTCAACACATTTATACTGTAAAACCTCAATTTCTGTACTTTTTACTCAGTTAAAATACTAACGGGTCCATTGAAAGGCCCATTTAGACCTGCTCGTCCGAAACCTCTACAAAAAGGACCGCAAAAATATTTTATTCAAATATTAGGAGTTCAAATAATTGATTAGGAGCTTTTCAACACAATTATATTGCGAAACCTCAATTTCTGTACTTTTTACTCAATTAAAATACCAACGGGTCCATTGAAAGGCCCATTTCGACCCGCTCGTCCGAAACCTCTACAAAAAAGACTGCAAAATAAGTTTTAATCAAATTTTAGGAGTTCATGTAATTGATTAGGAGCTTTTCAACACAATTATATTACAAAACCTCAATTTTTTTACTTTTTACTCAATTTAATTCCAACGGGTCTATTGAAAGGCCCATTTAAACCTGCTCGTCCGAAACCTCTACAAAAAAGGACCGCAAAACAAGTTTTAATCAAATTTTAGGAGTTCAAATAATTGATTAGGAGCTTTTCAACACAATTATATTGCAAAAGCTAAATTTCTGTACTTTTTACTCAGTTAAAATTCCAACGGGTCCATTGTAAGGCCAAATTAGACATGCTCGTCCGAAATGTATCAAAAAGGACTGCAAAAAAGGTTTTAATCAAATTTTAGGAGTTTATGTAATTGATTAGGAGCTTTTCAACACAATTATATTGCAAAACCTCAATTTTATACTTTTTACTCAGTTAAAATTTCAACGAGTCCATTGAAAGGCCCATTTAGACCCGCTCGTCCGAAACCTCTACAAAAAGGACCGCAAAAATGTTTTATTCAAATATTAGGAGTTCAAATAATTGATTAGGAGCTTTTCAACACATTTATACTGCAAAACCTCAATTTATGCCCTTTTTACTCAGTTAAAATTCTAACAGGTCCATTGAATGGCCCATTTAGACCTGCTCGTCCGAAACCTCGACAAAAAGGACTGCAAAACAGTTTTAATCAAATTTTAGGAGTTCAAATAATTTATTAGGAACTTTTCAATACAATTATATTGAAAAACCTAAATTTTATACTTTTTACTCAGTTAAAATTCAAACGGGCCCATTGAAAGGCCCATTTAGACCTGCTCGTCCGAAACCTCTACAAAAAGGTTCGCAAAAATGTTTTATTCAAATATTAGGAGTTCAAATAATTGATTAGGAGTTTTTCAACACAATTATATTGCAAAACCTCAATTTCTGTACTTTTTACTCCGTTAAAATTCCAACGGGTCCATTGAAAGGCCCATTTAGACCTGCTCGTCCGAAACCTCTACAAAAAGGACCGCAAAAATGTTTTATTCAAATATTAGGAGTTCAAATAATTGATTAGGAGCTTTTCAACACAATTATATTGCGAAACCTCAATTTTTGTACGTTTTACTCAGTTAAAATACCAACGGGTCCATTGAAAGGCCCATTTCGACCCGCTCGTCCGAAACCTCTACAAAAAGGACTACAAAATAAGTTTTAATCAAATTTTAGGAGTTTATGTAAATGATTAGGAGCTTTTCAACACAATTATATTGAAAAACCTCAATTTTTGTACTTTTTACTCAATTTAATTCCAACGGGTCCATTGAAAGGCCCATTTAGACCTGCTCGTCCGAAACCTCTACAAAAAAGGACCGCAAAACAAGTTTTAATCAAATTTTAGGAGTTCAAATAATTGATTAGGAGCTTTTCAACACAATTATATTGCAAAAGCTAAATTTCTGTACTTTTTATAAGTTAAAATTCCAACGGGTCCATTGTAAGGCCCATTTAGACCTGCTCGTCCGAAACGTACCAAAATGGACTGCAAAAAAGGTTTTAATCAAAATTTATGAGTTTATGTAATTGATTAGGAGCTTTTCAACACAATTATATTGCAAAACCTCAATTTTTTACTTTTTACTCAGTTAAAATTTCAACGGGTCCATTGAAAGGCCCATTTAGACCCGCTCGTCCGAAACCTCTACAAAAAGGACCGCAAAAATGTTTTATTCAAATATTAGGAGTTCAAATAATTAATTAAGAGCTTTTCAACACATTTATACTGCAAAACCTCAATTTCTGTACTTTTTACTCAGTTGAAATACTAACGGGTCCATTGAAAGGCCCATTTAGACTTGCTCGTCCGAAAAGTATAAAAAAGGACTGCAAAAAAGGTTTTAATCAAATTTTAGGAGTTCAAATAATTTATTAGGAACTTTTCAACACAATTATATTGAAAAACCTCAATTTTATACTTTTTACTCAGTTAAAATTCAAACGGGCCCATTGAAAGGCCCATTTAGACCTGCTCGTCCGAAACCTCTACAAAAAGGTTCGCAAAAATGTTTTATTCAAATATTAGGAGTTCAAATAATTGATTTGGAGTTTTTCAACACAATTATATTGCAAAACCTCAATTTCTGTACTTTTTACTTAGTTAAAATTCCAACGGGTCCATTGAAAGGCCCATTTAGACCTGCTCGTTCGAAACCTCTACAAAAAGGACCGCAAAAATGTTTTATTCAAATATTAGGAGTTCAAATAATTGATTAGGAGCTTTTCAACACAATTATATTGCAAAACCTCAATTTTTGTACTTTTTACTCAATTTTTGTACTTTGTAGAGGTTTTGCAATATAATTGTGTTGAAAAGCTCCTAATCAATTACATGAACTCCTAAAATTTGATTAAGACTTGTTTTCCGGTCCTTTTTGTAGAGGTTTCGGACGAGCGGGTCGAAATGGGCCTTTCAATGGACCCGTTGGAATTTTAACTAAGTAAAAAGTACAAAAATTGAGGTTTTGCAATATAATTGTGTTGAAAAGCTCCTAATCAATTATTTGAACTCCTAAAATTTGATTAAAACTTGTTTTGCAGTCCTTTTTGTAGAGGTTTCGGATGAGCGTGTAACGCCCCGGTTTTGGGCTTAGAAGTCTTGGGCGTTGACCGGTTGGTCAAAGTGCTGTTCGAATCGTAAGAGGTTAAATTAGGAAAGCCTAGTTCGGGTTGCATTAAAAATATGGAAAAACGTTCTAAAATCATCTTTTAATATAATTAAGTGAACTGTGAAATCAATTTTGGAAAATGAGTTTTGGAAGGGTGACATTTTGGCTAGTGACCAAAATGTAATTTTTGAAAGTTTGGTGGCTGTTTTATAAAGGGTTGAAACTTTGAATCTTTAAGGAGCTATTTACCCAAAGGGAGTTTCTCCAGATTTTTCTAAGATATTTTGAGTTATAATTCTGATTTTTAAAGATTTCATAAAGGAGGGAAATCTCATTTTGTTATTTTCTCAACTAACTTCTCATTTTCTTTCTCTCTTTTCTCTCAACCCAAACACTCCATTTCCAGAGTTTTGTTCTGATTTTATCATCTAAATTCCTCCTTTCAACTCTCATTTAATCCCTAATCATTGTATCTTCAAAACCTCTTCAATTTCTACAAGTTTCATCAAGGATTTTCATTCCAAAAAGAGGAGAAACTCAAGTTTGGAGGTAAGAACGTCCTTCTCCTCTGAACTTCAAGTTCTTTACTGAAATTCCTAAGTTTTCAATCCTAAATTGATGTTTAATTAAAGGCTTTTAAGTTGATTTATAGATCTTGGCTAATTATGCAAGATTTTGATGATTTCACATGATTTTCGTTTGATCTGTTAAATCTGTGATTTGAGAGGTGTTTTTGATGATTAATGATCTCTAAATTGATAAGGAAATGAGTTTTGATTGATGCAATCCCGGATAGGTTGAGTTTCCTAAGTTTAGCTTGTGTTTTAAGGTAGTTTTTGTGGTGATCTTGTGGATTTGGTGTTGCTGGAGGTATAAGGATGTTGTTAGGTTGTTTTTAGATGTTATATGGTGTTAATGGAAGTGAGGTTTTGCTGGTTTATGGCTGGGCTTTGTTTGGAAGTGTTTTGGATGCATTTTCGGTTGTGTTTGGTGGCCGAAAATGGAGGTTATGTGAGAGCAGCGAGTTTTGATGCTTTCATTGAAGCAATTAATGCATGATGATGCATTAATCCTCTGCTTTAATGTGTTGAAACAGGGGAGGCATCCTTGGATCCAAGAGTTGTTGATCCGGAGGCTAGTTTTGGTGCTTTGGCTTGAAGCAAAGTGGAAATCGGTGAGTGCATTTGTGAAAATGGATTTTCAGCTTTAAAACCAAGGTTTGAAGGTTTTGGGAGCTTAGTTTAAGTCTAAACAACTTTGCTAAGCTCAAGTGTAAGTTTTCGGATTTCTCTCTAAGTGGTGGCCATGTTTTGGTGTGTTGCAAAATGATGATTTGCATGTTTTAATTACTGTTTTGAAAGCATGATTTAGCATGATATTTGCTGATGTTTTAAGCCATGTGTTGAAGGTAACTCTAGGTAGGAGTTCCTTGATTTTATACATTGTTTAAATGTGGATTTGATGCTTTGAAATGCATGGTGAAGTGGCTTGGTTTAATGCTTTGAAACAGTGGATTATATGGTGAGAAATATGTATATTGGCAAGTGATGTTTTGTAAAAAGTGAAGGTCACTAAGGTGGTTAAAAGTCCTTGAGTGAGCCTTGTTACTTAAGAACATCAAGGTGGTTAAAAGTCCTTGGATGGCTCTTGTTGCGGACACTAAGGTGGTTAAAAGTCCTTAGGTGCTCCTTTCCATGGTGGTTAAAAGTCCATGGGTGTTGAGTGTGTAAAAGTTCTATTATTTACACCCTTTTTAACCCATATTTCTGCTGCATTCAAGCATCATTGCATTGCATTTAGGATAGTTTTCAATTAAATATCACAATTATATAAAAGGCACGGATTCTACTAAAAGATGGTGTATTTTGCAGGTAGCTGCCAAGGTTGACGATGAAGGCAGGCGAAGGGCAGATAAGCAGGAAGGCGGAACTGAACAAGCAGCTGAAGGAGACGAACCTGTCATGGACCCGTCACGACAGCATGGTGACAGCAGATTATTGAAGAGAAAAAAATGAAGTGGACATCGATAGATAGAGAAAAATCTGCTCGTCTATCGTGTGGCAGCCAAATAATTTTCCAAGCCCCGGATCAAAAGATATGTCAAGCCAAAGCTCAAAGGAGAGGAAATCCCTAAAAGCAAGGAGGCGGCTAGAAAGTAGGATACTTTAGAGATTTAATCTTTATTAGAGTCTTACTTTTAATTAAAGTTGTAATCCTTGTTACCTTAGATATCTTGAGCCCAAAGCTTATATAAAGGGCATAGATTAAACCTAGGGCAGAACGGATTACCCCATAACCGAAACCAAAACCCTGCCGTCCACCCGTCACCGACATGTTCTAAATTCCCCCTAGGGCTACGGGTTGTTTTGTAAAGTAGTTGCAAGGGTTGCTTTGTTTTAGGATTTTTCAAGTTCAATAAAATAAACTTCAAGTTCTTTTATCTTGGTTTTAACATCTTGCAAGAGCATCGGGAGAGCATTGTAAGGTTATCTATTTACTTAGCATCGGGAGAGTTAAGTATACGAAAGAGATAAAAGCGCGTTCTCTAGTTTATAGTTGAACCATCTCGTGCTTAGGGATAAGGCGAGGTTAAGTGGCTAAGGAAGAATTCATACACATCGGTGTTCATCCTTCGATTCACGCCGGGAGGTATCATCAAAGACGTGTTCATCGACAGACTTGTGCCTAGGGATAGTGCAAGGCAGATCTGGGATTCTTGCCAAGCTTGAAGTACTGAGTTAGTGTCTGCTGCCGCGACAACTAACGGACAGACGCCGCGACAGGTGCTGTCGGCGACGGGAGCGACGACAGAACTGGAGATCCTAAGCAATTCAATACCTGCACTACCGAGCAATTCAATACCAGCCCATTCTCTCTATCTTGATTTCTCAATCTTTTATTTACGTTTTACTTTATTATTCGTGACAACTCTCTAAAATATTTCTTTTACTTTGTGCAGTAAATCAAGGTGAAGTCATTAGCCCAATCCCTGTGGAGACGATATCCGATACTTAGTATCACTTTATTACTTGCGACGTGTACACTTGCACTACCATTGCGATAGACTATTTTACACGCAACAAGTTTTTGGCGCCGTTGCCGGGGATTGGCAACATAACTACATCTTTATTTTATTGCACTTTTTGTTTTTATTTTTGTTTTTCGTTTTTTGTTTTTCTTTAATTTTTATTTTTGTTTTTCAACTCTTGCTTTTCACAAGGTTCTCTTGTTTATGCGCAGATCGAAAAGAGGCGAAGATCCTGAGTATAAGTTAGATCCGGAAATCGAACGATCATTCAATCTCAAGAAACAGATTCGCCATCTTTTGGACAGGAACGAATACCTTGAAGAACAGCTAGAGCAGATGGCCCGTAACCAACCTGCTGGAGGAGATATACCGCCTGTCGGCGATCCGCCTGGGGCAGGTGGACGACGGTCATGTCGTGACTACATGCTGAATGACCATGTAGAGCTGGAGACCACGCTGCCGGATATTGATGTTGATAACTTCGAGCTTAAACCTGTCATGTTTAGTATGATCAACAACGCCGGACAGTTCAGTGGTTCTGCGACAGAAGATGCTAGGGAGCATCTCAAAACGTTCCAGGAGATCTATGGTTCGTTTAGGCTACCAGGAGTTAGTCCGGAGATACTGAGGCTTCGGTTATTCCCTCATTCATTAAGGGATAGAGCTAAAACTTGGTGGAATAAACTTACACCGGGTTCTATTATGACTTGGGCAGATCTAACTCGTGAATTTTTATCTCGGTTTAATCCTTCACATTTATCTGAGCGATTACGTAACGAAATTGCTACTTTTCAACAGGAAGATGACGAGCCGATGCACGAGGCCTGGGACAGATTTACTACTCTTCTACGGAACTGCCCAATGCATGGATTCCCCGTCTGGAATCAGGTAACTAAGTTTTATAATGCTGCTAACTTACAAACTCGCATTCGCATTGATTCTGCAGCAAATGGACTATTATTGGATAAAGATCCGGACGAGGCACTACAAGTTCTGAAGAATCTAGCTAAGAATGAGGAGCAGTTTCCGACAGCTAGAAGAGGGGGTAAACGGGTACTTGCTGTCAAGGACTATGAGGCTGACAGCACTATGAAATCACAGGTAGCATTCCTCACTAAAGCCATGAAACATTTATTAAGTGAAGAGGAAGTACGAGGGTTTGCTGTCGAGGAAATTTGTGCCACTTGTGAGGGAAATCATAGTAGGGATGAGTGCCCTATAAACATAGAAGAAGGGAAATATGTTGGAAATTACAAGCCAAACTACAATTCCAACAATTACAACCCTAATTGGAGAAAGGATCCCAAATTTTCCTGGAGTAATCCTAACAATGCCCTAAATCCGCAAGCATATAATCAGAATCAGGGGGGTCCTAGATTGTTGATGAGACAGCAACTGCAGCCGCAGAACCTGCCGCAGAACCTGCCGCCTCAACAACAACAGCAGCCACCACCTGCCACGAGTAGTGTATTGGAGCAGACTTTGGCTACCTTTATGTCTCAGACTGGCACTTATATGGAAAATATTAATCAGTTTGTCAAAAAGACGGAAAATTTTATGGACGAGACTAAGATGAGAATGACAAACCATGAGGCCACCTTGAAATCTCTAGAGACACAAATGGGTCAAGTGTCGCAACATATTAAACCGAGGCAGAATGGAGGTTTCCCTAGCAATACTGAAAACGCTAGACCACCCCCTCATGAGCAATGTAAGGCAATTACTACTAGGAGTGGGAAAAAGTTACCAGGGCCGAAAAAAGAAGTTGATACAGAAAAGGACCCTGCTTTGAATAAACCTGCCGAGGAAGCTGCCCCGACAGGTAATAAACAGACTGCTGCCGATGATCCTGTCACGACAGCAGAAGCGACAGAGGAGAAAAAGGAAGATCATCGTCCTCAGATTCGCATGCAGTGGGAAGGACGCATTGCTGATTATCGTCCTCCACCACCTTTTCCTCAATGGATACAACAAGCTAAGAATGAATCTCAACTCAAAAAAATTTATGATATTTTTAAACAGGTTCATATTAATATTCCGTTGTTAGATGCTGTTAGGGAAATGCCAGGTTATGCTAAATTCCTCAAGGATGTTATGTCTAAAAAATCTAAACTTGGGGAATTTGAAACGGTAAGGATGCAAGAGGGTTGCATGAGTATTCTTCATCGACAACCACCCCAGAAAAAGAAGGATCCAGGGAGCTTCCTCATACCTTGCGTAATCGGTGACAAATTTGTGGGTAAGGCACTTTGTGATCTTGGTGCTAGTGTTAATCTAATGCCCAAATCTGTTTTTCAGAAACTAGGTATTGGCAAGGCGCGGCCCACGACAGTTACCCTACAGCTAGCCGACCGCTCTTACGTTCACCCCGAGGGAAAAATTGAAGATATTTTGGTAAGAGTGGATAAACTTATTTTTCCTGCTGACTTTCTTATTTTAGATTGTGAGGCAGATGAGAACGCACCAGTCATCCTCGGACGACCTTTCTTAGCCACGGGAAGATCGTTGATTGATGTGGAGAAGGGAGAACTCACCATGCGCGTGAACGATCAAGAAATTAAGTTGAATGTTCTCCAAGCAATGAAACATGCCGATGTTCGAGGAATGCAAAGCCATCATCGAGGTGACCTTTGATTACCCCTGCATCAGGTCAGGCTGCCGAGATATTAAATTTGGTCACTGCTGCGACAACCATCTACCAACCTGTCACGACAGTGACGACGACAGCAACGACGGTAGCACAGACGACAGTGACCCCTCTGAAACCGATACATCTGATACTGAAGGTCATGAGGAGGTAAACTGGTTAGACCATCGTCCAGGTAAGTTATTCGAACCCTTAAATTACACTTCGGATAACCATTTAATCCAAAAGCCCTCCACTGTTGAACCACCTGTCTTAGAACTTAAGCCCCTGCCAGGGCAGCTTAAATATGCTTATCTTGGTTGTGATAACACACTGCCTGTAATCATCTCTGCTAAGCTGCCGCAGGAACAGGAACGACAGCTGATCGACATGTTGAGGCAGCATAAAAGGGCGATAGGATGGACGATAGCAGACATCCAGGGCATTAGTCCGGCAATCTGTATGCACAAAATCCTCTTAGAGGAAGACCATAAGCCGACTATTGATGCCCAAAGGCGGTTAAACCTTGCAATGAAGGAGGTAGTGCGTAAAGAAATAATTAAATGGTTAGATGCTGGTATTATTTACGCCATCTCCGACAGCAAATGGGTAAGCCCGGTGCAATGTGTTCCCAAGAAAGGAGGCATGACTGTAATAACCAACGAAAACAACGAGTTAATCCCAACCAGGACTGTGACCGGTTGGAGGGTTTGTATGGACTATCGGAAGCTTAACAAAGCTACCCGAAAAGACCACTTTCCTTTACCCTTTATTGATCAAATGCTTGATAGATTAGCGGGTAAATCTTATTATTGTTTTCTTGATGGTTATTCAGGTTATAACCAAATTGCTATTGCACCGGAGGACCAAGAGAAAACGACTTTCACATGCCCCTACGGAACATTTGCATTCAGGAGGATGCCATTCGGCCTCTGTAACGCACCTGCCACCTTCCAAAGGTGCATGATGGCAATATTCTCCGACATGGTAGAAGACTTCCTTGAGATCTTCATGGATGATTTTTCCGTCTTTGGAGACGATTTTGAGAGCTGCCTCGGCAACCTTCAAAAGGTACTTGAAAGATGTGAAAAGGCTAATCTTGTTCTTAATTGGGAAAAATGTCATTTTATGGTAGATGAAGGGATAGTTTTAGGCCATAAGATTAGCTGCCGTGGGATAGAAGTCGACAGGGCAAAAATAGAAGTCATAGAGAAGCTGCCGCCGCCAACAACAGTCAAGGGCATTAGGAGTTTTTTAGGGCATGCTGGTTTTTATAGGAGATTTATTGCCAATTTCTCAAAAATCAGGAAACCCCTATGTCATCTCCTAGAGCAGAACCGACCCTTTGACTTTAATGAAGAATGTACTGAAGCATTCAAGGTTCTGAAGGAAAAGTTAGTGACAGCCCCCATAGTACAGCCACCAGACTGGACGCAACCGTTTGAAATTATGTGTGATGCTAGTGACTATGCTGTCGGGGCAGCACTTGGGCAGCGCAAGGACAGGCTATTTCATGTCATATATTACGCCAGCAAAACATTGAATGATGCCCAAGTGAATTATACCACCACGGAAAAGGAGCTGTTAGCCGTGGTGTTTTCCATCGACAAGTTTCGTTCTTACATACTTGGAACGAAGGTTATAATACACACCGACCACTCTGCCCTCAAGTATCTATTTGCAAAAAAAGATGCAAAACCTAGGTTGATACGATGGATATTACTATTACAAGAATTCGACCTTGAGATAAAAGATAAAAAGGGGACAGAAAATCAGGTGGCAGATCACTTGTCGAGGTTGGAAACGGGACAGAGTCTACCGCCAGATGAGACACACATATTGGAGACCTTCCCAGATGAGCAGCTCTTTGCTGCCGCACTAGCTGTCGCGACAGCCATGACGGCAGGTAAGTCTTCTAACCTTCCCTGGTATGCTGATTTCGTTAATTTTATAGTTAGCGGAATATTACCTTCTGATCTTACTTACCAAGCCAGGAAGAGGTTTCAAAATGATGTTAAACATTATTATTGGGACGAACCTCTTCTTTTCAAAATGTGCGCAGATCAGGTTATAAGGAGATGCATACCACAAGAAGAACAAGAAGACATTCTCCATCACTGTCATGCTTCACAATATGGAGGACACTTAGGAGGCAATAAAACTGCTGCCAAGGTGCTGCAGTCAGGGTTCTACTGGCCGACATTGTATAAGGACGCACAGGAATTTTATAAAAACTGTGACAGGTTCCAGCGGACAGGTAACATCTCGAGGAGAAACGAGATGCCACTGCAGAATATTTTAGAAGTCGAAATCTTCGATGTTTGGGGGATTGATTTTATGGGACCTTTTCCATCTTCTTGTGGAAATCTTTACATCCTCCTAGCAGTGGATTATGTCTCCAAGTGGGTAGAAGCAATCGCAACTCAAAAGAATGATGCCAAAACAGTCCAAAAGTTTTTGCACAAAAACATCTTTTCTAGATTCGGCATCCCTAGGGCGATTATCAGTGATGAAGGGAGACATTTTGACAACAAGGTAATTACTGCCGCCTTGAGAAAATATGGTGTCAAGCACAGGATCGCAACAGCATACCACCCACAGACCAATGGACAGGCTGAGATATCCAATAGGGAAATAAAGAACATTCTTGAAAAAATGGTTAAACCAACTAGGAAAGATTGGTCTTTGCTTCTGAATGATGCATTATGGGCATACAGAACAGCCTTCAAGACTCCATTGGGCATGTCTCCATACCGTCTGATTTATGGGAAAACCTGTCATCTGCCTGTCGAGATAGAACACAAGGCATATTGGGCGATCAAGGCAGTAAACATGGACTTGGACAAGGCAGGCCAGAAAAGGCTGTTAGATTTGAATGAGATCGATGAAATACGGACAATGGCCTACGACAATGCAAGGATTTACAAGGAAAAAACTAAAAAGTGGCATGACAAGAAGTTGCTGCCACGACAGTTCTGCCCAGGGCAGCTTGTGTTGTTGTTCAATTCTAGATTGAAACTCTTTCCAGGGAAGCTCAAATCTAGATGGTCTGGCCCATTCCAAGTAGTTCAAGTTTTTCCCCATGGTGCCATTACAATTCAATCACTAAAGGACGGGCACCAATTCAAAGTCAATGGACAACGCCTCAAGCATTATCAAGGGACTGAAGCCCCAGGAATACAGGAAGTGGTTACTTTAGGTGATGCCCCACAAGGCATCCCTAATTTAACCTAATTCTCTTATTTTTTTTATTATTATTATTAATATTATTTATTAGGAATTAGATTTTATTCAAATAATGTTTTGTTTTTAAATTTCAGTTTTTAGGAAATAAAGAAGGCAAGTGAGAAAGAAGAAGTGGCCCAAGCCCACCGCCCATCCATCAGCCCAAATAAAGTCCATTTATAACCTGTCGTTTCGGCTGCCGGCGCAGACGGAGTTGACAGGCTGTCAACAGACGCACAGCAGACGAAGAATCGTGCGGCAGACGCAGCATTAATGTCCGTCAGACGTGTCAGACGCAACATTCAATCTGCCGCTCCGTTATTCCCGCCTGCCGTTGCGGCATTAAATGGGCAGCCCCCGACAGCTATATAAACCCCTTCTCCTTTTCATTTTTCCTCACTTCAGATTTTCTCTCTTGCTATTCTCTTCTAGTTTAATCTCTTTTCTTTCATTTTCAGCCCTTGCAACCAAACATGTCTTCACGACAAACCCGACAGAACGCTGCTGCCGCTTCCTCTTCCGCAGCAGCATCTCCGTTCGCTAACAAGGAACTGTGGGAAGAGCGCAGCTTCATCTACAACAGAGATGCCCCTCTGTTTGGACTCCAGCCGTTCATCATGCAGGCCATTACAGCCCAACTGTGGGAAGATTTCGCCGAGCAGCCGGCAGAACTTAATGACACCCTAGTCAGGGAGTTCTATGCGGCGATCGAGAGCAAGACGGCAACATCTGTCACCGTCAGGGGAGTGACAGTACCCTTTACCGCCAGCAGCATCAACCATGTCTTCGGCCTCTTCTTCGGCCCCAACGATGATGCCCATCAACAGTTTTGGGACACCCTCGATGCTGCCGGCCATGATGCTGTCATGAGGGAGTTGACAGAAGCAGGAACGACGTGGAGCACGAGTAAGAAGAACCCCCATTCTGTCAATAGGGGGCAGCTCCTACCTGAGGCAAAGTTATGGAACGCTTTTATCAAAAAGCGTATCCTGCCCTCGTCCCACCATACGACAGTCAACAGGCAGAGACTGGCCCTCATCCACTCTATCATGCACAACAGGCCCATCAATGTGGGCAGGTACATGAGGGACAGCATTCTAGATTGCGCCTTCCGCTCGGACTCACGGCTCTGCCTTCCCTGCACCATAACTGCCCTCTGCCGCTGCGCTGCCGTACCGGAGGAAGCCTCAGACAACATCAAGAAGGGCAGCGGCTGGACAGACAACAACATATCCAGCCTCATGGAGCTAGTAGTCGTATCGCCCCTCAACGCCTTCGATCCCAACGCCCCTCCTGCTGAGTCTGATGATGAGCCTGCCACCCAGCCTGCCACTGAGCCTGCCCCAGAAGCTGCCACCAACACCGCTCCGGCAGACCAGAACGCCCACATCCTTGCTGCCGTTCTGCGAATTGAGGAACGTCAGATGGGCTTAATGACATTCATCCGAGACTTCTCCAATGCCACGGTAAACTTTATTACCAATACTTTGAATTTTTCGGATGTCTTTTTCCCTACCTTCCCCGCCCATTATTTCAATATCCCATCCCCTACTCCCACACCACCTGTCTCTCCCCATGGAGAATCTGCCTCCTCCACACCTTCCCCGACGGCAGACGGCAGCCCACCTGCAGACACCTCCCCTCGAGGAACAAAGCGAGCTGCCACTGACGACAGCCCCCTTGTCCGGAGGAACTTGGACAGCGCCTTCACACGGGTGAAGCGTATCAAGCATGTGGCAGACAAGAGAAAACTGTCCAAGGCCATCATGTCCACCAGCTGGGACAGCAGCAGCAGCAGTTATGATGTCAGGCTAGTGGAGCCATCTGCCCTTCCACCTGCTGACGACCCTGTCCCCCAACCGGAGGAAGACCCTGCCCCTCAACAGGCTGACGAAGCTGTCGATCAACCTGCTCCGGAACCTGCCCAGCCACCTTCTCAACGCAGACGCTACCATCAGATCCGCGTCAGCAGCAGCAGCGAGGACAGCGCATAAAATTTAAGTTTTTATTTCTTTTGTTTCCTCTTATTGCTGCCTGCCCTTATATAATTGTGATGTACTTTCTTTTCTTTCTTGTTTTTCTTTATCTGTTTTTAAGTTATTTTGCATTGAGGGCAATGCAACCCTTGAGTTTGGGGGTGGCAACCCTCCATATTTAATGGCATCCTTAGCACATCTTTTGTTTAACTGTTGTGTCTTTTTATTTGCCTTTATTTCTTTAAAAAAAAAATCAGAAAATTAAACTGTTGGCTTAAAACTGTGAAGTTAGCTTACCTGTCATGACGGCTCTGTCGTGGCAGCATCTTTAGGACAGGTTAAGGAAAAGTTTAGAGCCTTTCTATAGTTCTGAAAACTTAAACACTTTTGTGACTGTTATATTGCTTAGATTTCTTTTAGCCAAACTAGAATAGGATGCTTAGAACTTGAATAGCCCCTAGAGGTGCCTAACACTGGCTCTAGGAAAGAAGTTTAGTAAAAGAAAATCAAAAACCTAGAGGTGCCCGAAACCGGCTCTAGGAAGCTAACTAGAGGTGCCCAAAACTGGCTCTAGAAAAATTTTAGCTTGAAAATAGAAGAAAAAGAAGCATGAAAATGTGCCTTCTAAAAAAATAAACTTTGGCATAAAAATTCGAGTTAAGGAGTTGAATATTCTAGTGAAACTAAGAGAGTCTTAGCATATAACTGTTCACAAGCATGCACACACTGCACGAGAGCTATAGGGAGATTCCGGACAGGTCCTAGCCTTTCCGACAGGTTGCTGCCGCCATAGAGAATGAGCGACGGGTAAGGGACAGTTCACTGTTTGAAAGCCAACACAAAAATTTTCATTTTTCTTTAGATTTAATTGCTTGAGGGCAAGCAAAGACTTGAGTTTGGGGGTGTGTTGAGTGTGTAAAAGTTCTATTATTTACACCCTTTTTAACCCATATTTCTGCTGCATTCAAGCATCATTGCATTGCATTTAGGATAGTTTTCAATTAAATATCACAATTATATAAAAGACACGGATTCTACTAAAAGATGGTGTATTTTGCAGGTAGCTGCCAAGGTTGACGATGAAGGCAGGCGAAGGGCAGATAAGCAGGAAGGCGGAACTGAACAAGCAGCTGAAGGAGACGAACCTGTCATGGACCCGTCACGACAGCATGGTGACAGCAGATTATTGAAGAGAAAAAAATGAAGTGGACATCGATAGATAGAGAAAAATCTGCTCGTCTGTCGTGTGGCAGCCAAATAATTTTCCAAGCCCCGTATCAAAAGATATGTCAAGCCAAAGCTCAAAGGAGAGGAAATCCCTAAAAGCAAGGAGGCGGCTAGAAAGTAGGATACTTTAGAGATTTAATCTTTATTAGAGTCTTACTTTTAATTAAAGTTGTAATCCTTGTTACCTTAGATATCTTGAGCCCAAAGCTTATATAAAGGGCATAGATTAAACCTAGGGCAGAACGGATTACCCCATAACCGAAACCAAAACCCTGCCGTCCACCCGTCACCGACATGTTCTAAATTCCCCCTAGGGCTACGGGTTGTTTTGTAAAGTAGTTGCAAGGGTTGCTTTGTTTTAGGATTTTTCAAGTTCAATAAAATAAACTTCAAGTTCTTTTATCTTGGTTTTAAAATCTTGCAAGAGCATCGGGAGAGCATTGTAAGGTTATCTATTTACTTAGCATCGGGAGAGTTAAGTATACGAAAGAGATAAAAGCGCGTTCTCTAGTTTATAGTTGAACCATCTCGTGCTTAGGGATAAGGCGAGGTTAAGTGGCTAAGGAAGAATTCATACACATCGGTGTTCATCCTTCGATTCACGCCGGGAGGTATCATCAAAGACGTGTTCATCGACAGACTTGTGCCTAGGGATAGGGCAAGGCAGATCTGGGATTCTTGCCAAGCTTGAAGTACTGAGTTAGTGTCTGCTGCCGCGACAACTAACGGACAGACGCCGCGACAGGTGCTGTCGGCGACGGGAGCGACGACAGAACTGGAGATCCTAAGAAATTCAATACCTGCACTACCGAGCAATTCAATACCAGCCCATTCTCTCTATCTTGATTTCTCAATCTTTTATTTACGTTTTACTTTATTATTCGTGACAACTCTCTAAAATATTTCTTTTACTTTGTGCAGTAAATCAAGGTGAAGTCATTAGCCCAATCCCTGTGGAGACGATATCCGATACTTAGTATCACTTTATTACTTGCGACGTGTACACTTGCACTACCATTGCGATAGACTATTTTACACGCAACAATGGGGCCAAGGTGTTTAAAAGTCCTTGGGGCCAAGGTGTTTAAAAGTCCTTGGGGTGATTCAAGCATTGGACACAAAGGTGGTTAAAAGTCCTTGTGTGGTCCTCATTCATGGTGTTTAAAAGTCCATGGCCAAGGTGTTTAAAAGTCCTTGGGGAAAGTTGTTGAACTTGTTTTTAATAAATGAAATGTATCACTTGAGCCAATATGACATGTTAAGAATTCTATAAAGCATGAGATGCTTGTTTAAAGATTATGTTGAAGCATGTGATGCTTGTTTAAATGTATTTTGAAGCATGGAATTGCTTGTCTTAAAGTATGCTTTTGAGCATGTACAAAGGGTGATTATAAGCATGTTTTATAATGGTTTTAATTGCATTATTGAATGGTTTTAAAGAGCACACCTCACTAAGCTTTTGCTTACGCTCTCTTGTTTTCTTAATTCAATAATGCAGAGCAATAGTGTATCTTGAGGGGCAGCAAGGAAGGGCAAGCAATCAAGTTCAAGTAAAGCTCAATGTATGAAGGTTTTATAAGTACTTTTAGCTTTTGGTTGATTTGGCAATGGGGGACCTATGTGTATGTTTTGGGAGGTGTTTGAGACTCCCTAAGTATGTTGAATGTTGTTGAGATCGTTGGTTTTTGGTTTGAAACCTTATATGCTTGTTTTGCAAGTTTGAAGTTTGAATGGATAGCTTAAATAGGAAGCATGCCACTTAAATTGGGGTTTTTCTTATGTGATGGTTTTATGTTGAATTGGTGATGCAATTGAGGTCCTTGCATGTTGGTTGATTATGTGATATGGTTTGGTGTTGTTAATTTGAAGTTTGAAGCATGTTTGATGTTGTTTTCGAGTCAATTCCAGGCAGAAGTATCGGTACTCGGGCTTGCGTATCGATACGCCTGAGCCAAATATGCACATTTCTGCCCAGGCGTATCGGTACCGTATGAATGTCGTATCGATACCGTATGAATGCCGTATCGAAACGGGGGAACTCGTATCGATGCCGTATTGGGAGTTTGGTTACTGCCTTCCCCGCGTATCGATACGACACTAGGCGTATCGATACCTGTCTGTTAATTCGGTTAAAAGTATCTTTTATGTTTTGTTTTGTTTACGTTTTGGTCCTGAATCTTGTTTATGCAATTAAATGAGTTTGAGAAGTCCTTTTGAACTGAATTTTCGTAGGGAAGCATGGAACCTGACTAATTTCAAGATGGTAACTTTAATTTGTGCTAAGTCCTCATATTTTATCAGAATTTACAATTTGGTCCCTAAAGTTGTAATTTGTTCAATTGGGTCCCTGTTTGATCTCTGATGTTTGTGGTCTTTGAGTATGATGTTTGTGTGATCACAATTAGGGTTAATGTGCATCTAGATAAGATTAAAAAGAAAAAAAGGGTCATTAATCAAGGTTGACTTTCGGGTTGACTTTGGTTTTCCCCGTGTGACTTTCTTAATTCGAGTCAACCGTCTAGACCGGGTTAAGGGGGTTACAAAGCGAGTCGAAATGGGCCTTTCAATGGACCCGTTGGAATTTTAACTGAGTAAAAAGTACAAAAATTGAGGTTTTGCAATATAATTGTGTTGAAAAGCTCCTAATCAATTATTTGAACTCCTAATATTTGAATAAAACATTTTTGCAGTCCTTTTTGTAGAGGTTTCGGACGAGCAGGTCTAAATGGGCCTTTCAATGGACCCATTGGAATTTTAACTGAGTAAAGAGTACAGAAAATGAGGTTTTGCAATATAATAGTGGTGAAAAGCTCCTAATCAATAATTTGAATTCCTAATATTTGAATCCTTTTTGCGGTCCTTTTTGTAGAGGTTTCGGACGAGCAGGTATAAATCGGCCTTTCAATGGACCCGTTGGAATTTTAACTAAGTAAAAAGTACAAAAATTGAGGTTTTGCACTATAATTGTGTTGAAAATCTCCTAATAAATTATTTGAACTCCTAATATTTGAATAAAACATTTTTGCGGTCCTTTTTGTAGAGGTTTCGGAGGAGCAGGTCGAAATAGGCCTTTTATTGGACCCGTTGGAATTTTAACTAAGTAAAAAGTACAGAAATTGAGGTTTTGCAACATAATTGTGTTGAAAAGCCCTAATCAATTACATGAACTCCTAAAATTTGATTAAGACTTGTTTTGCGGTCCTTTTTGCAGAGGTTTCGGACGAGCGGGTCGAAATGGGCCTTTCAATGGACCCGTTGGAATTTTAACTAAGTAAAAAGTACAAAAATTGAGGTTTTGGAATATAATTGTGTTGAAAAGCTCCTAATCAATTATTTGAACTCCTAAAATTTGATTAAAACTTGTTTTGCAGTCCTTTTTGTAGAGGTTTCGGACGAGCGGGTCGAAATGGGCCTTTCAATGAACCCGTTGGAATTTTAACTGAGTAAAAAGTACAGAAATTGTGGTTTTGCAATATAATTGTGTTGAAAAGCTCCTAATCAATTATTTGAACTCCTAAAATTTGATTAAAACATGTTTTGTAGTCCTTTTTGTAGAGGTTTCGGACGAGCGGGTAGAAATGGGCCTTTCAATGGACCCGTTTGAATTTTAACTGAGTAAAAAGTACAGAAATTGAAATTTTGCAATATAATTGTGTTGAAAAGCTCCTTATCAATTATTTGAACTCCTAATATTTGAATAAAACATTTTTGCAGTCCTTTTTGTAGAGGTTTCGGACGAGCAGGTCTCAATGGGCCTTTCAATGGACCCGTTGGAATTTTAACTGAGTAAAACGTACATAAATTGAGGTTTTGCAATATAATTGTGTTGAAAATCTCCTAATCAATTATTTGAACTCCTAATATTTGAATAAAACATTTTTGCGGTCCTTTTTGTAGAGGTTATGTAGGAGCAGGTCGAAATGGGCCTTCCAATGGACCCGTTGGAATTTTAACTGAGTAAAAAGTACAAAAATTGTGGTTTTGCAATATAATTGTGTTGAAAAGCTCCTAATCAATTACATGAACTCCAAAAATTTGGTTAAGACTTGTTTTGCGGTCCTTTTTGTAGAGGTATCGGACGAGCGGGTCGAAATGGACCTTTCAATGGACCCGTTGGAATTTTAACTAAGTAAAAAGTACAGAAATTGAGGTTTTGCAATATAATTGTGTTGAAAAGCTCCTAATCAATTATTTGAACTCCTAACATTTGATTAAAACTTATTTTGCAGTCCTTTTTGTAGAGGTTTCGGACGAGCTGGTCGAAATTGGCCTTTCAATGGACCCATTGGAATTTTAACTGAGTAAAAAGTATAGAAATTGACGTTTTGCAATGTAATTGTGTTGAAAAGCTCCTAATCAATTATTTGAATTCCTAATATTTGAATCCTTTTTGCGGTCCTTTTTGTAGAGGTTTCGGACGAGCAGGTCTAAATGGCCCTTTCAATGGACCCGTTGGAATTTTAACTGAGTAAAGAGTACAGAAATTGAGGTTTTGCAATATAATTGTGTTGAAAAGCTCCTAATAAATTATTTGAACTCCTAATATTAGAATAAAACATTTTTGCGGTCCTTTTTGTAGAGGTTTCGAAGGAGCAGGTCGAAATGGGCCTTTCAATGGACCCGTTGGAATTTTAACAGAGTAAAAAGTACAAAAATTGAGGTTTTGCAATATAATTGTGTTGAAAAGCTCCTAATCAATTACATGAACTCCTAAAATTTGATTAAGACTTGTTTTGCGGTCCTTTTTGTAGAGGTTTCGGACGAGCGGGTCGAAATGGGCCTTTCAATGGACCCGTTGGAATTTTAACTGAGTAAAAAGTACAGAAATTGAGGTTTTGCAATATAATTGTGTTGAAAAGCTCCTAATCAATTATTTGAACTCCTAAAATTTGATTAAAACTTGTTTTGCAGTCCTTTTTGTAGAGGTTTCGGACGAGCGGGTCGAAATGGGCCTTTCAATGGACCCGTTGGAATTTTAACTGAGTAAAAAGTACATAAATTGAGATTTTGCAATATAATTGTGTTGAAAAGCTCTTAATCAATTATTTGAATTCCTAATATTTGAATCCTTTTTGCGGTCCTTTTTGTAGAGGTTTCGGACGAGCAGGTCTAAATGGGCCTTTCAATGGACCCGTTGGAATTTTAACTGAGTAAAAAGTAGAGAAATAGAGGGTTTGCAATATAATTGTGTTGAAAAGCTCTTAATAAATTATTTGAACTCCTAATATTTGAATAAAACATTTTTGCGGTCCTTTTTGTAGAGGTTTCGGACAAGCGGGTCTAAATGGGCCTTTCAATGGACCCGTTGAAATTTTAACTGAGTAAAAAGTACAAAAATTGAGTTTTAGCAATATAATTGTGTTGAAAAGCTCCTAATCAATTATTTGAACTCCTAAAATTTGATTAAAACTTGTTTTGCAGTCCTTTTTGTAAAGGTTTCGGACGATCGGGTCGAAATTGGCCTTTCAATGGACCCGTTGGAATTTTAACTAAGTAAAAAGTACAGAAATTGAGGTTTTGCAATATAATTGTGTTGAAAAGCTCCTAATCAATAATTTGAATTCCTAATATTTGAATCCTTTTTGCGGTCCTTTTTGTAGTGGTTTCAGACGAGCAGGTCTAAATCGGGCTTTCAATGGACCCGTTGGAAATTTAACTGAGTAAAAAGTACAAAAATTGAGGTTTTGCATTATAATTGTGTTGAAAAGCTCCTAATCAATTACATGAACTCCTAAAATTTGATTAAGACTTGTTTTGATGTCCTTTTTGTAGAGGTTTCGGACGAGCGGGTCGAAATGGGCCTTTCAATGGACCCGTTGGAATTTTAACTGAGTAAAAAGTACAAAAACTGAGGGTTTGCAATATAATTGTGTTGAAAAGCTCCTAATCAATTATTTGAACACCTAATATTTGAATAAAACCTTTTTGTGGTCCTTTTTGTAGAGGTTTCGGACGAGCAGGTCTAAATGGGCCTTTCAATGGACCCGTTTGAATTTTAATTGAATAAAAAGTACAAAAACTGAGGGTTTGCAATATAATTGTGTTGAAAAGCTCCTAATCAATTATTTGAACACCTAAAATTTGAATAAAACCTTTTTGTGGTCCTTTTTGTAGAGGTTTCGGACGAGCAGGTCTAAATGGGCCTTTCAATGGACCCGTTTGAATTTTAACTGAATAAAAAGTACATAAATTGAAATTTTGCAATATAATTGTGCTGAAAATCTCCTAATCAATTATTTGAACTCCTAATATTTGAATTAAACATTTTTGCGGTCCTTTTTGTAGAGGTTTCGGACGAGCAGGTCTAAATGGGCCTTTCAATGGACCCGTTGGAATTTTAACTGAATAAAAAGCACATAAATTGAGGTTTTGCAATATAATTGTGTTGAAAAGCTCCTAATCAATTACATGAACTCCTAAAATTTGATTAAAACTTGTTTTGCGGTCCTTTTTGTTGAGGTTTCGGACGAGCTGGTCGAAATGGGCCTTTCAATGGACCCGTTGGAATTTTAACTGAGTAAAAAGTACAGAAATTGAGGTTTTGCAATATAATTGTGTTGAAAAGCTCCTAATCAATTATTTGAACTCCTAATATTTGAATACAACATTTTTGCAGTCCCTTTTGTAGAGATTTCGGACGAGCAGGTCTAAATGGGCCTTTCAATGGACCTGTTGGAATTTTAACTGAATAAAAAGAACATAAATTGAGGTTTTGCAATATAATTGTGTTGAAAAGCTCCTAATCAATTACATGAACTCCTAAAATTTGATAAAAACTTGTTTTGCGGTCCTTTTTGTAGAGGTTTCGGACGAGCGGGTCGAAATGGGCCTTTCAATGGACCCGTTGGAATTTTAACAGAGTAAAAAGTACAAAAATTGAGGTTTTGCAATATAATTGTGTTGAAAAGCTCCTAATCAATTATTTGAACTCCTAATATTTGAATAAAACCTTTTTGCGGTCCTTTTTGTAGAGGTTTCGGACGAGCAGGTGTAAATGGGCCTTTCAATGGACCCGTTGGAATTTTAACTGAGTAAAAAGTACATAAATTGAGGTTTTGCAATATAATTGTGTTGAAAAGCTCCTAATCAATTACATGAACTCCTAAAATTTGATTAAAACTTGTTTTGCGGTCCTTTTTGTAGAGGTTTCGGACGAGCGGGTCGAAATGGGCCTTTCAATGGACCTGTTGGAATTTTAACTGAGTAAAAAGTACAGAAATTGAGGTTTTGCAATATAATTGTGTTGAAAAGCTCCTAATCAATTATTTGAACTCCTAATATTTGAATAAAACCCTTTTGTGGTCCTTTTTGTAGAGGTTTCGGACGAGCAGGTCTAAATGGGCCTTTCAATGGACCCGTTGGAATTTTAACTGAGTAAAAAGTACAGAAATTGAGGTTTTGCCATATAATTGTGTTGAAAAGCTCCTAATCAATTATTTGAACTCCTAATAATTGAATAAAACATTTTTGCAGTCCTTTTTGTAGAGGTTTCGGACTAGCAGGTCTAAATGGGCCTTTCAATGGACCCGTTGGAATTTTAACTGAGTAAAAAGTACAGAAAATGAGGTTTTGCAATATAATTGTGGTGAAAAGCTCCTAATAAATTATTTGAACTCCTAATATTTGAATAAAACATTTTTGCGGTCCTTTTTGTAGAGGTTTCGGAGGAGCAGGTCGAAATGGGCCTTTCAATGGACCCGTTGGAATTTTAACTGAGTAAAAAGTACAGAAATTGAGGTTTTGCAATATAATTGTGTTGAAAAGATCCTAATCAATTATTTGAATTCCTAATATTTGAATCCTTTTTGCGGTCCTTTTTGTAGAGGTTTCGGACGAGTAGGTCTAAATGGGCCTTTCAATGGACCCGTTGGATTTTTTTTTTTGAAAGAAAGGCCTCGTTAAAAACCCCTACTACTGTCCTTCAAGAAGAGCTAGAGGACCCTAAAAAGGGGAAAAGAGTGCCTATCTTTTATTTCAAGAAAGAGTTGTTACAAGATGATTGATACAAGGGGAAATATCAGAAGTAAAAGATAAGGCAGACATATTGCCAAGCGAAAAGGTCGCCAAAGAATGCGCTACATGATTTGTATCACAGCGTACAAAGGAAACAGAAGCTGATACAAAGTCATGAAGAGATTCCCGAATTTGATGAAGAAGAGGCCCCAACGTGGAGAGGTCTAGTCTTGGATTGTTGATTCTATTTGCAATGAAAGCACAATCAGTTTCCATCAAAATTCGAATCCATCCTTGAGAGCGAGCGATGGTGACTCCGGCAAGAAGGCTTTCACCTTCACAAGTGACTTCATCCGGACGGCTGCCTAGCGGAAAGGCGAGGCCCCCCACCATTGCACTTGTAGAATCTCGTGCCACTGCACCCGTTGGAATTTTAACTGAGTAAAAAGTACAGAAATTGAGGTTTTGCAATATAATTGTGTTGAAAAGCTCCTAAAAATTATTTGAACTCCTAATATTTGCATAAAATCATTTTTGTGGTCCTTTTTGTAGAGGTTTCGGAGGAGCATGTCGAAATGGGCCTTTCAATGGACCCGTTGGAATTTTAATTGAGTAAAAAGTACAAAAATTGTGGTTTTGCAATATAATTGTGTTGAAAAGCTCCTAATAAATTACATGAACTCCTAAAATTTGATTAAGACTTGTTTTGCGGTCCTTTTTGTAGAGGTTTCGGACGAGGGGGTCGAAATGGGCCTTCCAATGGACCCGTTGGAATTTTAACTAAGTAAAAAGTACAGAAATTGTGGTTTTGCAATATAATTGTGTTGAAAAGCTCCTAATCAATTATTTGAACTCCTAAAATTTGATTAAAACTTGTTTTGCAGTCCTTTTTGTAGAGGTTTCGGAAGAGCGGGTTGAAATGGGCCTTTCAATGGACCCGTTGGAATTTTAACTGAGTAAAAAGTACAGAAATTGAGGTTTTGCAATATAATTGTGTTGAAAAGCTCCTAATCAATTATTTGAACTCCTAAAATTTGATTAAAACTTGTTTTGCAGTCCTTTTTGTAAAGGTTTCGGACGATCGGGTCGAAATTGGCCTTTCAATGGACCCGTTGGAATTTTAACTAAGTAAAAAGTACAAAAATTGAGGTTTTGGAATATAATTGTGTTGAAAAGCTCATAATCAATTATTTGAACACCTAAAATTTGATTAAAACTTGTTTTGCAGTCCTTTTTGTAGAGGTTTCGGACGAGCGGGTCGAAATGGGCCTTTCAATGAACCCGTTGGAATTTTAACTGAGTAAAATGTGCAGAAATTGTGGTTTTGCAATATAATTGTGTTGAAAAGCTCCTAATCAATTATTTGAACTCCTAAAATTTGATTAAAACATGTTTTGTTGTCCTTTTTGTAGAGGTTTCGGACGAGCGGGTAGAAATGGGCCTTTCAATGGACCCGTTTGAATTTTAACTGAGTAAAAAGTACAGAAATTGAAATTTTGCAATATAATTTTGTTGAAAAGCTCCTTATCAATTATTTGAACTCCTAATATTTGAATAAAACATTTTTGCAGTCCTTTTTGTAGAGGTTTCGGACGAGCAGGTCTGAAAGGGCCTTTCAATGGACCCGTTGGAATTTTAACTGAGTAAAACGTACAGAAATTGAGGTTTTGCAATATAATTGTGTTGAAAAGCTCCTAATAAATTATTTGAACTCCTAATATTTGAATAAAACATTTTTGCGGTCCTTTTTGTAGAGGTTTCGTAGGAGCAGGTCGAAATGGGCCTTTCAATGGACCCATTGGAATTTTAACTGAGTAAAAAGTACAGAAATTGAGGTTTTGCAATATAATTGTGTTGAAAAGCTCCTAATCAATTACATGAACTCCAAAAATTTGATTAAGACTTGTTTTGCGGTCCTTTTTGTAGAGGTATCGGACGAGCGGGTCGAAATGGACCTTTCAATGGACCCGTTGGAATTTTAACTAAGTAAAAAGTACAGAAATTGAGGTTTTGCAATATAATTGTGTTGAAAAGCTCCTAATCAATTATTTGAACTCCTAACATTTGATTAAAACTTGTTTTGCAGTCCTATTTGTAGAGGTTTCGGATGAGCGGGTCGAAATGGGCCTTTCAATGGACCCGTTGGAATTTTAACTGAGTAAAAAGTACAGAAATTGAGGTTTTGCAATATAATTGTGTTGAAAAGCTCCTAATCAATTATTTGAACTCCTAATATTTGAATACAACATTTTTGCAGTCCCTTTTGTAGAGATTTCGGACGAGCAGGTCTAAATGGGCCTTTCAATGGACCCGTTGGAATTTTAACTGAGTAAAAAGTACATAAATTGAGGTTTTGCAATATAATTGTGTTGAAAAGCTCCTAATCAATTACATGAACACCTAAAATTTGATTAAAACTTGTTTTGCGGTCCTTTTTGCAGTGGTTTCGGACAAGCGGGTCGAAATGGGCCTTTCAATGGACCCGTTGGAATTTTAACTGAGTAAAAAGTACAGAAATTGAGGTTTTGCAATATAATTGTGTTGAAAAGCTCCTAATCAATTATTTGAACTCCTAATATTTGAATAAAACCTTTTTGCGGTTCTTTTTGTATAGGTTTCGGACGAGCAGGTCTAAATGGGCCTTTCAATGGACCCGTTGGAATTTTAACTGAGTAAAAAGTACATAAATTGAGGTTTTGCAATATAATTGTGTTGAAAAGCTCCTAATCAATTACATGAACTCCTAAAATTTGATTAAAACTTGTTTTGCGGTCCTTTTTGTAGAGGTTTCGGACGAGCGGGTCGAAATGGGCCTTTAAATGGACCCGTTGGAATTTTAACTGAGTAAAAAGTACAGAAATTGAGGTTTTGCAATATAATTGTGTTGAAAAGCTCCTAATCAATTATTTGAACTCCTAATATTTGAATAAAACCCTTTTGCGGTCCTTTTTGTAGAGGTTTCGGACGAGCAGGTCTAAATGGGCATTTCAATGGACCCGTTGGAATTTTAACTGGGTAAAAAGTACAGAAATTGAGGTTTTGCAATATAATTGTGTTGAAAAGCTCCTAATCAATTATTTGAACTCCTAATATTTGAATAAAACATTTTTGCAGTCCTTTTTGTAGAGGTTTCGGACAAGAGGGTCTAAATGGGCCTTTCAATGGACCCGTTGTAATTTTAACTGAGTAAAAAGTACAGAAATTGAGGTTTTGCAATATAATTGTGTTGAAAAGCTCCTAATCAATTACATGAACTCCTAAAATTTGATTAAAACTTATTTTGCGGTCCTTTTTGTAGGGGTTTCGGACGAGCGGTTCGAAATGGGCCTTTCAATGGACCCGTTGGAATTTTAACTGAGTAAAAAGTATAGAAATAGAGGTTTTGCAATATAATTGTGTTGAAAAGCTCCTAATAAATTATTTGAACTCCTAATATTTGAATAAAACATTTTTGCAGTCCTTTTTGTAGAGGTTTCGGATGAGCAGGTCTAAATGGGCCTTTCAATGGACCCGTTGGAATTTTAACTGAGTAAAAAGTACAGAAATTGAGGTTTTGCAATATAATTGTGTTTAAAAGATCCTAATCAATTACATGAACTCCTAAAATTTGATTAAAACTTGTTTTGCGGTCCTTTTTGTAGAGGTTTCGGATGAGCGGGTCGAAATGGGCCTTTCAATGGACCCGTTGGAATTTTAACTGAGTAAAAAGTACAAAAATTGAGGTTTTGCAACATAATTGTGTTGAAAAGCTCCTAATCAATTATTTGAACTCCTAATATTTGAATAAAACCTTTTTGCGGTCCTTTTTGTAGAGGTTTCGGACGAGCAGGTCTAAATGGGCCTTTCAATAGACCCGTTGGAATTTTAACTAGGTAAAAAGTACAGAAATTGAGGTTTTGCAATATATTTGTGTTGAAAAGCTCCTAATCAATTATTTGAACTCCTAATATTTGAATAAAACATTTTTGCAGTCCTTTTTGTAGAGGTTTCAGACGAGCGGGTCTAAATGGCCTTTCAATGGACCCGTTGGAATTTTAACTGAGTGAAAAGTATATAAATAGAGGTTTTGCAATATAATTCTGTTGAAAAGATCCTAATCAATTATTTGAACTCCTAGTATTTGAATAAAACCTTTTTACGGTCCTTTTTGTAGAGGTTTCGGAGGAGCAGGTCGAAATGGGCCTTTCAATGGACCCGTTGGAATTTTAACTGAATAAAAAGTACATAAATTGAGGTTTTGCAATATAATTGTGTTGAAAAGCTCCTAATCAATTACATGAACTCCTAAAATTTGATTAAAACTTGTTTTGCGGTCCTTTTTGTAGAGGTTTCGGACGAGCGGGTAGAAATGGGCCTTTCAATGGACGCGTTGGAATTTTAACTAGGTAAAAAGTACAAAAATTGAGGTTTTGCAATATAATTGTATTGAAAAGCTCCTAATCAATTATTTGAACTCCTAATATTTGAATAAAACCTTTTCGCGGTCCTTTTTGTAGAGGTTTCGGACGAGCAGGTCTAAATGGGCCTTTCAATGGACCCGTTGGAATTTTAACTGGGTAAAAAGTACAGATATTGAGGTTTTGCAATATAATTGTGTTGAAAAGCTCCTAATCAATTATTTGAACTCCTTATATTTGAATAAAACATTTTTGTAGTCCTTTTTGTAGAGGTTTCAGACGAGCGGGTCTAAATGGGCCTTTCAATGGACCCGTTGGAATTTTAACCGAGTAAAAAGTATAGAAATAGAGGTTTTGCAATATAATTGTGTTGAAAAGCTCCTAATCAATTATTTGAACTCCTAATATTTGAATAAAACCTTTTTGCAGTCCTTTTTGTAGAGGTTTCGGAGGAGCAGTTCGAAATGGGACTTTCAATGGACCCGTTGGAATTTTAACTGAATAAAAAGTACATAAATTGAGGTTTTGCAATATAATTGTGTTGAAAAGCTCCTAATCAATTATTTGAACTCCTAAAATTTGATTAAAACTTGTTTTGCAGTCCTTTTTGTAGAGGTTTCGGACGAGCGGGTCGAAATGGGCCTTTCAATGGACCCGTTGGAATTTTAACTAGGTAAAAAGTACAGAAATTGAGGTTTTGCAATATAATTGTGTTGCAAAGCTCCTAATCAATTATTTGAACTCCTAATATTTGAATAAAACATTTTTGCAGTCCTTTTTGTAGAGGTTTCGGACGAGCAGGTCTAAATGGGCCTTTCAATGGACCCGTTGGAATTTTAGCTGAGTAAAAAGTACAGAAATTGAGGTTTTGCAATATAGTTGTGTTGAAAAGCTCCTAATTAATTACATGAACTCCTAAAATTTAATTAAAACTTGTTTTGCGGTCCTTTTTGTGGAGGTTTCGGACGAGCGGGTCGAAATGAGCCTTTCAATTGACCCGTTGGAATTTTAACTGAGTAAAAAGTACAGAAATTGAGGTTTTGCAATATATTTGTGTTGAAAAGCTCCTAATCAATTATTTTAACTCCTAAAATTTGATTAAAACTTGTTTTGCAGTCCTTTTTGTAGAGGTTTCGGAGGAGCTGGTCGAAATGGGCCTTTCAATGGACCCGTTGGAATTTTAACTGAGTAAAAAGTACAGAAATTGAGGTTTTGCAATATAATTGTTTTGGAAAGCTCCTAATCAATTATTTCAACTCCTAAAATTTGATTAAAACCTGTTTTGCAGTCCTTTTTTTAGAGGTTTCGGACGAGCGGGTCGAAATGGGCCTTTCAATGGACCCATTGGAATTTTAACTAAGTATAAAGTACAGAAATTGAGGTTTTGCAATATAATTGTGTTGAAAAGCTCCTAATCAATTATTTGAACTCCTAATATTTGAATAAAACATTTTTTGCAGTCCTTTTTGTAGAGGTTTCGGACGAGAGGGTCTAAATGGGCCTTTCAATGGACCCGTTGGAATTTTAACTGAGTAAAAAGTATAGAAATAGAGGTTTTGCAATATAATTGTGTTGAAAAGCTCCTAATCAATTATTTGAACTCCTAATATTTGAATAAAACCCTTTTGCCGTCCTTTTTGTAGAGGTTTCGGACGAGCAGGTCTAAATGGGCCTTTCAATGGACCCGTTGGAATTTTAACTGGGTAAAAAGTACAGAAATTGAGGTGTTGCAATATAATTGTGTTGAAAAGCTCCTAATCAATTATTTGAACTCCTAATATTTGAATAAAACATTTTTGCAGTCCTTTTTGTAGAGGTTTCGGACGAGAGGGTCTAAATGGGCCTTTCAATGGACCCGTTGGAATTTTAACTGAGTAAAAAGTATAGAAATAGAGGTTTTGCAATATAATTGTGTTGAAAAGCTCCTAATCAATTATTTGAACTCCTAATATTTGAATAAAACCTTTTTGCGGTCCTTTTTGTAGAGGTTTCGGAGGAGCAGGTCGAAATGGGCCTTTCAATGGACCCGTTGGAATTTTAACTGAATAAAAAGTACATAAATTGAGGTTTTGCAATATAATTGTGTTGAAAAGCTCCTAATCAATTATTTGAACTCCTAAAATTTGATCAAAACTTGTTTTGCAGTCCTTTTTGTAGAGGTTTCGGACGAGCGGGTCGAAATGGGCCTTTCAATGGATCCGTTGGAATTTTAACTAGGTAAAAAGTACAGAAATTGAGGTTTTGCAATATAATTGTGTTGCAAAGCTCCTAATCAATTATTTGAACTCCTAATATTTGAATAAAACATTTTTGCAGTCCTTTTTGTAGAGGTTTCGGACGAGCAGGTCTAAATGGGCCTTTCAATGGACCCGTTGGAATTTTAGCTGAGTAAAAAGTACAGAAGTTGAGGTTTTGCAATATGATTGTGTTGAAAAGCTTCTAATTAATTACGTGAACTCCTAAAATTTTATTAAAACTTGTTTTGCGGTCCTTTTTGTAGAGGTTTCGGACGAGCGGGTGGAAATGAGCCTTTCAATTGACCCGTTGGAATTTTAACTGAGTAAAAAGTACAGAAATTGAGGTTTTGCAATATATTTGTGTTGAAAAGCTCCTAATCAATTATTTGAACTCCTAAAATTTGATTAAAACCTGTTTTGCAGTCCTTTTTGTAGAGGTTTCGGACGAGCGAGTCGAAATAGGCCTTTCAATGGACCCGTTGGAATTTTAACTGAGTAAAAAGTACAAAAAATGAGGTTTTGCAATATAATTGTGTTGAAAAGCTCCTAATCAATTATTTGAACTCCTAAAATTTGAATAAAACATTTTTGCAGTCCTTTTTGTAGAGGTTTCGGACGAGCAGGTCTAAATGGGCCTTTCAATGGACCCGTTGGAATTTTAACTGAGTAAAAAGTACAGAAATTGAGGTTTTGCAACATAATTGTGTTAAAAAGCTCCTAATCAATTATTTGAACTCCTAATATTTGAATAAAACCTTTTTGCGGTCCTTTTTGTAGAGGTTTCGGACAAGCAGGTCTAAATGGGCCTTTCAATAGACCCGTTGGAATTTTAACTAGGTAAAAAGTACATAAATTGAGGTTTTGCAATATATTTTTGTTGAAAAGCTCCTAATCAATTATTTGAACTCCTAATATTTGAATAAAACATTTTTGTAGTCCTTTTTGTAGAGGTTTCAGACGAGCGGGTCTAAATGGCTTTTCAATGGACCCGTTGGAATTTTAACTGTGTGAAAAGTATATAAATAGAGGTTTTGCAATATAATTCTGTTGAAAAGATCCTAATCAATTATTTGAACTCCTAATATTTGAATAAAACCTTTTTACGGTCCTTTTTGTAGAGGTTTCGGAGGAGCAGGTTGAAATGGGTCTTTCAATGGACCCGTTGGAATTTTAACTGAATAAAAAGTACATAAATTGAGGTTTTGCAATATAATTGTGTTGAAAGCTCCTAATCAATTACATGAACTCCTAAAATTTGATTAAAACTTGTTTTGCGGTCCTTTTTGTAGAGGTTTCGGACGAGCGGGTAGAAATGAGCCTTTCAATGGACTCGTTGGAATTTTAACTGAGTAAAAAGTACAAAAATTGAGGTTTTGCAATATAATTGTGTTGAAAAGCTCCTAATCAATTATTTGAACTCCTAATATTTGAACAAAACCTTTTCGCGTTCATTTTTGCAGAGGTTTCGGACGAGCAGGTCTAAATGGGCCTTTCAATGGACCCGTTGGAATTTTAACTGAATAAAAAGTACATAAATTGAGGTTTTGCAATATAATTGTGTTGAAAAGCTCCTAATCAATTATTTGAACTCCTTATATTTGAATAAAACTTTTTTGTAGTCCTTTTTGTAGAGGTTTCAGACGAGCGGGTCTAAATGGGCCTTTCAATGGACCCGTTGGAATTTTAACTGAGTAAAAAGTATAGAAATAGAGGTTTTGCAATATAATTGTGTTGAAAAGCTCCTAATCAATTATTTGAACTCCTAATATTTGAATAAAACCTCTTTGCAGTCCTTTTTGTAGAGGTTTCGGAGGAGCAGTTCGAAATGGGCCTTTCAATGGACCCGTTGGAATTTTAACTGAATAAAAAGTACATAAATTGAGGTTTTGCAATATAATTGTGTTGAAAAGCTCCTAATCAATTATTTGAACTCCTAAAATTTGATCAAAACTTGTTTTGCAGTCCTTTTTGTAGAGGTTTCGGACGAGCGGGTCGAAATGGGCCTTTCAATGGATCCGTTGGAATTTTAACTAGGTAAAAAGTACAGAAATTGAGGTTTTGCAATATAATTGTGTTGAAAAGCTCCTAATCAATTATTTGAACTCCTAATATTTGAATAAAACATTTTTGCAGTCCTTTTTGTAGAGGTTTCGGACGAGCAGGTCTAAATGGGCCTTTCAATGGACCCGTTGGAATTTTAGCTGAGTAAAAAGTACAGAAATTGAGGTTTTGCAGTATAGTTGTGTTGAAAAGCTCCTAATTAATTACATGAACTCCTAAAATTTGATTAAAACTTGTTTTGCGGTCCTTTTTGTGGAGGTTTCGGACGAGCGGGTCGAAATGAGCCTTTCAATTGAGCCGTTGGAATTTTAACTGAGTAAAAAGTACAGAAATTGAGGTTTTGCAATATAATTGTTTTGGAAAGCTCCTAATCAATTATTTCAACTCCTAAAACTTGATTAAAACCTGTTTTGCAGTCCTTTTTTTAGAGGTTTCCGACGAGCGGGTCGAAATGGGCCTTTCAATGGACCCATTGGAATTTTATCTGAGTAAAAAGTACAAAAATTGAGGTTTTGCAATATAATTGTGTTGAAAAGATCCTAATCAATTACAAGAACTCCTAAAATTTTATTAAAACCTTTTTGCGGTCCTTTTTGTAGAGGTTTCGGAGGAGCGGGTCTAAATGGGCCTATCAATGGACCCGTTGGAATTTTAACTGAGTAAAAAGTATAGAAATTGAGGTTTTGCAATATAATTTTGTTGAAAAGCTCCTAATCAATTATTTGAACTCCTAATATTTGAATAAAACCTTTTTGCGGTCCTTTTTGTAGAGGTATCAGACGAGCAGGTTTAAATGGGCCTTTCATTGGACCCGTTGGAATTTTAATTGAGTAAAAAGTAAAAAAATTGAGGTTTTGCAATATAATTGTGTTGAAAAGCTCCTAATCAATTATTTGAACTCCTAATATTTGAATAAAACATTTTTGCAGTCCTTTTCTAGAGGTTTCGGACGAGCAGGTCTAAATGGGCCTTTCAATGGACCCGTTGGAATTTTAACTAGGTAAAAAGTACAAAAATTTAGGTTTTGCAATATATTTGTGTTGAAAAGCTCCTAATCAATTATTTGAACTCCTGATATTTGAATAAAACCTTTTTGCGGTCCTTTTTGTAGAGGTTTCGGAGGAGCAGGTCGAAATGTGCCTTTCATGGACCCGTTGGAATTTTAACTTAGTAAAAAGTACATAACAATGAGGTTTTGCAATATAATTGTGTTGGAAAGCTCCTAATTAATTACATGAACTCCTAAAATTTTATTAAAACTTGTTTTGCGGTCCTTTTTGTAGAGGTTTCGGACGAGCGGGTCGAAATTGGCCTTTCAATGGACCCGTTGGAATTTTAACTCAGTAAAAAGTACAGAAATTTAGGTTTTGCAATATATTTGTGTTGAAAAGCTCCTAATCAATTACATGAACTCCTAAAATTTGATTAAAACTTGTTTTGCGGTCATTTTTGTAGAGGTTTCGGACGAGCTGGTCGAAATGGCCTTTCAATGGACCCGTTGGAATTTTAACTGAGTAAAAAGTACAGAAATTGAGGTTTTGCAATATAATTGTGTTGAAAAGCTCCTAATAAATTATTTGAACTCCTAATATTTGAATAAAACATTTTTGCAGTCCTTTTTCTAGAGGGTTTCGGGCGAGCAGGTCTAAATGGGCCTTTCAATGGACCCGTTGGAATTTTAACTAGGTAAAAAGTACAGAAATTTAGGTTTTGCAATATATTTGTGTTGAAAAGCTCCTAATCAATTATTTGAACTCCTGATATTTGAATAAAACCTTTTTGCGGTCCTTTTTGTAGAGGTTTCGGGAGGATCAGGTCGAAATGTGCCTTTCAATGGACCCGTTGGGAATTTTAACTGAGTAAAAAGTACAGAAATTGAGGTTTTGCAATATAATGTGTGTTTGAAAAGCTCCTAATAAATTACATGAACTCCTAAAATTTGATTAAAACTTGTTTTGCGGTCATTTGTGTAGAGGTTTCGGACGAGCTGGTCGAAATGGGCCTTTCAATGGACCCGTTGGAATTTTAACTGAGTAAAAAGTACAGAAATTGAGGTTTTGCAATATAATTGTGTTGGAAAGCTCCTAATCAATTATTTCAACTCCTAAAATTTGATTAAAACCTGTTTTGCAGTCCTTTTTTTAGAGGGTTTCGGACGAGCGGGTCGAAATGGGCCTTTCAATGGACCCATTGGAATTTTAACTGAGTAAAAAGTACAGAAATTGAGGTTTTGCAATATAATTATGTTGAAAAGCTCCTAATCAATTATTTGAACTCCTAATATTGAATAAAACATTTTTGCAGTCCTTTTTCTAGAGGTTTCGGACGAGCAGGTCTAAATGGGCCTTTCAATGGACCCGTTGGAATTTTAACTAGGTAAAAAGTAAAGAAATTTAGGTTTTGCAATATATTTGCTGTTGAAAAGCTCCTAATCAATTATTTGAACTCCTAATATTTGAATAAAACATTTTTGCGGTCCTTTTTGTAGAGGTTTCGGACGAGCGGGTCGAAATGGGCCTTTCAATGGACCCGTTGGAATTTTAACTGAGTTAAAAGTACTGAAATTGAGGTTTTGCAATATAATTGTGTTGAAATGCTCATAATCAATTATTTGAAATCCTAATATTTCAATAAAACATTTTTGCTGTTCCTTTTTGTAGAGGTTTCGGACGAGCAGGTCAAAATGGGCCTTGCAATGGACTCGTTGGAATTTTAACTGAGTAAAAAGTACAGAAATTGAGGTTTTGCAATATAATTGTGTTAAAAAGCTCCTAATCAATTATTTGAACTCCTAATATTTGAATAAAACATTTTTCCGGTCCTTTTTGTAGAGGTTTCGGACGAGCAGGTCGAAATGGGCCTTTCAATGGACCGGTTGAATTTTAACTAAGTAAAAAGGTACATAAATTGATGTTTTGCAATATAATTGTGTTGAAAAGCACCTAATCAATTACATGAACTCCTAAAATTTGATTAAAACTTGTTTTGCGGTCCTTTTTGTAGAGGTTTCGGACGAGTGGGTTGAAATGGGCCTTTCAATGGACCCGTTGGAATTTTAACTGAGTAAAAAGTACAAAAATTGAGGTTTTGCAATATAATTGTGTTGAAAAGCTCCTAATCAATTATTTGAACTCCTAATATTTGAATAAAACATTTTTGCAGTCCTTTTTGTAGAGGTTTCGGAGGAGACAGGTCTAAATGGGCCTTTCAATGGACCTGTTGGAATTTTAACTGAGTAAAAAGTACAAAAATTGAGGTTTTGCAATATAATTGTGTTGAAAAGCTCCTAATCAATTACATGAACTCCTAAAATTTGATTATAACTTGTTTTGCAGACCTTTTTGTAGAGCTTTCGGACGAGCGGGTCGAAATGGGCCCTTTCAATGGACCCGTTGGAATTTTAACTGAGTTAAAAAGTACAGAAATTAAGGTTTTGCAATATTATTGTGTTGAAAAGCTCCTAATCAATTATTTGAAATCCTAAAATTTGATTAAAACTTGTTTTGTAGTCCTTTTTGTAGAGTTTTGGACCAGCGGGTCGAAATGGGCCTTTCAATGGACTCGTTGGAATTTTAACAGAGTAAAAAGTACAGAAATTGAGGTTTTGCAATATAAGTGTGTTGAAAAGCTCATAATCAATTACATGAACTCCTAATATTTGAATAAAACATTTTTGCGGTCCTTTTTGTAGAGGTTTCAGACGAGCAGGTCTAAATGGGCCTTTCGATGGACCCTGTAACGCCCGGTTTTGGGCTTAGTAGTTTTGGGCGTTGACCGGTTTGGTTCAAAGTGCTTTTCGAATCTAAAAGGGTGAAATTAGGAAAGCCTAGTTCGGGTTGCATTAAAAATATGGAAAAATGTTCTAAAATCATCTTTTAATATATATAAGTGAACTGTGAAATCAATTTTACAAAATGAGTTTTGGAAGGGTGACATTTTGGCTAGTGACCAAAATGTAATTTTTGAAAGTTGCGTGACTGTTTTAGAAAGGATTGAAACTTTGAATCTTTAAGGAGCTATTTACCCAAAGGGAGTTTCTCCAGATTTTTCTAAGATATTTTGAGACTTAATTCTGATTTTAAAGATATAGAAAAGAGGAGGGAAAATCATTTTAGATATTTTTGCAACTAACTCCCTATTTTCTCAATTTCCTTTCTCTCATTTTCTCTCAACCCAAACACTTTCTCTCCAGAGAAATTGATCTGGTTTTGTCACCTAAATCTCTCCTTTCAACTCTCTTTTGATTCCTAATCATCACATCTTCAAAACCTCTCAATTGCTACTTGATTCATCAAGGTTTTTGGTTCCCAAAAGAGGAGAAACTCAAGTTTGGAGGTAAGAACGTCCTTCTCCTCTAAAACTCTCAGTTCTTTACTGAAATTCCTAAGTTCTCAATCCTTAATTGATGTTTTATAAATTGATTTTGAGTTGCTAAATGGATCTTGGCTTAAAATGCAAGATTTGGTGATTTTTGATGAATTTTCGTTGGATCTGTTAAAGCAGTGTTTTAAGGTGTTAAAATGATGATTAATGAATGTTAATTTGATAAGGAATTGAGTTTTGATTGATGCAATCCCGGATAGGTTGAATTTCCTAAGTTTAGCCTATGATTCTAGGTTGTTTTTTGGTGAGATCTTGTGGATCTGTTGTTGCTGGAGGTATAAGGGATGTTGTTAAGCTCTTTTTAGATGTTGAATGATGTTTAAGGATGTTAGGTTTTGATGGTTAATGGCTGGGCTTTGTTGAGAGTTGTTTGGAGGCATTTTCGGTTGTGTTTGGTGGCCGAAAATGGAGTGTGGATGAGAGCAGCGAGTTTAGGTGCTTTCATTGAAGCTATTAATGCATGATGATGCATTAATCCTCTGCTTTGATGTGTTAAAACAGGGGAGGCATCTTTGGATTCAAGAGTTGTTGATCCGGAAGTTTGAATTGGTGCTTCGGCAAGAGGTGAAGTGGAATCGGTAAGTGAAATTGGGTTTTCGGCTTTGAAATCAATGTCTTGGGAGCTTAGTTTAAGTCTAAACAACTTTACTAAGCTCAAGTGTAAGTTTTCGGAAATACTCTCTAGTGGTGGCCATGGTTTGAATGTTGTGCAATGTGGTTTATTGCATGTTTTAAATTCTGTTTTGAAAGCATGATTTAGCATGGTTATTGCTGATTTTGTAAGCCATATGTTGAAGGAAGCTCAAGGTAAGAGTTCCTTGTTTTTGAGCATGGTTAAAATGTGGTTTGATGCTTATAAATGCATGATGAATATGGCTTGGTTTAATGCTTAAAAACAGTGGATATCTTGATGATAATAATGTATATTGGCAAGTGATGTTTGAAAAAGGTTAAGGTCACTAAGGTGGTTAAAAGTCCTTGAGTGAGCCTTGTGGTTTCTAAGAACTTCATGGTGGTTAAAAGTCCATGATGATTCTTGTTAAGGTCACTAAGGTGGTTAAAAGTCCTTGAGTGAGCCTTGTTACTTAAGAACATCAAGGTGGTTAAAAGTCCTTGGATGGTTCTTGTTGAGGACACAAAGGTGGTTAAAATTCCTTGTGTGGTCCTTGCCATGGTGTTTAAAAGTCCATGGGCCAAGGTGTTTAAAAGTCCTTGGGGCCAAGGTGTTTAAAAGTCCTTGGGAAGAGCACAAAGGTGGTTAAAAGTCCTTGTGTGGCTCTTGGAAATTATAAGATCACAATGGTGTTTAAAAGTCCATGTGTGAGTCTTATGTTGAACTTGTTTTAAAATGATGAAACTTATCACTTGTGGCCAATATGACATGTTATGTTATGAAGCATGAATTGCTTGTTAAGTATGCTTTTGAGCATGTGCAAATGATGATTTGAAGCATGATTTATAAAGAGTTTTATAATGCATTATTGAATGGTTTTTATGAGCACTCCTCACTAAGCTTATGCTTACGCTCTCTTCATTTTCTTAAATCAATAATGCAGAACATTAAGGTGAATCGAGGGCAGCAAGGAAGGCAAGCAACCAAGGGGAAACTAAGCTCAAGTATGGAAAGGTTTTGTGAACTCAATTAGCTTTTGGTATTTGGCAATGGGGGAAACTCATGTGGTTGTTTTGGGAGATGTGTTGTACTCCCTAAGTATGTTTAATGATGTTGAAATTGCTGGTTTTTGTTTTGGCCATAACATGTTTGATTTGGAGGTTTCTATGCTTGAATGTGTTGCTTGTATAGGAAGCATGCCATAGAATTGGGGCTTTTCATATGTGATATTATTATGATGATTGGTTGATGCTTACATGTCTTCTATATGTTGAATTTCATGCTGGTAAAGTTTGGTAGCATTTGGAGCATGTTTGTTTGATCGATTGCATGTTTTAGGAAGCCTTTTGCTGCAATCTGTGCAGGGTGTTTCGGAACAGAGGCTACCGTTCCGGAACGGGTGCCTTAAATGAGCCCAGGCGTCCGAAACGGTAGGCACCGTTCCGAAACGGAATGGCCACTGCCAGCCCGTGTTCTGATACGCGTTGCAGAACGGCCCCGCGTTTCGAAACAGGCTCTGTCTGTTTCGGAACGGTCGACCGTTGGGGGCTGACATTGGCAGTTAAATGTTTCGAAATGTTTGCGTTTTGGTCCTGAAACTTGTTTGTGCAATTGTATGAGTTTGGTAAGTCCTTTTGAGCTGAAAATTTACAGGGAAGCATGAAACCTGATTAATTTCAAGACGGTAACTTTAATTTGGGTTAAGTCCACATAATTTTCAGAATTTACAATTTGGTCCCTAAAATTATAAATTGTTCAATTGGGTCCCTGTTTGATCTCTGATGTTTATGATCTTTGAGTATGATGTTTGTATGATCATAACTAGGGTTAATATGCATCTAGACAAGTTTAAAAAGAAAAAAATGGGTCGTTAATCAAGGTTGACTTTCGGGTTGACTTTGGTTTTCCCCGTGTGACTTTCTTAATTCGGGTCAACCGTCTAGGCAGGATTAAGGGGGTTACAGACCCGTTGGAATTTTAACTGAGTTAAAAGTACAGAAATTGAGGTTTTGCAATATAATTGTGTTGAAAAGCTCCTAATCAATTATTTGAACTCCTAATATTTGAATAAAACATTTTTGCGGTACTTTTTGTAGAGGTTTCGGACGAGCAGGTCTAAATGGGCCTTTCAATGGACCCGTTAGAATTTTAACTGAGTAAAAAGTACAGAAATTGAGGTTTTGCAATATAAATGTGTTGAAAAGCTCCTAATCAATTATTTGAACTCCTAATATTTGATTAAAACTTGTTTTGCGGTCCTTTTTTGTAGAGGTTTCGGACGAGCAGGTCTAAATGGGCCTTTCAATGGACCCGTTTGAATTAAATTGAGTAAAAAGTACAAAAATTGAGGTTTTGCAATATAATTGTGTTGAAAAGCTCTTAATCAATTACATGAACTCCTAAATTTTGATTAAAACTTATTTTGATTTCCTTTTTTTAGAGGTTTCGGACGAGCGGGACGAAATGGGCCTTTCAATGGACTCGTTGGTAGTTTAACTGAGTAAAAAGTACATAAATTGAGGTTTCGTATTATAATTGTGTTGAAAAGCTCCTAATCAATTATTTGAACTCCTAATATTTGAATAAAACTTTTTTTGCGGTCCTTTTTGTAGAGGTTTCGGACGAGCAGGTCTAAATGGGCCTTTCAATGGACCCGTTGAAATTTCAACTGAGTAAAAAGTACAAAAATTGAGGTTTTGCAATATAATTGTGTTGAAAAGCTCCTAATCAATTATTTGAACTCCTAATATTTGAATAAAACATTTTTGGAGGCCTTTTTGTAGAGGTTTCGGACGAGCAGGTCTAAATGGGCCTTTCAATGGACCCGTTGGAATTTTAATTGAGTAAAAAGTACAAAAATTGAGGTTTTGCAATATAATTGTGTTGAAAAGCTCCTAATCAATTATTTGAACTCCTAATATTTGAATAAAACATTTTTGCGGTCCTTTTTGTAGAGGTTTCGGACGAGCAAGTCCAAATGGGCCTTTCAATGGACCCGTTGGAATTTCAATTGAGTAAAAAGTACAAAAATTGAGGTTTTGCAATATAATTGTGTTGAAAAGCTCCTAATCAATTACATGAACTCCTAATATTTGAATAAAACATTTTTGCGGTCCTTTTTGTAGGGGTTTCGGACGAGCGGGTCGAAATGGGCCTTTCAATGGACCCGTTGGAATTTTAACTAAGTAAAAAGTACATAAATTGAGGTTTTTCAATATAATTGTGTTGAAAAGCTCCTAATCAATTATTTGAACTCCTAATACTTGAATAAAATATTTTTGCGGTCCTTTTTGTAGAGGTTTAGGACGAGCAGGTCTAAATGGGCCTTTCAATGGACCCGTTGGAATTTTAACTGAGTAAAAAGTACAAAAATTGAGGTTTTGCAATATAATTGTGTTGAAAAGCTCCTAATCAATTACATGAACTCCTAAAATTTGATTAAAACTTGTTTTGCGGTCCTTTTTGTAGGGGTTTCGGACGAGTGGGTCGAAATGGGCCTTTCAATGGACCCGTTGGAATTAAATTGAGTAAAAAGTACAAAAGTTGAGGTTTTGCAATATAATTGTGTTGAAAAGCTCTTAATCAATTACATGAACTCCTAAAATTTGATTAAAACTTATTTTGCAGTCCTTTTTTAGAGGTTTCGGACGAGCGGGTCGAAATGGGCCTTTCAATGGACTCGTTGGTAGTTTAACTGAGTAAAAAGTACATAAATTGAGGTTTCGCATTATAATTGTGTTGAAAAGCTCCTAATCAATTATTTGAACTCCTAATATTTGAATAAAACTTTTTTGCGGTCCTTTTTGTAGAGGTTGCGGACGAGCAGGTCTAAATGGGCCTTTCAATGGACCCGTTGGAATTTCAACTGAGTAAAAAGTACAAAAATTGAGGTTTTGCAATATAATTGTGTTGAAAAGCTCCTAATCAATTATTTGAACTCCTAATATTTGAATAAAACATTTTTGCAGGCCTTTTTGTAGAGGTTTCGGACGAGCAGGTCTAAATGGGCCTTTCAATGGACCTGTTGGAATTTTAATTGAGTAAAAAGTACAAAAATTGAGGTTTTGCAATATAATTGTGTTGAAAAGCTCCTAATCAATTACATGAACTCCTAATATTTGAATAAAACATTTTTGCGGTCCTTTTTTTAGGGGTTTCGGACGAGCGGGTCGAAATGGGCCTTTCAATGGACCCGTTGGAATTTTAATTGAGTAAAAACTACATAAATTGAGGTTTTGCAATATAATTGTGTTGAAAAGCTCCTAATCAATTATTTGAACTCCTAATACTTGAATAAAACATTTTTGCGGTCCTTTTTGTAGAGGTTTCAGACGAGCAGGTCTAAATGGGCCTTTCAATGGACCCGTTGGAATTTTAACTGAGTAAAAAGTACAGAAATTGAGGTTTTGCAATATAATTGTGTTGAAAAGCTCCTAATCAATAACATGAACTCCTAAAATTTGATTTAAACTTGTTTTGCGGTCCTTTTTGTAGGGGTTTCGGACGAGTGGGTCGAAATGGGCCTTTCAATAGACCCGTTGGAATTAAATTGAGTAAAAAGTACAAAAATTGAGGTTTTGCAATATAATTGTGTTGAAAAGCTCTTAATCAATTACATGAACTCCTAAAATTTGATTAAAACTTATTTTGCAGTCCTTTTATAGAGGTTTCGGACGAGCGGGTCGAAATGGGCCTTTCAATGGACTCGTTGGTAGTTTAACTGAGTAAAAAGTACATAAATTGAGGTTTCGCATTATAATTGTGTTGAAAAGCTCCTAATCAATTATTTGAACTCCTAATATTTGAATAAAACTTTTTTTGCGGTCCTTTTTGTAGAGGTTGCGGACGAGCAGGTCTAAATGGGCCTTTCAATGGACCCGTTGGAATTTCAACTGATTAAAAAGTACAAAAATTGAGGTTTTGCAATATAATTGTGTTGAAAAGCTCCTAATCAATTATTTGAACTCCTAATATTTGAATAAAACATTTTTGCAGGCCTTTTTGTAGAGGTTTCGGACGAGCAGGTCTAAATGGGCCTTTCAATGGACCCGATGGAATTTTAATTGAGTAAAAAGTATAAAAATTGAGGTTTTGCAATATAATTGTGTTGAAAAGCTCCTAATCAATTATTTGAACGCCTAATATTTGAATAAAACATTTTTGCGGTCCTTTTTGTAGAGGTTTCGGACAAGCAGGTCTAAATGGGCCTTTTAATGGACCCGTTGGAATTTTAACTGAGTAAAAAGTACATAAATTGAGGTTTTGCAATATAATTGTGTTGAAAAGCTTCTAATCAATTATTTGAACTCCTAATATGTGAATAAAATATTTTTGCGGTCCTTTTTGTAGAGGTTTCGGACGAGCAGGTCTAAATGGGCCTTTCAATGGACTCGTTGGAATTTTAACTGAGTAAAAAGTACAGAAATTGAGGTTTTGCAATATAATTGTGTTTAAAAGCTCCTAATCAATTTTTTGAACTCCTAATACTTGAATAAAACATTTTTGCAGTCCTTTTTGTAGAGGGTTTCGGACGAGCAGGTCTAAATGGGCCTTTCAATGAACCCGTTGGAATTTTAATTGAGTAAAAAGTACAAAAATTGAGGTTTTGCAATATAATTGTGTTGAAAAGCTCCTAATCAATTACATGAACTCCTAATATTTGAAAAAAACATTTTTGTGGTCCTTTTTGTAGGGGTTTCGGACGAACGGGTCGAGATGGGCCTTTTAATGGACCCGTTGGAATTTTAACTTAGTAAAAGTACATAAATTGAGGTTTTGGAATATAATTGTGTTGAAAAGCTCCTAATCAATTATTTGAACTCCTAATATTTGAATAAAACATTTTTGCAGTCCTTTTTGTAGAGGTTTCGGACGAGCAGGTCTAAATGGGCCTTTCAATGGACCCGTTGGATTTTTAATTGAGTAAAAAGTACAAAAATTGAGTTTTTGCAATATAATTGTGTTGAAAAGCTCCTAATCAATTATTTGAACTCCTAATATTTGAAAAAAACATTTTTGCGGTCCTTTTCGTAGAGGTTTCGGACGAGCAGGTCTAAATGGGCCTTTCAATGGACCCGTTGGAATTTCAACTGAGTAAAAAGTACAAAAATTGGGGTTTTGCAATATAATTGTGTTGAAAAGCTCCTAATCAATTATTTGAACTCCTAATATTTGAATAAAACATTTTTGCGGTCCTCTTTGTAGAGGTTTCGGACAAGCAGGTCTAAATGGGCCTTTTAATGGACCCGTTGGAATTTTAACTGAGTAAAAAGTACATAAATTGAGGTTTTGCAATATAATTGCGTTGAAAAGCTCCTAATCAATTATTTGAACTCCTAATATGTGAATAAAATATTTTTGCGGTCCTTTTTGTAGAGGTTTCGGACGAGCAGGTCTAAATGGGCCTTTCAATGGACTCGTTGGAATTTTAACTGAGTAAAAAGTACAGAAATTGAGGTTTTGCAATATAATTGTGTTGAAAAGCTCCTAATCAATTATTTGAATTCCTAATACTTGAATAAAACATTTTTGCAGTCCTTTTTGTATAGGTTTCGGACGAGCAGGTCTAAATGGGCCTTTCAATGGACCCGTTGGAATTTTAATTGATTAAAAAGTACAAAAATTGAGGTTTTGCAATATAATTGTGTTGAAAAGCTCCTAATCAATTACATGAAATCCTAATATTTGAAAAAAACATTTTTGTGGTCCTTTTTGTAGGGGTTTCGGACGAGCGGGTCGAAATGGGCCTTTCAATGGACCCGTTGGTATTTTAACTGAGTAAAAAGTACATAAATTGAGGTTTTGCAATATAATTGTGTTGAAAAGCTCCTAATCAATTATTTGAACTCCTAATATTTGAATAAAACAATTTTGCAGTCCTTTTTGTAGAGGTTTCGGACGAGCAGGTCTAAATGGGCCTTTCAATAGACCCGTTGGAATTTTAATTGAGTAAAAAGTACAAAAATTGAGGTTTTGCAATATAATTGTGTTGAAAAGCTCCTAATAAATTATTTGAACTCCTAATATTTGAATAAAACATTTGTTCGGTCCTTTTTGTAGAGGTTTCGGACGAGCAGGTCTAAATGGGCCTTTCAATGGACCCGTTGGAATTTCAACAGAGTAAAAAGTACAGAAATTGAGGTTTTGCAATATAATTGTGTTGAAAAGCTCCTAATCAATTATTTGAACTCCTAATATTTGAATAAAACATTTTTGCGGTCCTTTTTGTAGAGGTTTCGGACGAGAAGGTCTAAATGGGTCTTTCAATGGACCCGTTAGAATTTTAACTGAGTAAAAAGTACAGAAATTGAGGTTTTGCAATATAAATGTGTTGAAAAGCTCCTAATCAATTATTTGAACTCCTAATATTTGATTAAAACTTGTTTTGCGGTCCTTTTTGTAGAGGTTTCGGACGAGCAGGTCTAAATGGGCCTTTCAATGGACCCGTTGGAATTAAATTGAGTAAAAAGTACAAAAATTGAGGTTTTGCAATATAATTGTGTTGAAAAGCTCTTAATCAATTACATGAACTCCTAAAATTTGATTAAAACTTATTTTGTTGTCCTTTTTGTAGAGGTCTCGGACGAGCAGGTCTAAATGGGCCTTTCAATGGACCCGTTGGAATTTTAATTGAGTAAAATGTACAAAAATCGAGGTTTTGCAATATAATTGTGTTGAAAAGCTCCTAATCAATTACATGAACTCCTAATATTTTAATAAAACATTTTTGCGGTCCTTTTTGTATGGGTTTCGGACGAGCGGGTCGAAATGGGCCTTTCAATGGACCCGTTGGAATTTTAACTGAGTAAAAAGTACATAAATTGAGGTTTTGCAATATAATTGTGTTGAAAAGCTCCTAATCAATTATTTGAACTCCTAATATGTGAATAAAACATTTTTGCGGTCCTTTTTGTAGAGGTTTCGGACGAGCAGGTCTAAATGGGCCTTTCAATGGACTCGTTGGAATTTTAACTGAGTAAAAAGTACAGAAATTGAGGTTTTGCAATATAATTGTGTTGAAAAGCTCCTAATCAATTATTTGAACTCCTAATATTTGAATAAAACATTTTTGCGGTCCTTTTTGTAGAGGTTTCGGACGAGTAGGTCTAAATGGGCCTTTCAATGGACCCGTTAGAATTTTAACTGAGTAAAGAGTACAGAAATTGAGGTTTTGCAATATAAATGTGTTGAAAAGCTCCATATCAATTATTTGAACTCCTAATATTTGATTAAAACTTGTTTTGCGGTCCTTTTTTGTAGAGGTTTCGGACAAGCAGGTCTAAATGGGCCTTTCAATGGACCCGTTGGATTTAAATTGAGTAAAAAGTACTAAAATTGAGGTTTTGCAATATAATTGTGTTGAAAAGCTCTTAATCAATTACATGAACTCCTAAAATTTGATTAAAACTTATTTTGCAGTCCTTTTTGTAGAGGTTTCGGACGAGCGGGTCGAAATGGGCGTTTCAATGGACCCGTTAGAATTTTAACTGAGTAAAAAGTATAGAAATTGAGGTTTTGCAATATAATTGTGTTGAAAAGCTCCTAATCTTACATGAACTCCTAAAATTTGATTATAACTTGTTTTGCGGTCCTTTTTGTAGAGGTTTCGAACGAGCAGGTCTAAATGGGCCTTTCAATGGACCCGTTGGAATTTTAATTGAGTAAAAAGTACAAAAATTGAGGTTTTGCAATATAATTGTGTTGAAAAGCTCCTAATCAATTATTTGAACTCCTAATATTTGAATAAAACATTTTTGCGGTCCTTTTTGTAGAGGTTTCGGACGAGCAGGTCTAAATGGGCCTTTCAATGGACCCGTTGGAATTAAATTGAGTAAAAAGTTCAAAAATTGAGGTTTTGCAATATAATTGTGTTGAAAAGCGCTTAATCAATTACATGAACTCCTAAAATTTGATTAAAACTTATTTTGCAGTCCTTTTTGACGAGCGGGACGAAATGGGCCTTTCAATGGACTCGTTGGTAGTTTAACTGAGTAAAAAGTACATAAATTGAGGTTTCGTATTATAATTGTGTTGAAAAGCTCCTAATCAATTATTTGAACTCCTAATATTTGAATAAAACTTTTTTTGCGGTCCTTTTTGTAGAGGTTTCGGACGAGCAGGTCTAAATGGGCATTTCAATGGACCCGTTGGAATTTCAACTGAGTAAAAAGTACAAAAATTGAGGTTTTGCAATATAATTGTGTTGAAAAGCTCCTAATCAATTATTTGAACTCCTAATATTTGAATAAAACATTTTTGGAGGCCTTTTTGTAGAGGTTTCGGACGAGCAGGTCTAAATGGGCCTTTCAATGGACCCGTTGGAATTTTAATTGAGTAAAAAGTACAAAAATTGAGGTTTTGCAATATAATTGTGTTGAAAAGCTCCTAATCAATTATTTGAACTCCTAATATTTGAATAAAACATTTTTGCGGTCCTTTTTGTAGAGGTTTCGGACGAGCAAGTCTAAATGGGCCTTTCAATGGACCCGTTGGAATTTCAATTGAGTAAAAAGTACAAAAATTGAGGTTTTGCAATATAATTGTGTTGAAAAGCTCCTAATCAATTACATGAACTCCTAATATTTGAATAAAACATTTTTGCGGTCCTTTTTGTAGGGGTTTCGGACGAGCGGGTCGAAATGGGCCTTTCAATGGACCTGTTGGAATTTTAACTAAGTAAAAAGTACATAAATTGAGGTTTTTCAATATAATTGTGTTGAAAAGCTCCTAATCAATTATTTGAACTCCTAATACTTGAATAAAATATTTTTGCGGTCCTTTTTGTAGAGGTTTAGGACGAGCAGGTCTAAATGGGCCTTTCAATGGACCCGTTGGAATTTTAACTGAGTAAAAAGTACAAAAATTGAGGTTTTGCAATATAATTGTGTTGAAAAGCTCCTAATCAATTACATGAACTCCTAAAATTTGATTAAAACTTGTTTTGCGGTCCTTTTTGTAGGGGTTTCGGACGAGTGGGTCGAAATGGGCCTTTCAATGGACCCGTTGGAATTAAATTGAGTAAAAAGTACAAAAGTTGAGGTTTTGCAATATAATTGTGTTGAAAAGCTCTTAATCAATTACATGAACTCCTAAAATTTGATTAAAACTTATTTTGCAGTCCTTTTTTAGAGGTTTCGGACGAGCGGGTCGAAATGGGCCTTTCAATGGACTCGTTGGTAGTTTAACTGAGTAAAAAGTACATAAATTGAGGTTTCGCATTATAATTGTGTTGAAAAGCTCCTAATCAATTATTTGAACTCCTAATATTTGAATAAAACTTTTTTGCGGTCCTTTTTGTAGAGGTTGCGGACGAGCAGGTCTAAATGGGCCTTTCAATGGACCCGTTGGAATTTTAACTGAGTAAAAAGTACAAAAATTGAGGTTTTGCAATATAATTGTGTTGAAAAGCTCCTAATCAATTACATGAACTCCTAAAATTTGATTAAAACTTGTTTTGCGGTCCTTTTTGTAGGGGTTTCGGACGAGTGGGTCGAAATGGGCCTTTCAATGGACCCGTTGGAATTTTAATTGAGTAAAAAGTACAAAAATTGAGGTTTTGCAATATAATTGTGTTGAAAAGCTCCTAATCAATTATTTGAACTCCTAATATTTGAATAAAACATTTTTGCGGTCCTTTTTGTAGAGGTTTCGGACGAGCAAGTCTAAATGGGCCTTTCAATGGACCCGTTGGAATTTCAATTGAGTAAAAAGTACAAAAATTGAGGTTTTGCAATATAATTGTGTTGAAAAGCTCCTAATCAATTACATGAACTCCTAATATTTGAATAAAACATTTTTGCGGTCCTTTTTGTAGGGGTTTCGGACGAGCGGGTCGAAATGGGCCTTTCAATGGACCTGTTGGAATTAAATTGAGTAAAAAGTACAAAAATTGAGGTTTTGCAATATAATTGTGTTTAAAAGCTCTTAATCAATTACATGAACTCCTAAAATTTGATTAAAACTTATTTTGCAGTCCTTTTTTAGAGGTTTCGGACGAGCGGGTCGAAATGGGCCTTTCAATGGACCCGTTGGAATTTTAACTAAGTAAAAAGTACATAAATTGAGGTTTTTCAATATAATTGTGTTGAAAAGCTCCTAATCAATTATTTGAACTCCTAATACTTGAATAAAATATTTTTGCGGTCCTTTTTGTAGAGGTTTAGGACGAGCAGGTCTAAATGGGCCTTTCAATGGACCCGTTGGAATTTTAACTGAGTAAAAAGTACAAAAATTGAGGTTTTGCAATATAATTGTGTTGAAAAGCTCCTAATCAATTACATGAACTCCTAATATTTGAATAAAACATTTTTGCGGTCCTTTTTTTAGGGGTTTCGGACGAGCGGGTCGAAATGGGCCTTTCAATGGACCCGTTGGAATTTTAATTGAGTAAAAACTACATAAATTGAGGTTTTGCAATATAATTGTGTTGAAAAGCTCCTAATCAATTATTTGAACTCCTAATACTTGAATAAAACATTTTTGCGGTCCTTTTTGTAGAGGTTTCAGACGAGCAGGTCTAAATGGGCCTTTCAATGGACCCGTTGGAATTTTAACTGAGTAAAAAGTACAGAAATTGAGGTTTTGCAATATAATTGTGTTGAAAAGCTCCTAATCAATAACATGAACTCCTAAAATTTGATTTAAACTTGTTTTGCGGTCCTTTTTGTAGGGGTTTCGGACGAGTGGGTCGAAATGGGCCTTTCAATAGACCCGTTGGAATTAAATTGAGTAAAAAGTACAAAAATTGAGGTTTTGCAATATAATTGTGTTTAAAAGCTCTTAATCAATTACATGAACTCCTAAAATTTGATTAAAACTTATTTTGCAGTCCTTTTATAGAGGTTTCGGACGAGCGGGTCGAAATGGGCCTTTCAATGGACTCGTTGGTAGTTTAACTGAGTAAAAAGTACATAAATTGAGGTTTCGCATTATAATTGTGTTGAAAAGCTCCTAATCAATTATTTGAACTCCTAATATTTGAATAAAACTTTTTTTGCGGTCCTTTTTGTAGAGGTTGCGGACGAGCAGGTCTAAATGGGCCTTTCAATGGACCCGTTGGAATTTCAACTGAGTAAAAAGTACAAAAATTGAGGTTTTGCAATATAATTGTGTTGAAAAGCTCCTAATCAATTATTTGAACTCCTAATATTTGAATAAAACATTTTTGCAGGCCTTTTTGTAGAGGTTTCGGACGAGCAGGTCTAAATGGGCCTTTCAATGGACCCGTTGGAATTTTAATTGAGTAAAAAGTATAAAAATTGAGGTTTTGCAATATAATTGTGTTGAAAAGCTCCTAATCAATTATTTGAACGCCTAATATTTGAATAAAACATTTTTGCGGTCCTTTTTGTAGAGGTTTCGGACAAGCAGGTCTAAATGGGCCTTTTAATGGACCCGTTGGAATTTTAACTGAGTAAAAAGTACATAAATTGAGGTTTTGCAATATAATTGTGTTGAAAAGCTCCTAATCAATTATTTGAACTCCTAATATGTGAATAAAATATTTTTGCGGTCCTTTTTGTAGAGGTTTCGGACGAGCAGGTCTAAATGGGCCTTTCAATGGACCCGTTGGAATTTTAACTGAGTAAAAAGTACAGAAGTTGAGGTTTTGCAATATAATTGTGTTTAAAAGATCCTAATCAATTTTTTGAACTCCTAATACTTGAATAAAACATTTTTGCAGTCCTTTTTGTAGAGGGTTTCGGACGAGCAGGTCTAAATGGGCCTTTCAATGAACTCGTTGGAATTTTAATTGAGTAAAAAGTACAAAAATTGAGGTTTTGCAATATAATTGTGTTGAAAAGCTCCTAATCAATTACATGAACTCCTAATATTTGAAAAAAACATTTTTGTGGTCCTTTTTGTAGGGGTTTCGGACGAACGGGTCGAGATGGGCCTTTCAATGGACCCGTTGGAATTTTAACTTAATAAAAGTACATAAATTGAGGTTTTGGAATATAATTGTGTTGAAAAGCTCCTAATCAATTATTTGAACTCCTAATATTTGAATAAAACATTTTTGCAGTCCTTTTTGTAGAGGTTTCGGACGAGCAGGTCTAAATGGGCCTTTCAATGGACCCGTTGGATTTTTAATTGAGTAAAAAGTAAAAAAATTGAGTTTTTGCAATATAATTGTGTTGAGAAGCTCCTAATCAATTATTTGAACTCCTAATATTTGAAAAAAACATTTTTGCGGTCCTTTTCGTAGAGGTTTCGGACGAGCAGGTCTAAATGGGCCTTTCAATGGACCCGTTGGAATTTTAACTGAGTAAAAAGTACAGAAATTGAGGTTTTGCAATATAATTGTGTTGAAAAGCTCCTAATCAATTATTTGAACTCCTAATATTTGAATAAAACATTTTTGCGGTCCTTTTTGTAGAGGTTTCGGACGAGCTGGTCTAAATGGGCCTTTCAATGGACCCGTTAGAATTTTAACTGAGTAAAGAGTACAGAAATTGAGGTTTTGCAATATAAATGTGTTGAAAAGCTCCATATCAATTATTTGAACTCCTAAAATTTGATCAAAACTTGTTTTGCAGTCCTTTTTGTAGAGGTTTCGGACGAGCGGGTCGAAATGGGTCTTTCAATGGATCCGTTGGAATTTTAACTAGGTAAAAAGTACAGAAATTGAGGTTTTGCAATATAATTGTGTTGAAAAGATCCTAATCAATTATTTGAACTCCTAATATTTGAATAAAACATTTTTGCGGTCCTTTTTGTAGAGGTTTCAGACGAGCAGGTCTATATGGGCCTTTCAATGGACCCGTTGGAATTTTAACTCAGTAAAAAGTACAGAAATTGAAGTTTTGCAATATAATTGTGTTGAAAAGCTCCTAATCAATTATTTGAACTCCTAATATTTGATTAAAACTTGTCTTGCAGTCCTTTTTGTAGAGGTTTCGGACAAGCGGGTCGAAATGGGCCTTTCAATGGACCCGTTGGAATTTTAACTGAGTAAAAAGTACAGAAATTGAGGTTTTGCAATATAATTGTGTTGAAAAGCTCCTAATCAATTATTTGAACTCCTAATATTTGATTAAAACTTGTTTTGCAGTCCTTTTTGTAGAGGTTTCGGACGAGCGGGTCGAAATGGGCCTTTCAATGGACCCGTTGGAATTTTAACTGAGTAAAAAGTACAAAAATTGAGGTTTTGCAATATAATTGTGTTGAAAAGCTCCTAATCAATTATTTGAACTCATAATATTTGAATAAAACATTTTTGCGGTCCTTTTTGTAGAGGTTTCGGACGAGCAGGTCTAAATGGGCCTTTCAATGGACCCGTTGGAATTAAATTGAGTAAAAAGTACAAAAATTGAGGTTTTGCAATATAATTGTGTTGAAAAGCTCTTAATCAATTACATGAACTCCTAAAATTTGATTAAAACTTATTTTGCAGTCCTTTTTGTAGAGGTTTCGGACGAGCGGGTCGAAATTGGCCTTTCAATGGACTCGTTGGTAGTTTAACTGAGTAAAAAGTATATAAATTAAGGTTTCGCATTATAATTGTTTTGAAAAGCTCCTAATCAATTATTTGAACTCCTAATATTTGAATAAAACTTTTTTTGCGGTCCTTTTTGGAGAGGTTTCGGACGAGAAGGTCTAAATGGGCCTTTCAATGGACCCGTTGGAATTTCAACTGAGTAAAAAGTACAAAAATTGGGGTTTTGCAATATAATTGTGTTGAAAAGCTCCTAATCAATTATTTGAACTCCTAATATTTGAATAAAACATTTTTGCGGTCCTCTTTGTAGAGGTTTCGGACAAGCAGGTCTAAATGGGCCTTTTAATGGACCCGTTGGAATTTTAACTGAGTAAAAAGTACATAAATTGAGGTTTTGCAATATAATTGCGTTGAAAAGCTCCTAATCAATTATTTGAACTCCTAATATGTGAATAAAATATTTTTGCGGTCCTTTTTGTAGAGGTTTCGGACGAGCAGGTCTAAATGGGCCTTTCAATGGACTCGTTGGAATTTTAACTGAGTAAAAAGTACAGAAATTGAGGTTTTGCAATATAATTGTGTTGAAAAGCTCCTAATCAATTATTTGAATTCCTAATACTTGAATAAAACATTTTTGCAGTCCTTTTTGTATAGGTTTCGGACGAGCAGGTCTAAATGGGCCTTTCAATGGACCCGTTGGAATTTTAATTGATTAAAAAGTACAAAAATTGAGGTTTTGCAATATAATTGTGTTGAAAAGCTCCTAATCAATTACATGAAATCCTAATATTTGAAAAAAACATTTTTGTGGTCCTTTTTGTAGGGGTTTCGGACGAGCGGGTCGAAATGGGCCTTTCAATGGACCCGTTGGTATTTTAACTGAGTAAAAAGTACATAAATTGAGGTTTTGCAATATAATTGTGTTGAAAAGCTCCTAATCAATTATTTGAACTCCGAATATTTGAATAAAACAATTTTGCAGTCCTTTTTGTAGAGGTTTCGGACGAGCAGGTCTAAATGGGCCTTTCAATGGACCCGTTGGAATTTTAATTGAGTAAAAAGTACAAAAATTGAGGTTTTGCAATATAATTGTGTTGAAAAGCTCCTAATCAATTATTTGAACTCCTAATATTTGAATAAAACATTTGTTCGGTCCTTTTTGTAGAGGTTTCGGACGAGCAGGTCTAAATGGGCCTTTCAATGGACCCGTTGGAATTTCAACAGAGTAAAAAGTACAGAAATTGAGGTTTTGCAATATAATTGTGTTGAAAAGCTCCTAATCAATTATTTGAACTCCTAATATTTGAATAAAACATTTTTGCGGTCCTTTTTGTAGAGGTTTCGGACGAGCAGGTCTAAATGGGTCTTTCAATGGACCCGTTAGAATTTTAACTGAGTAAAAAGTACAGAAATTGAGGTTTTGCAATATAAATGTGTTGAAAAGCTCCTAATCAATTATTTGAACTCCTAATATTTGATTAAAACTTGTTTTGCGGTCCTTTTTGTAGAGGTTTCGGACGAGCAGTTCTAAATGGGCCTTTCAATGGACCCGTTGGAATTAAATTGAGTAAAAAGTACAAAAATTGAGGTTTTGCAATATAATTGTGTTGAAAAGCTCTTAATCAATTACATGAACTCCTAAAATTTGATTAAAACTTATTTTGTTGTCCTTTTTGTAGAGGTTTCGGACGAGCAGGTCTAAATGGGCCTTAAAATGGACCCGTTGGAATTTTAATTGAGTAAAATGTACAAAAATCGAGGTTTTGCAATATAATTGTGTTGAAAAGCTCCTAATCAATTACATGAACTCCTAATATTTTAATAAAACATTTTGCGGTCCTTTTTGTATGGGTTTCGGACGAGCGGGTCGAAATGGGCCTTTCAATGGACCCGTTGGAATTTTAACTGAGTAAAAATTACATTAATTGAGGTTTTGCAATATAATTGTGTTGAAAAGCTCCTAATCAATTATTTGAACTCCTAATATGTGAATAAAACATTTTTGCGGTCCTTTTTGTAGAGGTTTCGGACGAGCAGGTCTAAATGGGCCTTTCAATGGACTCGTTGGAATTTTAACTGAGTAAAAAGTACAGAAATTGAGGTTTTGCAATATAATTGTGTTGAAAAGCTCCTAATCAATTATTTGAACTCCTAATATTTGAATAAAACATTTTTGCGGTCCTTTTTGTAGAGGTTTCGGACGAGTAGGTCTAAATGGGCCTTTCAATGGACCCGTTAGAATTTTAACTGAGTAAAGAGTACAGAAATTGAGGTTTTGCAATATAAATGTGTTGAAAAGCTCCATATCAATTATTTGAACTCCTAATATTTGATTAAAACTTGTTTTGCGGTCCTTTTTTGTAGAGGTTTCGGACAAGCAGGTCTAAATGGGCCTTTCAATGGACCCGTTGGATTTAAATTGAGTAAAAAGTACTAAAATTGAGGTTTTGCAATATAATTGTGTTGAAAAGCTCTTAATCAATTACATGAACTCCTAAAATTTGATTAAAACTTATTTTGCAGTCCTTTTTGTAGAGGTTTCGGACGAGCGGGTCGAAATGGGCGTTTCAATGGACCCGTTAGAATTTTAACTGAGTAAAAAGTATAGAAATTGAGGTTTTGCAATATAATTGTGTTGAAAAGCTCCTAATCTTACATGAACTCCTAAAATTTGATTATAACTTGTTTTGCGGTCCTTTTTGTAGAGGTTTCAAACGAGCAGGTCTAAATGGGCCTTTCAATGGACCCGTTGGAATTTTAATTGAGTAAAAAGTACAAAAATTGAGGTTTTGCAATATAATTGTGTTGAAAAGCTCCTAATCAATTATTTGAACTCCTAATATTTGAATAAAACATTTTTGCGGTCCTTTTTGTAGAGGTTTCGGACGAGCAGGTCTAAATGGGCCTTTCAATGGACCCGTTGGAATTAAATTGAGTAAAAAGTACAAAAATTGAGGTTTTGCAATATAATTGTGTTGAAAAGCGCTTAATCAATTACATGAACTCCTAAAATTTGATTATAACTTATTTTGCAGTCCTTTTTGTAGAGGTTTCGGACGAGCGGGTCAAAATGGGCCTTTCAATGGACTCGTTGGTAGTTTAACTGAGTAAAAAGTACATAAATTGAGGTTTCGCATTATAATTGTGTTGAAAAGCTCCTAATCAATGATTTTAACTCCTAATATTTGAATAAAACCTTTTTTGCGGTCCTTTTTGTATAGGTTTCGGACGAGCAGGTCTAAATGGGCCTTTCAATGGACCCGTTGGAATTTCAACTGAGTAAAAAGTACAGAAATTGAGGTTTTGCAATATAATTGTGTTGAAAAGCTCCTAATCAATTATTTGAACTCCTAAGATTTGAATAAAACATTTTTGCAGTCCTTTTTGTAGAGGTTTCGAACGAGCAGGTCTAAATGGGCCTTTCAATGGACCCGTTGGAATTTTAATTGAGTAAAAAGTACATAAATTGAGGTTTTGCAATATAATTCTGTTGAAAAGCTCCTAATCAATTATTTTAACTCCTAATATTTGAATAAAACATTTTTGCGGTCCTTTTTGTAGAGGTTTCGGACAAGCAGGTCTAAATGGGCCTTTTAATGGACCCGTTGGAATTTTAACTGAGTAAAAAGTACATAAATTGAGGTTTTGCAATATAATTGTGTTGAAAAGCTCCTAATCAATTATTTGAACTCCTAATATGTGAATAAAACATTTTTGCGGTCCTTTTTGTAGAGGTTTCGGACGAGCAGGTCTAAATGGGCCTTTCAATGGACTCGTTGGAATTTTAACTGAGTAAAAAGTACAGAAATTGAGGTTTTGCAATATAATTGTGTTGAAAAGCTCCTAATAAATTATTTGAACTCCTAATATTTGAATAAAACATTTTTGCGGTCCTTTTTGTAGAGGTTTCGGACGAGCAAGTCTAAATGGGCCTTTAAATGGACCCGTTAGAATTTTAACTGAGTAAAAACTACAGAAATTGAGGTTTTGCAATATAAATGTGTTGAAAAGATCCTAATCAATTATTTGAACTCCTAATATTTGATTAAAACTTGTTTTGCGGTCCTTTTTGTAGAGGTTTCGGACGAGCAGGTCTAAATGGGCCTCTCAATGGACCCGTTGGAATTAAATTGAGTAAAAAGTAAAAAAATTGAGGTTTTGCAATATAATTGTGTTGAAAAGCTCTTAATCAATTACATGAACTCCTAAAATTTGATTAAAACTTATTTTGTTGTCCTTTTTGTAGAGGTTTCGGACGAGCAGGTCTAAATGGGCCTTTCAATGGACCCGTTGGAATTTTAATTGAGTAAAATGTACAAAAATCAAGGTTTTGCAATATAATTGTGTTGAAAAGCTCCTAATCAATTACATGAACTCCTAATATTTTAATAAAACATTTTTGCGGTCCTTTTTGTATGGGTTTCGGACGAGCGGGTCGAAATGGGCCTTTCAATGGACCCGTTGGAATTTTAACTGAGTAAAAAGTACATAAATTGAGGTTTTGCAATATAATTGTGTTGAAAAGCTCGTAATGAATTATTTGAACTCCTAATATGTGAATAAAACATTTTTGCGGTCCTTTTTGTAGAGGTTTCGGACGAGCAGGTCTAAATGGGCCTTTCAATGGACTCGTTGGAATTTTAACTGAGTAAAAAGTACAGAAATTGAGGTTTTGCAATATAATTGTGTTGAAAAGCTCCTAATCAATTATTTGAACTCCTAATATTTGAATAAAACATTTTTGCGGTCCTTTTTGTAGAGGTTTCGGACGAGCTGGTCTAAATGGGCCTTTCAATGGACCCGTTAGAATTTTAACTGAGTAAAGAGTACAGAAATTGAGGTTTTGCAATATAAATGTGTTGAAAAGCTCCATATCAATTATTTGAACTCCTAATATTTGATTAAAACTTGTTTTGCGGTCCTTTTTTGTAGAGGTTTCGGACGAGCAGGTCTAAATAGGCCTTTCAATGGATCCGTTGGATTTAAATTGAGTAAAAAGTACTAAAATTGAGGTTTTGCAATATAATTGTGTTGAAAAGCTCTTAATCAATTACATGAACTCCTAAAATTTGATTAAAACTTATTTTGCAGTCCTTTTTGTAGAGGTTTCGGACGAGCGGGTCGAAATGGGCGTTTCAATGGACCCGTTAGAATTTTAACTGAGTAAAAAGTATAGAAATTGAGGTTTTGCAATATAATTGTGTTGAAAAGATCCTAATATATTACATGAACTCCTAAAATTTGATTATAACTTGTTTTGCGGTCCTTTTTGTAGAGGTTTCGAACGAGCAGGTCTAAATGGGCCTTTCAATGGACCCGTTGGAATTTTAATTGAGTAAAAAGTACAAAAATTGAGGTTTTGCAATATAATTGTGTTGAAAAGCTCCTAATCAATTATTTGAACTCCTAATATTTGAATAAAACATTTTTGCGGTCCCTTTTGTAGAGGTTTCGGACGAGCAGGTCTAAATGGGCCTTTCAATGGACCCGTTGGAATTAAATTGAGTAAAAAGTACAAAAATTGAGGTTTTGCAATATAATTGTGTTGAAAAGCGCTTAATCAATTACATGAACTCCTAAAATTTGATTAAAACTTATTCTGCAGTCCTTTTTGTAGAGGTTTCGGACGAGCGGGTCAAAATGGGCCTTTCAATGGACTCGTTGGTAGTTTAACTGAGTAAAAAGTACATAAATTGAGGTTTCGCATTATAATTGTGTTGAAAAGCTCCTAATCAATGATTTTAACTCCTAATATTTGAATAAAACTTTTTTTGCGGTCCTTTTTGTATAGGTTTCGGACGAGCAGGTCTAAATGGGCCTTTCAATGGACCCGTTGGAATTTCAACTGAGTAAAAAGTACAGACATTGAGGTTTTGCAATATAATTGTGTTGAAAAGCTCCTAATCAATTATTTGAACTCCTAAGATTTGAATAAAACATTTTTGCAGTCCTTTTTGTAGAGCTTTCGAACGAGCAGGTCTAAATGGGCCTTTCAATGGACCCGTTGGAATTTTAATTTAGTAAAAAGTACAAAAATTGAAGTTTTGCAATATAATTCTGTTGAAAAGCTCCTAATCAATTATTTTAACTCCTAATATTTGAATAAAACATTTTTGCGGTCCTTTTTGTAGAGGTTTCGGACAAGCAGGTCTAAATGGGCCTTTTAATGGACCCGTTGGAATTTTAACTGAGTAAAAAGTACATAAATTGAGGTTTTGCAATATAATTGTGTTGAAAAGCTCCTAATCAATTATTTGAACTCCTAATATGTGAATAAAACATTTTTGCGGTCCTTTTTGTAGAGGTTTCGGACGAGCAGGTCTAAATGGGCCTTTCAATGGACTCGTTGGAATTTTAACTGAGTAAAAAGTACAGAAATTGAGGTTTTGCAATATAATTGTGTTGAAAAGCTCCTAATAAATTATTTGAACTCCTAATATTTGAATAAAATATTTTTGCGGTCCTTTTTGTAGAGGTTTCGGACGAGCAGGTCTAAATGGGCCTTTCAATGGACCCGTTAGAATTTTAACTGAGTAAAAAGTACAGAAATTGAGGTTTTGCAATATAAATGTGTTGAAAAGCTCCTAATCAATTATTTGAACTCCTAATATTTGATTAAAACTTGTTTTGCGGTCCTTTTTTGTAGAGGTTTCGGACGAGCAGGTCTAAATTGGCCTTTCAATGGACCCGTTGGAATTTTAACTGAGTTAAAAGTACAGAAATTGAGGTTTTGCAATAATTGTGTTGAAAAGCTCCTAATCAATTATTTGAACTCCTAATATTTGAATAAAACATTTTTGCGGTCCTTTTTGTAGAGGTTTCGGACGAGCAGGTCTAAATGGGCCTTTCAATGGACCCGTTGAAATTTTAACTAAGTAAAAAGTACAAAAATTGAGGTTTTGCAATATAATTGTGTTGAAAAGCTCCTAATCAATTATTTGAACTCCTAATATTTGATTAAAACTTGTTTTGCAGTCCTTTTTGTAGAGGTTTCGGACGAGCAGGTCTAAATGGGCCTTTCAATGGACTCGTTGGAATTTTAACTGAGTAAAAAGTACAGAAATTGAGGTTTTGCAATATAATTGTGTTGAAAAGCTCCTAATAAATTATTTAAACTCCTTATACTTGAATAAAACATTTCTGCAGTCCTTTTTGTAGAGGTTTCGGACGAGCAGGTCTAAATGGGCCTTTCAATGGACCCGTTGGAATTTTAATTGAGTAAAAAGTACAAAAATTGAGGTTTTGCAATATAATTAAGTTGAAAAGCTCCTAATCAATTACATGAACTCCTAATATTTGAATAAAACATTTTTGCGGTCCTTTTTGTAGGGGTTTTGGACGAGCGGGTCGAAATGGGCCTTTCAATGGACCCGTTGGAATTTTAACTGAGTAAAAAGTACATAAATTGAGGTTTTGCAATATAATTGTGTTGAAAAGATCCTAATCAATTATTTGAACTCCTAATATTTGAATAAAACATTTTTGCGGTCCTTTTTGTAGAGGTTTCAGACGAGCAGGTCTATATGGGCCTTTCAATGGACCCGTTGGAATTTTAACTGAGTTAAAAGTACAGAAATTGAGGTTTTGCAATATAATTGTGTTGAAAAGCTCCTAATCAATTATTTGAACTCCTAATATTTGATTAAAACTTGTTTTGCAGTCCTTTTTGTAGAGGTTTCGGACGAGCGGGTCGAAATGGGCCTTTCAATGGACCCGTTGGAATTTTAACTGAGTAAAAAGTACAAAAATTGAGGTTTTGCAATATAATTGTGTTGAAAAGCTCCTAATCAATTATTTGAACTCATAATATTTGAATAAAACATTTTTGCGGTCCTTTTTGTAGAGGTTTCGGACGAGCAGGTCTAAATGGGCCTTTCAATGGACCCGTTGGAATTAAATTGAGTAAAAAGTACAAAAATTGAGGTTTTGCAATATAATTGTGTTGAAAAGCTCTTAATCAATTACATGAACTCCTAAAATTTGATTAAAACTTATTTTGCAGTCCTTTTTGTAGAGGTTTCGGACGAGCGGGTCGAAATTGGCCTTTCAATGGACTCGTTGGTAGTTTAACTGAGTAAAAAGTATATAAATTGAGGTTTCGCATTATAATTGTTTTGAAAAGCTCCTAATCAATTATTTGAACTCCTAATATTTGAATAAAACTTTTTTTGCGGTCCTTTTTGGAGAGGTTTCGGACGAGAAGGTCTAAATGGGCCTTTCAATGGACCCGTTGGAATTTCAACTGAGTAAAAAGTACACAAATTGTGGTTTTGCAATATAATTGTGTTGAAAAGCTCCTAATCAATTATTTGAACTCCTAATATTTGAATAAAATATTTTTGCAATCCTTTTTGTAGAGGTTTCTGACGAGGAGGTCTAAATGGGCCTTTCAATGGACCCGTTGGAATTTTAATTGAGTAAAAAGTACAAAAAATTGAGGTTTTGATATATAATTGTGTTGAAAAGCTCCTAATCAATTATTTGAACTCCTAATATTTGAATAAAACATTTTTGCGGTCCTTTTTGTAGAGGTTTCAGACAAGCATGTCTAAATGGGCCTTTTAATGGACCTGTTGGAATTTTAACTGAGTTAAAAGTACAGAAATTGTGGTTTTGCAATATAAATGTGTTGAAAAGCTCCTAATCAATTATTTGAACTCCTAATATTTGATTAAAACTTGTTTTGCGGTCCTTTTTTGTAGAGGTTTCGGACGAGCAGGTCTAAATGGGCCTTTCAATGGACCCGTTGGAATTAAATTGAGTAAAAAGTACAAAAATTGAGGTTTTTCAATATAATTATGTTGAAAAGCTCTTAATCAATTACATGAACTCCTAAAATTTGATTAAAACTTATTTTGCAGTCCTTTTTGTAGAGGTTTCGGACGAGCGGGTCGAAATGGGCCTTTCAATGGACTCGTTGGTAGTTTAACTGAGTAAAAAGTACATAAATTGAGGTTTCACATTATAATTGTGTTGAAAAGCTCCTAATCAATTATTTGAACTCCTAAGATTTGAATAAAACATTTTTGCAGTCCTTTTTGTAGAGCTTTCGAACGAGCAGGTCTAAATGGGCCTTTCAATGGACCCGTTGGAATTTTAATTTAGTAAAAAGTACAAAAATTGAAGTTTTGCAATATAATTGTGTTGAAAAGCTCCTAATCAATTATTTTAACTCCTAATATTTGAATAAAACATTTTTGCGGTCCTTTTTGTAGAGGTTTCGGACAAGCAGGTCTAAATGGGCCTTTTAATGGACCCGTTGGAATTTTAACTGAGTAAAAAGTACATAAATTGAGGTTTTGCAATATAATTGTGTTGAAAAGCTCCTAATCAATTATTTGAACTCCTAATATGTGAATAAAACATTTTTGCGGTCCTTTTTGTAGAGGTTTCGGATGAGCAGGTCTAAATGGGCCTTTCAATGGACTCGTTGGAATTTTAACTGAGTAAAAAGTAAAGAAATTGAGGTTTTGCAATATAATTGTGTCGAAAAGCTCCTAATAAATTATTTGAACTCCTAATATTTGAATAAAACATTTTTGCGGTCCTTTTTGTAGAGGTTTCGGACGAGCAGGTCTAAATGGGCCTTTCAATGGACCCGTTAGAATTTTAACTGAGTAAAAAGTACAGAAATTGAGGTTTTGCAATATAAATGTGTTGAAAAGCTCCTAATCAATTATTTGAACTCCTAATATTTGATTAAAACTTGTTTTGCGGTCCTTTTTTGTAGAGGTTTCGGACGAGCAGGTCTAAATGGGCCTTTCAATGGACCCGTTGGAATTTTAACTGAGTTAAAAGTACAGAAATTGAGGTTTTGCAATAATTGTGTTGAAAAGCTCCTAATCAATTATTTGAACTCCTAATATTTGAATAAAACATTTTTGCGGTCCTTTTTGTAGATGTTTCGGACGAGCAGGTCTAAATGGGCCTTTCAATGGACCCGTTGAAATTTTAACTAAGTAAAAAGTACAAAAATTGAGGTTTTGCAATATAATTGTGTTGAAAAGCTCCTAATCAATTATTTGAACTCCTAATATTTGATTAAAACTTGTTTTGCAGTCCTTTTTGTAGAGGTTTCGGACGAGCAGGTCTAAATGGGCCTTTCAATGGACTCGTTGGAATTTTAACTGAGTAAAAAGTACAGAAATTAAGGTTTTGCAATATAATTGTGTTGAAAAGCTCCTAATAAATTATTTAAACTCCTTATACTTGAATAAAACATTTCTGCAGTCCTTTTTGTAGAGGTTTCGGACGAGCAGGTCTAAATGGGCCTTTCAATGGACCCGTTGGAATTTTAATTGAGTAAAAAGTACAAAAATTGAGGTTCTGCAATATAATTTAGTTGAAAAGCTCCTAATCAATTACATGAACTCCTAATATTTGAATAAAACATTTTTGCGGTCCTTTTGTAGGGGTTTCGGACGAGCGGGTCGAAATGGGCCTTTCAATGGACCCGTTGGAATTTTAACTGAGTAAAAAGTACATAAATTGAGGTTTTGCAATATAATTGTGTTGAAAAGATCCTAATCAATTATTTGAACTCCTAATATTTGAATAAAACATTTTTGCGGTCCTTTTTGTAGAGGTTTCAGACGAGCAGGTCTATATGGGCCTTTCAATGGACCCGTTGGAATTTTAACTGAGTTAAAAGTACAGAAATTGAGGTTTTGCAATATAATTGTGTTGAAAAGCTCCTAATCAATTATTTGAACTTCTAATATTTGATTAAAACTTGTTTTGCAGTCCTTTTTGTAGAGGTTTCGGACGAGCGGGTCGAAATGGGCCTTTCAATGGACCCGTTGGAATTTTAACTGAGTAAAAAGTACAAAAATTGAGGTTTTGCAATATAATTGTGTTGAAAAGCTCCTAATCAATTATTTGAACTCATAATATTTGAATAAAACATTTTTGCGGTCCTTTTTGTAGAGGTTTCGGACGAGCAGGTCTAAATGGGCCTTTCAATGGACCCGTTGGAATTAAATTGAGTAAAAAGTACAAAAATTGAGGTTTTGCAATATAATTGTGTTGAAAAGCTCTTAATCAATTACATGAACTCCTAAAATTTGATTAAAACTTATTTTGCAGTCCTTTTTGTAGAGGTTTCGGACGAGCGGGTCGAAATTGGCCTTTCAATGGACTCGTTGGTAGTTTAACTGAGTAAAAAGTATATAAATTGAGGTTTCGCATTATAATTGTTTTGAAAAGCTCCTAATCAATTATTTGAACTCCTAATATTTGAATAAAACTTTTTTTGCGGTCCTTTTTGGAGAGGTTTCGAACGAGAAGGTCTAAATGGGCCTTTCAATGGACCCGTTGGAATTTCAACTGAGTAAAAAGTACACAAATTGTGGTTTTGCAATATAATTGTGTTGAAAAGCTCCTAATCAATTATTTGAACTCCTAATATTTGAATAAAATATTTTTGCAGTCCTTTTTGTAGAGGTTTCTGACGAGGAGGTCTAAATGGGCCTTTCAATGGACCCGTTGGAATTTTAATTGAGTAAAAAGTACAAAAAATTGAGGTTTTGATATATAATTGTGTTGAAAAGCTCCTAATCAATTATTTGAACTCCTAATATTTGAATAAAACATTTTTGCGGTCCTTTTTGTAGAGGTTTCAGACAAGCATGTCTAAATGGGCCTTTTAATGGACCTGTTGGAATTTTAACTGAGTTAAAAGTACAGAAATTGTGGTTTTGCAATATAAATGTGTTGAAAAGCTCCTAATCAATTATTTGAACTCCTAATATTTGATTAAAACTTGTTTTGCGGTCCTTTTTTGTAGAGGTTTCGGACGAGCAGGTCTAAATGGGCCTTTCAATGGACCCGTTGGAATTAAATTGAGTAAAAAGTACAAAAATTGAGGTTTTTCAATATAATTATGTTGAAAAGCTCTTAATCAATTACATGAACTCCTAAAATTTGATTAAAACTTATTTTGCAGTCCTTTTTGTAGAGGTTTCGGACGAGCGGGTCGAAATGGGCCTTTCAATGGACTCGTTGGTAGTTTAACTGAGTAAAAAGTACATAAATTGAGGTTTCACATTATAATTGTGTTGAAAAGCTCCTAATCAATTATTTGAACTCCTAATATTTGAATAAAACTTTTTTTGCGATCCTTTTTGTAGACGTTTCGGACGAGCAGGTCTAAATGGGCCTTTCAATGGACCCGTTGGAATTTCAACTGAGTAAAAAGTACAGAAATTGAGGTTTTGCAATATAATTGTGTTGAAAAGCTCCTAATCAATTATTTGAACTCCTAATATTTGAATAAAACATTTTTGCAGTCCTTTTTGTAGAGGTTTCGAACGAGCAGGTCTAAATGGGCCTTGCAATGTACCCGTTGGAATTTTAATTGAGTAAAAAGTACAAAAATTGAGGTTTTGCAATATAATTGTGTTGAAAAGCTCCTAATCTATTATTTGAACTCCTAATATTTGAATAAAACATTTTTGCGGTCCTTTTTGTAGAGGTTTCAAACAAGCAGGTCTAAATGGGCCTTTTAATGGACCCGTTGGAATTTTAACTGAGTAAAAAGTACATAAATTGAGGTTTTGCAATATAATTGTGTTGAAAAGCTCCTAATAAATTATTTGAACTCCTAATATGTGAATAAAACATTTTTGCGGTCCTTTTTGTAGAGGTTTCGGACGAGCAGGTCTAAATGGGCCTTTCAATGGACTCGTTGGAATTTTAACTGTGTAAAAAGTACAGAAATTGAGGTTTTGCAATATAATTGTGTTGAAAAGCTCCTAATCAATTATTTGAACTCCTAATATTTGAATAGAACATTTTTGCGGTCCTTTTTGTAGAGGTTTCGGACGAGCAGGTCTAAATGGGCCTTTCAATGGACCCGTTGAAATTTTAACTGAGTAAAAAGTACATAAATTGAGGTTTTGCAATATAATTGTGTTGAAAAGCTCCCGATCAATTATTTGAACTCCTAATATGTGAATAAAACATTTTTGCGGTCCTTTTTGTAGAGGTTTCGGACGAGCAGGTCTAAATGGGCCTTTCAATGGACCCGTTGGAATTTTAACCGAGTAAATAGTATAGAAATTGAGGTTTTGCAATATAATTGTGTTGAAAAGCTCCTAATCAATTATTTGAACTCCTAATATTTGATTAAAACTTGTTTTGCGGTCCTTTTTTGTAGAGGTTTCGGACGAGCAGGTCTAAATGGGCCTTTCAATGGACTCGTTGGAATTTTAACTGAGTAATAAGTACAGAAATTGAGGTTTTGCAATATAATTGTGTTGAAAAGCTCCTAATCAATTATTTGAACTCCTAATACTTGAATAAAACATTTTTGCAGTCCTTTTTGTAGAGGTTTCGGATGAGCAGGTCTAAATGGGCCTTTCAATGGACTCGTTGGAATTTTAATTTAGTAAAAAGTACAAAAATTGAGGTTTTGCAATATAATTGTGTTGAAAAGCTCCTAATCAATTAAATGAACTCCTAATATTTGAATAAAACATTTTTGCGGTCCTTTTTGTAGGGGTTTCGGACGAGCGGGTCGAAATGGTCCTTTCAATGGACCCGTTGGAATTTTAATTGAGTAAAAAGTACATAAATTGAGGTTTTGCAATATAAATGTGTTGAAAAGCTCCTAATCAATTATTTGAACTCCTAATATGTGAATAAAACATTTTTGCGGTCCTTTTTGTAGGTGTTTCGGACGAGTGGGTCGAAATGGGCCTTTCAATGGACCCGTTGGAATTTTAACCGAGTAAATAGTATAGAAATTGAGGTTTTGCAATATAATTGTGTTGAAAAGCTCCTAATCAATTATTTGAACTCCTAATATTTGAATAAAACATTTTTGCGGTCCTTTTTGTAGAGGTTTCGGACGGGCCAGTCTAAATGGGCCTTTCAATGGACCCGTTGGAATTTTAACTGAGTTAAAAGTACAGAAATTGAGGTTTTGCAATATAATTGTGTTGAAAAGCTCCTAATCAATTATTTGAACTCATAATATTTGAATAAAACATTTTTGCGGTCCTTTTTGTAGAGGTTTCGGACGAGCAGGTCTAAATGGGCCTTTCAATGGACCCGTTGAAATTTTAACTATGTAAAAAGTACAGAAATTGAGGTTTTGCAATATAATTGTGTTGAAAAGCTCCTAATCTATAATTTTAACTCCTAATATTTGATTAAAACTTGTTTTGCAGTCCTTTTTGTAGAGGTTTCGGACGAGCGGGTCGAAATGGGCCTTTCAATGGACCCGTTGGAATTTTAACTGAGTAAAAAGTATAGAAATTGAGGTATTGCAATATAATTGTGTTGAAAAGCTTCTAATCAATTATTTGAACTCCTAATATTTGAACAAAACTGTAACGCCACGGTTTTGGGCTTAGTAGTTTCGGGCGTTGACCGGTCGGTCAAAGTGCTGTTCGAATCTTAAGAGGTGAATTTAGGAAAGCCTAGTTCGGGTTGCATTAAAAATATGGAAAAATGCTCTAAAATCATCTTTTAATATAATTAAGTGAACTGTGAAATCAATTTTGGAAAATGAGTTTCGGAAGGGTGACATTTTGGCTAGTGACCAAAATGTAATTTTCGCAAGTTTGGTGGCTGTTTTATAAAGGGTTGAAACTTTGAATCTTTAAGGAGCTATTTACCCAAAGGGAGTTTCTCCAGATTTTTCTAAGATATTTTAAGTCTAAAATCTGATTTTAAATGATATTAAAAGTGGAGGGAAAGCCATTTGGCTATTTTAGATTTTTGTAACCAACTTTTCCTAATTTTCTTTCTCTCATTTTCTCTCAACCCAAACACTCCATTTCCAGAGAATTGCTTCTGATTTCTTCACCTAAATCCCTCCTTTCAACTCTCATTTGATTCCTAATTAACATATCTTCAAAACCTCTTCAATTGCTACTTGTTTCAACAAGGATTTTGATTCCAAAAAGAGGAGAAACTCAAGTTTGGAGGTAAGAACGTCCTTCTCCTCTGAACTTCAAGTTCTTTACTGAAATTCCTAAGTTTTCAATCCTTAATTGAAGTTTAATTAAAGGTTTTAAAGTGGTGAAATGGATCTTGGCTTATAATGCAAGATTTTGATGATTTTTCATGATTTTCGTTAGATCTGATTAATCTGTGATTTGAGATGTGTTTTTGTTGTTAAATGAACTCTAAATTGATAAGGAATTGAGTTTTGATTGATGCAATCCCGGATAGGTTGAGTTTCCTAAGTTTAGCTTGTGTTTCAAGGTTGTTTTTGAGGTGATCTTGGTGATCTGATGTTGCTGGAGATATAAGGATGTTAATAGGTTGTTTTTAGATGTTATAAGATGTTTATGGAAGTGAGGTTTTGCTGGTTTATGGCTGGGCTTTGTTTAGAAGTGGTTTGGATGCATTTTCAGTTGTGTTTGGTGGCCGAAAATGGAGGTTGAATGAGAGCAGCGAGTTTAGGTGCTTTCATTGAAGCAATTAATGCATGATGATGCATTAATCCTCTGATTTGATGTGTTGAAACAGGGGAGGCATCTTTGGATCCAAGAGTTGTTGATCCGGAAGCTTGATTTGGTGCTTTGGCTTGAGGCAAAGTAGAAATCGGTGAGTGCATTTGTGGAAATTGGATTTTCAGCTTTAAAACCAAGGTTAGAAGGTTTTGGGAGCTTAGTTTAAGTCTAAACAACTTTGCTAAGCTCAAGTGTAAGTTTTCGGAATTTCTCTCTAGTGGTGGCCATGATTTTGATGTAATGCAAAATGATGATTTGCATGTTTTAATTACTGTTTTGAAAGCATGTTTTAGCATGGTTTTTGCTGATGTTGTAAGCCATATGTTGAAGGTAACTCTAGGTAGGAGTTCCTTGATTTTATACATTGAAATAATGTGGTTTGATGCTTTGAAATGCATGATGTAAATGGCTTGGTTTAATGCTTTAAAACAGTGGATTAATTGATGAAAAAGATGTATATTGGCAAGTGATGTTTTGAAAATGTTAAGGTCACTAAGGTGGTTAAAAGTCCTTGAGTGAGCCTTGTTACTTAAGAACATCAAGGTGGTTAAAAGTCCTTGGATGATTCTTGTTGCGGACACTAAGGTGGTTAAAAGTCCTTAGGTGATCCTTTCCATGGTGTTTAAAAGTCCATGGGGCCAAGGTGTTTAAAAGTCCTTGGGACCAAGGTGTTTAAAAGTCCTTGGGGTGATTCAAGCTATGGACACAAAGGTGGTTAAAAGTCCTTGTGTGGTCCTCATTCATGGTGTTTAAAAGTCCATGGCCAAGGTGTTTAAAAGTCCTTGGGGCCAAGGTGTTTAAAAGTCCTTGGGAAGTTGATGATTTGTTTTAAGAAATGGAAATTGTCACTTGAGCCAATATGACATGTTATGTTTATGTTAAAGCATGAGATTGCTTGTTTAAAGTATGCTTTTGAGCATGTGCAAAGGTTGATTTTAAGCATGTTTGTAAATGGTTTTAATTGCATTATTGAATGGTTTTTTTTAAGAGCATTCCTCACTAAGCTTTTGCTTACGCTCTCTACGTTTTCTTAATTCAATAATGCAGAGCATTAGAGTACCTTGAGGGGCAGCAAGGAGGGCAAGCATACAAGTTCAAGTAAAGCTCAATGTATGGAAGGTTTTATAAGCACTTTTTAGCTTTTGGGTAATTTGGCAATGGGGGACTAATGTGTATGTTTTGGGAGGTGTTTGGAACTCCCTAAGTATGTTGAATGATGATTTGAATGCTGGTTTTTGGACTGGATCATTACATGCTTGTTTTGGAAGTTTTGTGCTTGAAATGCTAGCTTGTGTAGGAAGCATGCCTATAGAATTGGGGCTTTTTGCATGTGATGTTGTTTTGATGAATTGTTGATGCAAGTATGTCTTATATATGTTGAATTGCATGCTGGTAAAGTTTGGTAGCATTTGGAGCATGTTTGAATGATCAATTGCATGTTTTGGAATGCATTTGGAGCATTTTTTAGCAGGGCGTATCGGAACAGTGTGCACCGTTTCGGAACGGGTGCCTTGTATGTACCCAGGCGTCCGAAACGGTATGCACCGTTTCGAAACGGTTTGGTCTCTGCCAGACCCCCGTTGCGGTACTGGTTGCGGAACGGCCTGTGTTTCGGAACGAGGTCAACCTGTTTCGGAACGGTCGACCGTTGGGGACTGACATGGGCAGTTATATGTTTTGAATTGTTTGCATTTTGGTCCTGAATCTTGTTTGTGCAATTGTGTGAGTTTGGGAAGTCCTTTTGAGCTGAAATTTCATAGAGAAGCATGAAACCTGATTAATTACAAGTTGGTAACTTTAATTTGGGTTAAGTCCTTTTAATTTTCAGAAATTACAATTTGGTCCCTAAAGTTGTAATTTGTACAATTGGGTCCCTGTTTGATCTCTGATGTTTGTGATCGTTGAGTATGATGTTTGTGTGATCACCATTAGGGTTAACGTGCATCTAGACAAGATTAAAAAGGAAAAAAAGGGTCGTTAATCAAGGTTGACTTTCGGGTTGACTTTGGTTTTCCCCGTGTGACTTTCTTAATTCGGGTCAACCGTCTAGGCCGGGTTAAGGGGGTTACAAAAACATTTTTGCAGTCCTTTTTGTAGAGGTTTCGGACGAGCAGGTCTAAATGGGCCTTTCAATGGACCCGTTGGAATTTTAATTGAGTAAAAAGTACAGTAATTGAGGTTTTGCAATATAATTGTGTTGAAAAGCTCCTAATAAATTATTTGAACTCCTAATATTTGAATAAAACCTTTTTGCGGTCCTTTTTGTAGAGGTTTCGGACGAGCAGGTCTAAATGGGCCTTTCAATGGACCCTTTGGAATTTTAACTAAGTAAAAAGTACATAAATTGAGGTTTTGCAATATAATTGTGTTGAAAAGCTACTAATCAATTATTTGAACTCCTAATATTTGAATGAAACATTTTTGCAGTCTTCTTTGTAGAGGTTTCGGATGAGCGGGTCGAAATGGTTCTTTCAATGGATCCGTTGGAATTTTAACTGAGTAAAAAGTATAGAAATTGAGGTTTTGCAATATGATTGTGTTGAAAAGCTCCTAATCAATTATTTGAACTCCTAATATGTGAATAAAACATTTTTTCGGTCCTTTTTGTAGAGGTTTCGGACGAGCAGGTCTAAATGGCCTTTCAATGGACTCGTTGGAATTTTAACTGTGTAAAAAGTACAGAAATTGAGGTTTTGCAATATAATTGTGTTGAAAAGCTCCTAATCAATTATTTGAACTCCTAATATTTGAATAAAACATTTTTGCAGTCCTTTTTGTAGAGGTTTCGGACGAGCAGGTCTAAATGGGCCTTTCAATGGACCCGTTGGAATTTTAATTGAGTAATAAGTACAGAAATTGAGGTTTTTCAATATAATTGTGTTGAAAAGCTCCTAATGAATTATTTGAACTCCTAATATTTGATTAAAACTTGTTTTGCGGTCCTTTTTGTAGAGGTTTCGGACGAGCATGTCTAAATGGGTCTTTCAATGGACCCGTTGGAATTTTAACTGAGTTAAAAGTACAGAAATTGAGGTTTTGCAATATAATTGTGTTGAAAAGCTCCTAATCAATTATTTGAACTCCTAATATTTGAATAAAACATTTTTTCGATCCTTTTTGTAGAGGTTTCGGACGAGCAGGTCTAAATGGGCCTTTCAATGGACCCGTTGAAATTTTAACTAAGTAAAAAGTACAGAAATTGAGGTTTTGCAATATAATTGTGTTGAAAAGCTCCTAATCAATTATTTGAACTCCTAATATTTGATTAAAACATGTTTTGCAGTCCTTTTTGTAGAGGTTTCGGACGAGCGGGTCGAAATGGGCCTTTCAATGGACCCGTTGGAATTTTAACTGAGTAAAAAGTACATAAATTGAGGTTTTGCAATATAATTGTGTTGAAAAGATCCTAATCAATTACATGAACTCCTAAAATTTGATTAAAACTTGTTTTGCGGTCCTTTTTGTAGAGGTTTCGGAGGAGCGGGTCGAAATGGGCCTTTTAATGGACCCGTTCGAATTTGAACCAAGTAAAAAGTACAGAAATTGAGGTTTTGCAATATAATTGTGTTGAAAAGCTCCTAATCAATTATTTGAACTCCTAATATTTGAATAAAACATTTTTGCGGTCCTTTTTGTAGAGGTTTCGGACGAGCAAGTCTAAATGGGCCTTTCAATGGACCCGTTGGAATTTTAACTGAGTTAAAAGTACAGAAATTGAGGTTTTGCAATATAATTGTGTTGAAAAGCTCCTAATCAATTATTTGAACTCCTAATATTTGAATAAAACATTTTTGCGGTCCTTTTTGTAGAGGTTTCGGACGAGCAGGTCTAAATGTGCCTTTCAATGGACCCGTTGAAATTTTAACTAAGTAAAAAGTACAGAAATTGAGGTTTTGCAATATAATTGTGTTGAAAAGCTCCTAATCTATTATTTGAACTCCTAATATTTGATTAAAACTTGTTTTGCAGTCCTTTTTGTAGAGGTTTCGGACGAGCGGGTCGAAATGGGCCTTTCAATGGACCCGTTGGAATTTTAACTGAGTAAAAAGTATAGAAATTGAGGTATTGCAATATAATTGTGTCGAAAAGCTTCTAATCAATTATTTGAACTCCTAATATTTGAATAAAACATTTTTGCAATCCTTTTTGTAGAGGTTTCGGACGAGCAGGTCTAAATGGGCCTTTCAATGGACCCGTTGGAATTTTAATTGAGTAAAAAGTACAGTAATTGAGGTTTTGCAATATAATTGTGTTGAAAAGCTCCTAATAAATTATTTGAACTCATAATATTTGAATAAAACCTTTTTGCGGTCCTTTTTGTAGAGGTTTCGGACGAGCAGGTCTAAATGGGCCTTTCAATGGACCCGTTGGAATTTTAACTAAGTAAAAAGTACATAAATTGAGGTTTTGCAATATAATTGTGTTGAAAAGCTACTAATCAATTATTTGAACTCCTAATATTTGAATAAAACATTTTTGCAGTCTTCTTTGTAGAGGATTCGGACGAGCGGGTCGAAATGGTTCTTTCAGTGGATCCGTTGGAATTTTAACTGAGTAAAAAGTATAGAAATTGAGGTTTTGCAATATAATTGTGTTGAAAAGCTCCTAATAAATTATTTGAACTCCTAATATTTGAATAAAACATTTTTGCGGTCCTTTTTGTAGAGGTTTCAGACGAGCATGTCTAAATGGTCCTTTCAATGGACCCATTGGAATTTTAACTGAGTAAAAAGTACAGAAATTGAGGTTTTGCAATATAATTGTGTTGAAAAGCTCCTAATCAATTATTTGAACTCCTAATATTTGATTAAAACTTGTTTTGCAGTCCTTTTTGTTGAGGTTTCGGACGAGCGGGTCGAAATGGGCCTTTTAATGGACCCGTTGGAATTTTAACCGAGTAAAAAGTACAGAAATTGAGGTTTTGCAATATAATTGTTTTGAATAGCTCCTAATCAATTATTTGAACTCCTAATATTTGAATAAAACATTTTTGCGGTCCTTTTTGTAGAGGTTTCGAACGAGCATGTCTAAATGGGTCTTTCAATGGACCCGTTGGAATTTTAACTGAGTTAAAAGTACAGAAATTGAGGTTTTGCAATATAATTGTGTTGAAAAGCTCCTAATCAATTATTTGAACTCCTAATATTTGAATAAAACATTTTTGCGGTCCTTTTTGTAGAGGTTTCGGACGAGCAGGTCTAAATGGGACTTTCAATGGACCCGTTGAAATTTTAACTAAGTAAAAAGTACAGAAATTGAGGTTTTGCAATATAATTGTGTTGAAAAGCTCCTAATCAATTATTTGAACTCCTAATATTTGATTAAAACTTGTTTTGCAGTCCTTTTTGTAGAGGTTTCGGACGAGCGGGTCGAAATGGGCCTTTCAATGGACCCGTTGGAATTTTAACTGAGTAAAAAGTACAGAAATTGAGGTTTTGCAATATAATTGTGTTGAAAAGATCCTAATCAATTACATGAACTCCTAAAATTTGATTAAAACTTGTTTTGCGGTCCTTTTTGTAGAGGTTTCGGAGGAGCGGGTCGAAATGGGCCTTTTAATGGACCCGTTCGAATTTGAACCAAGTAAAAAGTACAGAAATTGAGGTTTTGCAATATAATTGTGTTGAAAAGCTCCTAATCAATTATTTAAACTCCTAATATTTGAATAAAACATTTTTGCGGTCCTTTTTGTAGAGGTTTCGGACGAGCAGGTCTAAATGGGCCTTTAAATGGACCCGTTGGAATTTTAACTGAGTAAAAAGTACAGAAATTGAGGTTTTACAATATAATTGTGTTGAAAAGCTCCTAATCAATTACAGGAACTCCTAAAATTTGATTAAAACTTGTTTTGCGGTCCTTTTTGTAGAGGTTTCGGAGGAGCGGGTCGAAATGGGCCTTTTAATGGACCCGTTCGAATTTGAACCAAGTAAAAAGTACAAAAATTGAGGTTTTGCAATATAATTGTGTTGAAAAGCTCATAATCAATTATTTGAACTCCTAATATTTGATTAAAACTTGTTTTGCAGTCCTTTTTGTAGAGGTTTCGGACGAGCGGGTCGAAATGGGCCTTTCAATGGACCCGTTGGAATTTTAAATGAGTAAAAAGTACAGAAATTGAGGTTTTGCAATATAATTGTGTTGAAAAGCTCCTAATAAATTACATGAACTCCTAAAATTTGATTAAAACTTGTTTTGCGGTACTTTTTGTAGAGGTTTCGGACGAGCGGGTCGAAATGGGCTTTTTAATGGACCCGTTGGAATTTTAACTGAGTAAAAAGTACAGAAATTGAGGTTTTGCAATATAATTGTGTTGAAAAGCTCCTAATCAATTATTTGAACTCCTAATATTTGAATAAAACATTTTTGCGGTCCTTTTTGTAGAGGTTTCAGACGAGCAGGTCTAAATGGGCCTTTCAATGGACCCGTTGGAATTTTAACTCAGTAAAAAGTACAGAAATTGAAGTTTTGCAATATAATTGTGTTGAAAAGCTCCTAATCAATTATTTGAACTCCTAATATTTGATTAAAACTTGTCTTGCAGTCCTTTTTGTAGAGGTTTCGGACAAGCGGGTCGAAATGGGCCTTTCAATGGACCCGTTGGAATTTTAACTGAGTAAAAAGTACAGAAATTGAGGTTTTGCAATATAATTGTGTTGAAAAGCTCCTAATCAATTATTTGAACTCCTAATATTTGCATAAAACATTTTTGCGGTCCTTTTTGTAGAGGTTTCGGACGAGCAGGTCTAAATGAGCCTTTTAATGGACCCGTTGGAATTTTAACAGAGTAAAAAGTACAGAAATTGAGGTTTTGCAATATAATTGTGTTGAAAAGCTCCTAATCTATTATTTGAACTCCTAATATTTGAATAAAACATTTTTGCGTTCCTTTATGTAGAGGTTTCGGACGAGCATGTCTAAATGGGCCTTTCAATGGACCCGTTGGAATTTTAACTGAGTAAAAAGTACAAAAATTGAGGTTTTGCAATATAATTGTGTTGAAAAGCTCCTAATCAATTATTTGAACTCCTAATATTTGATTAAAACTTGTTTTTGCAGTCCTTTTTGTAGAGGTTTCGGACGAGCGGGTCGAAATGGGCCTTTCAATGTACCCGTTGGAATTTTAACTGAGTAAAAAGCACAGAAATTGAGGTTTTGCAATATAATTGTGCTGAAAAGCTCATAATCAATTATTTGAACTCCTAATATTTGAATAAAACATTTTTGCGGTCCTTTTTGTAGAGGTTTCGGACGAGCAGGTCTAAATGGGCCTTTCAATGGACTCGTTGGAATTTTAACTGAGTAAAAAGTACAAAAATTGAGGTTTTGCAATATAATTGTGTTGAAAAGCTCCTAATCAATTATTTGAACTCCTAATATTTGCATAAAACATTTTTGCGGTCCTTTTTGTAGAGGTTTCGGACGAGCAGGTCTAAATGAGCCTTTCAATGGATCCGTTGGAATTTTAACTGAGTAAAAAGTACAGAAATTGAGGTTTTGCAATATAATTGTGTTGAAAAGCTCCTAATCAATTATTTGAACTCCTAATATTTGAATAAAACATTTTTGCGTTCCTTTTTGTGGAGGTTTCGGACGAGCAAGTCTAAATGGGCCTTTCAATGGACCCGTTGGAATTTTAACTGAGTAAAAAGTACAGAAATTGAGGTTTTGCAATATAATTGTGTTGAAAAGCTCCTAATAAATTACATGAACTCCTAAAATTTGATTAAAACTTGTTTTGCGGTCCTTTTTGTAGAGGTTTCGGACGAGCGGGTCGAAATGGGCCTTTCAATGGACCCGTTGGAATTTTAACTACGTAAAAAGTACAAAAATTGAGGTTTTGCAATATAATTGTGTTGAAAAGCTCCTAAGAAATTATTTGAACTCCTAAAATTTGATTAAAACTTGTTTTGCAGTCCTTTTTGTAGAGGTTTCGGAGGAGCGGGTCGAACTGGGCCTTTCAATGGACCCGCTGGAATTTTAACTGAGTAAAAAGTACAAAAATTGAGGTTTTGCAATATAATTGTGTTGAAAAGCTGCTAATCAATTACATGAACTCCTAAAATTTGATTAAAACTTGTTTTGCGGTCCTTTTTGTAGAGGTTTCAGACGAGCGGGTCGAAATGGGCTTTTTAATGGACCCGTTCGAATTTGAACCAAGTAAAAAGTACAGAAATTGAGGTTTTGCAATATAATTGTGTTGAAAAGCTCCTAATCAATTATTTGAACTCCTAATATTTGAATAAAACATTTTTGCGGTCCTTTTTGTAGAGGTTTCGGAGGAGCAGGTCTAAATGGGCCTTTTAATGGACACGTTGGAATTTTAACTAAGTAAAAAGTACAAAAATTGAGGTTTTGCAATATAATTGTGTTGAAAAGCTCCTAATCAATTACATGAACTCCTAAAATTTGATTAAAACTTGTTTTGCGGACCTTTTTGTAGAGGTTTTGGACGAGCGGGTCGAAATGGGCTTTTTAATGGACCCGTTGGAATTTCAACTAAGTAAAAAGTACAGAAATTGAGGTTTTGCAATATAATTGTGTGTAAAAGCTCATAATCAATTATTTGAACTCCTAATATTTGATTAAAACTTGTTTTGCAGTCCTTTTTGTAGAGGTTTCGGACGAGCGGGTCGAAATGGGCCTTTCAATGGACCCGTTGGAATTTTAACTGAGTAAAAAGTACAGAAATTGAGGTTTTGCAATATAATTGTGTTGAAAAGATCCTAATCAATTACATGAACTCCTAAGATTTGATTAAAACTTGTTTTGTGGTCCTTTTTGTAGAGGTTTCGGAGGAGCGGGTCGAAATGGGCTTTTTAATGGACCCGTTCGAATTTGAACCAAGTAAAAAGTACAGAAATTGAGGTTTTGCAATATAATTGTGTTGAAAAGCTCCTAATCAATTATTTGAACTCCTAATATTTGAATAAAACATTTTTGCGGTCCTTTTTGTAGAGGTTTCGGACGAGCAGGTCTAAATGGGCCTTTAAATGGACCCGTTGGAATTTTAACTGAGTAAAAAGTACAGAAATTGAGGTTTTACAATATAATTGTGTTGAAAAGCTCCTAATCAATTACAGGAACTCCTAAAATTTGATTAAAACTTGTTTTGCGATCCTTTTTGTAGAGGTTTCGGACGAGCGGGTCGAAATGGGCCTTTCAATGGACCCGTTGGAATTTTAACTGAGTAAAAAGTACAGAAATTGAGGTTTTGCAATATAATTGTGTTGAAAAGCTCCTGAGAAATTATTTGAACTCCTAAAATTTGATTAAAACTTGTTTTGCAGTCCTTTTTGTAGAGTTTTCGGACGAGCGGGTCGAAATGGGCCTTTCAATGGACCCGTTGGAATTTTAACTGAGTAAAAAGTACAGAAATTGAGGTTTTGCAATATAATTGTGTTGAAAAGCTCCTAATAAATTACATGAACTCCTAAAATTTGATTAAAACTTGTTTTGCGGTCCTTTTTGTAGAGGTTTCGGACGAGCGGGTCGAAATGGGCCTTTTAATGGACCCGTTCGAATTTGAACCAAGTAAAAAGTACAGAAATTGAGGTTTTGCAATATAATTGTGTTGAAAAGCTCCTAATCAATTATTTGAACTCCTAATATTTGAATAAAACATTTTTGCGGTCCTTTTTGTAGAGGTTTCAGACGAGCAGGTCTAAATGGGCCTTTCAATGGACCCGTTGGAATTTTAACTCAGTAAAAAGTACAGAAATTGAAGTTTTGCAATATAATTGTGTTGAAAAGCTCCTAATCAATTATTTGAACTCCTAATATTTGATTTAAACTTGTCTTGCAGTCCTTTTTGTAGAGGTTTCGGACAAGCGGGTCGAAATGGGCCTTTCAATGGACCCGTTGGAATTTTAACTGAGTAAAAAGTACAGAAATTGAGGTTTTGCAATATAATTGTGTTGAAAAGCTCCTAATCAATTATTTGAACTCCTAATATTTGCATAAAACATTTTTGCGGTCCTTTTTGTAGAGGTTTCGGACGAGCAGGTCTAAATGAGCCTTTTAATGGACCCGTTGGAATTTTAACTGAGTTAAAAGTACAGAAATTGAGGTTTTGCAATATAATTGTGTTGAAAAGCTCCTAATCTATTATTTGAACTCCTAATATTTGAATAAAACATTTTTGCGTTCCTTTATGTAGAGGTTTCGGACGAGCATGTCTAAATGGGCCTTTCAATGGACCCGTTGGAATTTTAACTGAGTAAAAAGTACAAAAATTGAGGTTTTGCAATATAATTGTGTTGAAAAGCTCCTAATCAATTATTTGAACTCCTAATATTTGATTAAAACTTGTTTTTGCAGTCCTTTTTGTAGAGGTTTTGGACGAGCGGGTCGAAATGGGCCTTTCAATGTACCCGTTGGAATTTTAACTGAGTAAAAAGCACAGAAATTGAGGTTTTGCAATATAATTGTGCTGAAAAGCTCATAATCAATTATTTGAACTCCTAATATTTGAATAAAACATTTTTGCGGTCCTTTTTGTAGAGGTTTCGGACGAGCAGGTCTAAATGGGCCTTTCAATGGACTCGTTGGAATTTTAACTGAGTAAAAAGTACAAAAATTGAGGTTTTGCAATATAATTGTGTTGAAAAGCTCCTAATCAATTATTTGAACTCCTAATATTTGCATAAAACATTTTTGCGGTCCTTTTTGTAGAGGTTTCGGACGAGCAGGTCTAAATGAGCCTTTCAATGGATCCGTTGGAATTTTAACTGAGTAAAAAGTACAGAAATTGAGGTTTTGCAATATAATTGTGTTGAAAAGCTCCTAATCAATTATTTGAACTCCTAATATTTGAATAAAACATTTTTGCGTTCCTTTTTGTGGAGGTTTCGGACGAGCAAGTCTAAATGGGCCTTTCAATGGACCCGTTGGAATTTTAACTGAGTAAAAAGTACAGAAATTGAGGTTTTGCAATATAATTGTGTTGAAAAGCTCCTAATAAATTACATGAACTCCTAAAATTTGATTAAAACTTGTTTTGCGGTCCTTTTTGTAGAGGTTTCGGACGAGCGGGTCGAAATGGGCCTTTCAATGGACCCGTTGGAATTTTAACTACGTAAAAAGTACAAAAATTGAGGTTTTGCAATATAATTGTGTTGAAAAGCTCCTAAGATATTATTTGAACTCCTAAAATTTGATTAAAACTTGTTTTGCAGTCCTTTTTGTAGAGGTTTCGGACGAGCGGGTCGAAATGGGCCTTTCAATGGACCCGCTGGAATTTTAACTGAGTAAAAAGTACAAAAATTGAAGTTTTGCAATATAATTGTGTTGAAAAGCTGCTAATCAATTACATGAACTCCTAAAATTTGATTAAAACTTGTTTTGCGGTCCTTTTTGTAGAGGTTTCAGACGAGCGGGTCGAAATGGGCTTTTTAATGGACCCGTTCGAATTTGAACCAAGTAAAAAGTACAGAAATTGAGGTTTTGCAATATAATTGTGTTGAAAAGCTCCTAATCAATTATTTGAACTCCTAATATTTGAATAAAACATTTTTGCGGTCCTTTTTGTAGAGGTTTCGGAGGAGCAGGTCTAAATGGGCCTTTTAATGGACACGTTGGAATTTTAACTAAGTAAAAAGTACAAAAATTGAGGTTTTGCAATATAATTGTGTTGAAAAGCTCCTAATCAATTACATGAACTCCTAAAATTTGATTAAAACTTGTTTTGCGGTCCTTTTTGTAGAGGTTTTGGACGAGCGGGTCGAAATGGGCTTTTTAATGGACCCGTTGGAATTTCAACTAAGTAAAAAGTACAGAAATTGAGGTTTTGCAATATAATTGTGTTGAAAAGCTCCTAATCAATTATTTGAACTCCTAATATTTGATTAAAACTTGTTTTGCAGTCCTTTTTGTAGAGGTTTCGGACGAGCGGGTCGAAATGGGCCTTTCAATGGACCCGTTGGAATTTTAACTGAGTAAAAAGTACAGAAATTGAGGTTTTGCAATATAATTGTGTTGAAAAGATCCTAATCAATTACATGAACTCCTAAAATTTGATTAAAACTTGTTTTGCGGTCCTTTTGTAGAGGTTTCGGAGGAGCGGGTCGAAATGGGCCTTTTAATGGACCCGTTCGAATTTGAACCAAGTAAAAAGTACAGAAATTGAGGTTTTGCAATATAATTGTGTTGAAAAGCTCCTAATCAATTATTTGAACTCCTAATATTTGAATAAAACATTTTTGCGGTCCTTTTTGTAGAGGTTTCGGACGAGCAGGTCTAAATGGGCCTTTCAATGGACCCGTTGGAATTTTAACTGAGTAAAAAGTACAGAAATTGAGGTTTTACAATATAATTGTGTTGAAAAGCTCCTAATCAATTACAGGAACTCCTAAAATTTGATTAAAACTTGTTTTGCGGTCCTTTTTGTAGAGGTTTCGGACGAGCGGGTCGAAATGGGCCTTTCAATGGACCCGTTGGAATTTTAACTCAGTAAAAAGTACAGAAATTGAGGTTTTGCAATATAATTGTGTTGAAAAGCTCCTAAGAAATTATTTGAACTCCTAAATTTTGATTAAAACTTGTTTTGCAGTCCTTTTTGTAGAGGTTTCGGACGAGCGGGTCGAAATGGGCCTTTCAATGGACCCGTTGGAATTTTAACTGAGTAAAAAGTACAGAAATTGAGGTTTTGCAATATAATTGTGTTGAAAAGATCCTAATCAATTACATGAACTCCTAAAATTTGATTAAAACTTGTTTTGCGGTCCTTTTGTAGAGGTTTCGGAGGAGCGGGTTGAAATGGGCCTTTTAATGGACCCGTTCGAATTTGAACCAAGTAAAAAGTACAGAAATTGAGGTTTTGCAATATAATTGTGTTGAAAAGCTCCTAATCAATTATTTGAACTCCTTATATTTGAATAAAACATTTTTGTGGTCCTTTTTGTAGAGGTTTCGGACGAGCAGGTCGAAATGGGCCTTTCAATGGACCCGTTGGAATTTTAACTGAGTAAAAAGTACAGAAATTGAGGTTTTGCAATATAATTGTGTTTAAAAGCTTCTAATCAGTTATTTGAACTTCTAATATTTGAAAAAAACATTTTTGCGGTCCTTTTTGTAGAGGTTTCGGCCGAGCAAGTCTAAATGGGCCTTTCAATGGACCCGTTGGAATTTTTTTTTTGATGAAAGCTAGAGTGATTACAAGTAGTATCTTTTCTATATATACTCTCAACCATTTGACAATGAACACTCAATCACCCTACTGCAGCTACTAGTGCTCAAACCCGTGACCTCTAGGAACAACAACCGTTCCCTTAACCACTGAGGCAAGTTGGTTCGTGCACCCGTTGGAATTTTAATTAAGTAAAAAGTACAGAAATTGATGTTTTGCAATATAATTATGTAGAAAAGCTCCTAATCAATTATTTGAACTCCTAATATTTGATTAAAACTTGTTTTGCAGTCCTTTTTGTAGAGGTTTCGGACAAGCGGGTCAAAATGGGCCTTTCAATGGACCTGTTGGAATTTTAACCGAGTAAAAAGTACAGAAATTGAGGTTTTGCAATATAATTGTGTTGAAAAGCTCCTAATGAATTATTTGAACTCCTAAAATTTGATTATAACTTGTTTTGCGATCCTTTTTGCAGAGGTTTCGGACGAGCGGGTCAAAATGGGCCTTTCAATGGACCCGTTGGAATTTTAACTGAGTAAAAAGTACATAAATTGAGGTTTTTCAATATAATTGTGTTGAAAAGCTCCTAATCAATTACATGAACTCCTAAAATTTGATTAAAACTTGTTTTGCGGTCCTTTTTGTAGAGGTTCCGGACGAGCGTGGCGAAATGTGCCTTTTAATGGACCCGTTGGAATTTTAACTGAGTAAAAAGTACAGAAATTGAAGTTTTGCAATATAATTGTGTTGAAAAGCTCCTAATCAATTATTTGAACTCCTAATATTTGAATAAAACATTTTTGCGGTCCTTTTTGTAGAGGTTTCAGACGAGCAGGTCTAAATGGGCCTTTCAATGGACCTATTGGAATTTTAACTGAGTAAAAAGTACAGAAATTGAGGTTTTGCAATATAATTGTGCTGAAAAGCTCCTAATCTATTATTTGAACTCCTAATATTTGATTAAAACTTGTTTTGCAGTCCTTTTTGTAGAGGTTTCGGACAAGCGGGTCGAAATGGGCCTTTCAATGGACCCGTTGGAATTTTAACTGAGTAAAAAGTCAGAAATTGAGGTTTTGCAATATAATTGTGTTGAAAAGCTCCTAATCAATTATTTGAACTCCTAATATTTGCATAAAACATTTTTGCGGTCCTTTTTGTAGAGGTTTCGGACGAGCAGGTCTAAATGGGCCTTTCAATGGACCCGTTGGAATTTTAACTGAGTAAAAACTACAGCAATTGAGGTTTTTCAGTATAATTTTGTTGAAAAGCTTCTAATCAATTATTTGAACTCCTAATATTTGATTAAAACTTGTTTTGCAGGCCTTTTTGTAGAGGTTTCGGACGAGCGGGTCGAAATGGGCCTTTCAATGGACCCGTTGGAATTTTAACTGAGTAAAAAGTACAGCAATTGAGGTTTTGCAATATAATTGTGTTGAAAAGCTCCTAATCAATTATTTGAACTCCTAATATTTGAATAAAACATTTTTGCGGTCCTTTTTGTAGAGGTTTCGGACGAGCAGGTCGAAATGGGCCTTTCAATGGACCCGTTGGAATTTTAACTGAGTAAAAAGTACAGAAATTGAAGTTTTGCAATATAATTGAGTTGAAAAGCTCCTAATCAAATTTGAACTCCTAATATTTGAATAAACCATTTTTGCGGTCCTTTTTGTAGAGGTTTCGGACGAGCAGGTCTAAATGGGCCTTTCAATGGACCCGTTGGAATTTTAACTGAGTAAAAAGTACAGAAATTGAGGTTTTGCAATATAATTGTGTTTAAAAGATCCTAATCAATTATTTGAACTTCTAATATTTGAATAAAACATTTTTGCGGTCCTTATTGTAGAGGTTTCGGACGAGCAGGTCTAAATGGGCCTTTCAATGGACCCGTTGGAATTTTAACTGAGTAAAAAGAACAGAAATTGAGGTTTTGCAATATAATTGTGTAGAAAAGCTCCTAATCAATTATTTGAACTCCTAATATTTGAATAAAACATTTTTGCGGTCCTTTTGGTAGAGGTTTCAGACGAGCAGGTCTAAATGGGCCTTTCAATAGAACCGTTGGAATTTTAACTGAGTAAAAAGTACAGAAATTGAAGTTTTGCAATATAATTGTGTTGAAAAGCTCCTAATCAATTATTTGAACTCCTAATATTTGATTAAAACTTGTTTTGCGATCCTTTTTGTAGAGGTTTCGGACGAGCGGGTCGAAATGGGCCTTTCAATGGACCCGTTGCAATTTTAACAGAGTAAAAAGTACACAAATTGAGGTTTTGCAATATAATTGTGTTGAAAAGCTCCTAATCTATTATTTGAACTCCTTATCTTTGAATAAAACATTTTTGCGCTGCTTTTTGTAGAGGTTTCGGACGAGCGGGTCGAAATGGGCCTTTCAATGGACCCGTTGGAATTTTAACTGAGTAAAAAGTACAAAAATTAAGGTTTTGCAATATAATTGTGTTTAAAAGATCCTAATCAATTATTTGAACTTCTAATATTTGAATAAAACATTTTTGCGGTCCTTATTGTAGAGGTTTCGGACGAGCAGGTCTAAATGGGCCTTTCAATGGACCCGTTGGAATTTTAACTGAGTAAAAAGAACAGAAATTGAGGTTTTGCAATATAATTGTGTAGAAAAGCTCCTAATCAATTATTTGAACTCCTAATATTTGAATAAAACATTTTTGCGGTCCTTTTGGTAGAGGTTTCAGACGAGCAGGTCTAAATGGGCCTTTCAATGGAACCGTTGGAATTTTAACTGAGTAAAAAGTACAGAAATTGAAGTTTTGCAATATAATTGTGTTGAAAAGCTCCTAATCAATTATTTGAACTCTTAATATTTGATTAAAACTTGTTTTGCGATCCTTTTTGTAGAGGTTTCGGACGAGCGGGTCGAAATGGGCCTTTCAATGGACCCGTTGCAATTTTAACAGAGTAAAAAGTACACAAATTGAGGTTTTGCAATATAATTGTGTTGAAAAGCTCCTAATCTATTATTTGTACTCCTTATCTTTGAATAAAACATTTTTGCGATCCTTTATGTAGAGGTTTCGGACGAGCATGTCTAAATGGGCCTTTCAATGGACCCGTTGGAATTTTAACTGAGTAAAAAGTACAAAAATTAAGGTTTTGCAATATAATTGTGCTGAAAAGCTCCTAAGCAATTATTTGAACTCCTAAAATTTGATTAAAACTTGTTTTGCAGTCCTTTTTGTAGAGGTTTCGGACGAGCGGGTCAAAATGGGCCTTTCAATGGACCCGTTGGAATTTTAACTGAGTAAAAAGTACATAAATTGAGGTTTTTCAATATAATTGTGTTGAAAAGCTCCTAATCAATTACATGAACTCCTAAAATTTGATTAAAACTTGTTTTGCGGTCCTTTTTGTAGAGGTTCCGGACGAGCGTGGCGAAATGTGCCTTTTAATGGACCCGTTGGAATTTTAACTGAGTAAAAAGTACAGAAATTGAAGTTTTGCAATATAATTGTGTTGAAAAGCTCCTAATCAATTATTTGAACTCCTAATATTTGAATAAAACATTTTTGCGGTCCTTTTTGTAGAGGTTTCAGACGAGCAGGTCTAAATGGGCCTTTCAATGGACCTATTGGAATTTTAACTGAGTAAAAAGTACAGAAATTGAGGTTTTGCAATATAATTGTGCTGAAAAGCTCCTAATCTATTATTTGAACTCCTAATATTTGATTAAAACTTGTTTTGCAGTCCTTTTTGTAGAGGTTTCGGACAAGCGGGTCGAAATGGGCCTTTCAATGGACCCGTTGGAATTTTAACTGAGTAAAAAGTCAGAAATTGAGGTTTTGCAATATAATTGTGTTGAAAAGCTCCTAATCAATTATTTGAACTCCTAATATTTGCATAAAACATTTTTGCGGTCCTTTTTGTAGAGGTTTCGGACGAGCAGGTCTAAATGGGCCTTTCAATGGACCCGTTGGAATTTTAACTGAGTAAAAACTACAGCAATTGAGGTTTTTCAGTATAATTTTGTTGAAAAGCTTCTAATCAATTATTTGAACTCCTAATATTTGATTAAAACTTGTTTTGCAGGCCTTTTTGTAGAGGTTTCGGACGAGCGGGTCGAAATGGGCCTTTCAATGGACCCGTTGGAATTTTAACTGAGTAAAAAGTACAGCAATTGAGGTTTTGCAATATAATTGTGTTGAAAAGCTCCTAATCAATTATTTGAACTCCTAATATTTGAATAAAACATTTTTGCGGTCCTTTTTGTAGAGGTTTCGGACGAGCAGGTCGAAATGGGCCTTTCAATGGACCCGTTGGAATTTTAACTGAGTAAAAAGTACAGAAATTGAAGTTTTGCAATATAATTGAGTTGAAAAGCTCCTAATCAAATTTGAACTCCTAATATTTGAATAAACCATTTTTGCGGTCCTTTTTGTAGAGGTTTCGGACGAGCAGGTCTAAATGGGCCTTTCAATGGACCCGTTGGAATTTTAACTGAGTAAAAAGTACAGAAATTGAGGTTTTGCAATATAATTGTGTTTAAAAGATCCTAATCAATTATTTGAACTTCTAATATTTGAATAAAACATTTTTGCGGTCCTTATTGTAGAGGTTTCGGACGAGCAGGTCTAAATGGGCCTTTCAATGGACCCGTTGGAATTTTAGCTGAGTAAAAAGTACAGAAATTGAGGTTTTGCAGTATAGTTGTGTTGAAAAGCTCCTAATTAATTACATGAACTCCTAAAATTTGATTAAAACTTGTTTTGCGGTCCTTTTTGTGGAGGTTTCGGACGAGCGGGTCGAAATGGGCCTTTCAATGTACCCGTTGGAATTTTAACTGAGTGTTGCAATATAATTGTGCTGAAAAGCTCATAATCAATTATTTGAACTCCTAATATTTGAATAAAACATTTTTGCGGTCCTTTTTGTAGAGGTTTCGGACGAGCAGGTCTAAATGGGCCTTTCAATGGACTCGTTGGAATTTTAACTGAGTAAAAAGTACAGAAATTGAGGTTTTGCAATATAATTGTGTTGAAAAGCTCCTAATCAATTATTTGAACTCCTAATATTTGCATAAAACATTTTTGCGGTCCTTTTTGTAGAGGTTTCGGACGAGCAGGTCTAAATGAGCCTTTCAATGGACCCGTTGGAATTTTAACTGAGTAAAAAGTACAGAAATTGAGGTTTTGCAATATAATTGTGTTTAAAAGATCCTAATCAATTATTTGAACTTCTAATATTTGAATAAAACATTTTTGCGGTCCTTATTGTAGAGGTTTCGGACGAGCAGGTCTAAATGGGCCTTTCAATGGACCCGTTGGAATTTTAGCTGAGTAAAAAGTACAGAAATTGAGGTTTTGCAGTATAGTTGTGTTGAAAAGCTCCTAATTAATTACATGAACTCCTAAAATTTGATTAAAACTTGTTTTGCGGTCCTTTTTGTGGAGGTTTCGGACGAGCGGGTCGAAATGGGCCTTTCAATGTACCCGTTGGAATTTTAACTGAGTGTTGCAATATAATTGTGCTGAAAAGCTCATAATCAATTATTTGAACTCCTAATATTTGAATAAAACATTTTTGCGGTCCTTTTTGTAGAGGTTTCGGACGAGCAGGTCTAAATGGGCCTTTCAATGGACTCGTTGGAATTTTAACTGAGTAAAAAGTACAGAAATTGAGGTTTTGCAATATAATTGTGTTGAAAAGCTCCTAATCAATTATTTGAACTCCTAATATTTGCATAAAACATTTTTGCGGTCCTTTTTGTAGAGGTTTCGGACGAGCAGGTCTAAATGAGCCTTTCAATGGACCCGTTGGAATTTTAACTGAGTAAAAAGTACAGAAATTGAGGTTTTGCAATATAATTGTGTTGAAAAGCTCCTAATCAATTATTTGAACTCCTAATATTTGAATAAAACATTTTTGCGGTCCTTATTGTAGAGGTTTCGGACGAGCAGGTCTAAATGGGCCTTTCAATGGACCCGTTGGAATTTTAACTGAGTAAAAAGAACAGAAATTGAGGTTTTGCAATATAATTGTGTAGAAAAGCTCCTAATCAATTATTTGAACTCCTAATATTTGATTAAAACTTGTTTTGCGATCCTTTTTGTAGAGGTTTCGGACGAGCGGGTCGAAATGGGCCTTTCAATGGACCCGTTGGAATTTTAACTAAGTAAAAAGTACAGAAATTGAGGTTTTGCAGTATAATTGTGTTGAAAAGCTCCTAATGAATTATTTGAACTCCTAAAATTTGATTATAACTTGTTTTGCGATCCTTTTTGTAGAGGTTTCGGACGAGCGGGTCGAAATGGGCCTTTTAATGGACCCGTTGGAATTTTAACTAAGTAAAAAGTACAGAAATTGAGGTTTTGCAATATAATTGTGTTGAAAAGCTCCTAATCAATTATTTGAACTCCTAATATTTGAATAAAACATTTTTGCGGTCCTTTTTGTAGAGGTTTCGGACGAGCAGGTCTAAATGGGCCTTTCAATGGACTCGTTGGAATTTTAACTGAGTAAAAAGTACAGAAATTGAGGTTTTTTAATATAATTGTGTTGAGAAGCTCCTGATCTATTATTTGAACTCCTAATCTTTGAATAAAACATTTTTGCGGTCCTTTTTGTAGAGGTTTCTGACGAGCAGGTCTAAATGGGCCTTTCAATGGACCCGTTGGAATTTTAACTAAGTAAAAAGTACAAAAATTGAGGTTTTGCAATATAATTGTTTTGAAAAGCTCCTAATCAATTTTTTGAACTCCTAATATTTGATTAAAACTTGTTTTGCAGTCCTTTTTGTAGAGGTTTGGGACGAGCGGGTCGAAATGGGCCTTTCAATGGACCCGTTGGAATTTTAACTGAGTAAAAAGTACAGAAATTGAGGTTTTGCAATATAATTGTGTTGAAAAGCTCATAATCAATTATTTGAACTCCTAATATTTGAATAAAACATTTTTGCGGTCCTTTTGGTAGAGGTTTCAGACGAGCAGGTCTAAAAGGGCCTTTCAATGGACCCGTTGGAATTTTAACTGAGTAAAAAGTACAGAAATTGAAGTTTTGCAATATAATTGTGTTGAAAAGCTCCTAATCAATTATTTGAACTCCTAATATTTGATTAAAACTTGTTTTGCGATCCTTTTTGTAGAGGTTTCGGACGAGCGGGTCGAAATGGGCCTTTCAATGGACCCGTTGGAATTTTAACAGAGTAAAAAGTACACAAATTGAGGTTTTGCAATATAATTGTGTTGAAAAGCTCCTAATCAATTATTTGAACTCCTAATATTTGAATAAAACTTGTTTTGCGATCCTTTTTGTAGAGGTTTCGGACGAGCGGGTCGAAATGGGCCTTTCAATGGACCCGTTGGAATTTTAACTGAGTAAAAAGTACAGAAATTGAGGTTTTGCAATATAATTGTGTTGAAAAGCTCCTAATCAATTATTTGAACTCCTAATATTTGAATAAAACATTTTTGCGGTCCTTTTTGTAGAGGTTTCAGACGAGCAGGTCTAAATGGGCCTTTCAATGGACCCGTTGGAATTTCAACTCAGTAAAAAGTACAGAAATTGAAGTTTTGCAATATAATTGTGTTGAAAAGCTCCTAATCAATTATTTGAACTCTTAATATTTGATTAAAACTTGTCTTGCAGTCCTTTTTGTAGAGGTTTCGGACAAGCGGGTCGAAATGGGCCTTTCAATGGACCCGTTGGAATTTTAACTGAGTAAAAAGTACTGAAATTGTGGTTTTGCAATATAATTGTGTTGAAAAGCACCTAATCAATTATTTGAACTCCTAATATTTGCATAAAACATTTTTGCGGTCCTTTTTGTAGAGGTTTCGGACGAGCAGGTCTAAATGAGCCTTTTAATGGACCCGTTGGAATTTTAACAGAGTAAAAAGTACAGAAATTGAGGTTTTGCAATATAATTATGTTGAAAAGCTCCTAATCTATTATTTGAACTCCTTATCTTTGAATAAAACATTTTTGCGATCCTTTATGTAGAGGTTTCGGACGAGCATGTCTAAATGGGCCTTTCAATGGACCCGTTGGAATTTTAACTGAGTAAAAAGTACAAAAATTGAGGTTTTGCAATATAATTGTGTTGAAAAGCTCCTAATCAATTATTTGAACTCCTAATATTTGATTAAAACTTGTTTTTGCAGTCCTTTTTGTTGAGGTTTCGGACGAGCGGGTCGAAATGGGCCTTTCAATGTACCCGTTGGAATTTTAACTGAGTGTTGCAATATAATTGTGCTGAAAAGCTCATAATCAATTATTTGAACTCCTAATATTTGAATAAAACATTTTTGCGGTCCTTTTTGTAGAGGTTTCGGACGAGCAGGTCTAAATGGGCCTTTCAATGGACTCGTTGGAATTTTAACTGAGTAAAAAGTACAGAAATTGAGGTTTTGCAATATAATTGTGTTGAAAAGCTCCTAATCAATTATTTGAACTCCTAATATTTGCATAAAACATTTTTGCGGTCCTTTTTGTAGAGGTTTCGGACGAGCAGGTCTAAATGAGCCTTTCAATGGACCCGTTGGAATTTTAACTGAGTAAAAAGTACAGAAATTGAGGTTTTGCAATATAATTGTGTTGAAAAGCTCCTAATCAATTATTTGAACTCCTAATATTTGAATAAAACATTTTTGCGGTCCTTATTGTAGAGGTTTCGGACGAGCAGGTCTAAATGGGCCTTTCAATGGACCCGTTGGAATTTTAACTGAGTAAAAAGAACAGAAATTGAGGTTTTGCAATATAATTGTGTAGAAAAGCTCCTAATCAATTATTTGAACTCCTAATATTTGATTAAAACTTGTTTTGCGATCCTTTTTGTAGAGGTTTCGGACGAGCGGGTCGAAATGGGCCTTTCAATGGACCCGTTGGAATTTTAACTAAGTAAAAAGTACAGAAATTGAGGTTTTGCAGTATAATTGTGTTGAAAAGCTCCTAATGAATTATTTGAACTCCTAAAATTTGATTATAACTTGTTTTGCGATCCTTTTTGTAGAGGTTTCGGACGAGCGGGTCGAAATGGGCCTTTTAATGGACCCGTTGGAATTTTAACTAAGTAAAAAGTACAGAAATTGAGGTTTTGCAATATAATTGTGTTGAAAAGCTCCTAATCAATTATTTGAACTCCTAATATTTGAATAAAACATTTTTGCGGTCCTTTTTGTAGAGGTTTCGGACGAGCAGGTCTAAATGGGCCTTTCAATGGACTCGTTGGAATTTTAACTGAGTAAAAAGTACAGAAATTGAGGTTTTTTAATATAATTGTGTTGAGAAGCTCCTGATCTATTATTTGAACTCCTAATCTTTGAATAAAACATTTTTGCGGTCCTTTTTGTAGAGGTTTCTGACGAGCAGGTCTAAATGGGCCTTTCAATGGACCCGTTGGAATTTTAACTAAGTAAAAAGTACAAAAATTGAGGTTTTGCAATATAATTGTTTTGAAAAGCTCCTAATCAATTTTTTGAACTCCTAATATTTGATTAAAACTTGTTTTGCAGTCCTTTTTGTAGAGGTTTGGGACGAGCGGGTCGAAATGGGCCTTTCAATGGACCCGTTGGAATTTTAACTGAGTAAAAAGTACAGAAATTGAGGTTTTGCAATATAATTGTGTTGAAAAGCTCATAATCAATTATTTGAACTCCTAATATTTGAATAAAACATTTTTGCGGTCCTTTTGGTAGAGGTTTCAGACGAGCAGGTCTAAAAGGGCCTTTCAATGGACCCGTTGGAATTTTAACTGAGTAAAAAGTACAGAAATTGAAGTTTTGCAATATAATTGTGTTGAAAAGCTCCTAATCAATTATTTGAACTCCTAATATTTGATTAAAACTTGTTTTGCGATCCTTTTTGTAGAGGTTTCGGACGAGCGGGTCGAAATGGGCCTTTCAATGGACCCGTTGGAATTTTAACAGAGTAAAAAGTACACAAATTGAGGTTTTGCAATATAATTGTGTTGAAAAGCTCCTAATCAATTATTTGAACTCCTAATATTTGAATAAAACTTGTTTTGCGATCCTTTTTGAAGAGGTTTCGGACGAGCGGGTCGAAATGGGCCTTTCAATGGACCCGTTGGAATTTTAACATAGTAAAAAGTACACAAATTGAGGTTTTGCAATATAATTGTGTTGAAAAGCTCCTAATCTATTATTTGAACTCCTTATCTTTGAATAAAACATTTTTGCGATCCTTTATGTAGAGGTTTCGGACGAGCATGTCTAAATGGGCCTTTCAATGGACCCGTTGGAATTTTAACTGAGTAAAAAGTACAGAAATTGAGGTTTTGCAATATAATTGTGTTGAAAAGCTCCTAATCAATTATTTGAACTCCTAATATTTGAATAAAACATTTTTGCGGTCCTTTTTGTAGAGGTTTCAGACGAGCAGGTCTAAATGGGCCTTTCAATGGACCCGTTGGAATTTCAACTCAGTAAAAAGTACAGAAATTGAAGTTTTGCAATATAATTGTGTTGAAAAGCTCCTAATCAATTATTTGAACTCCTAATATTTGATTAAAACTTGTCTTGTAGTCCTTTTTGTAGAGGTTTCGGACAAGCGGGTCGAAATGGGCCTTTCAATGGACCCGTTGGAATTTTAACTGAGTAAAAAGTACTGAAATTGAGGTTTTGCAATATAATTGTGTTGAAAAGCTCCTAATCAATTATTTGAACTCCTAATATTTGCATAAAACATTTTTGCGGTCCTTTTTGTAGAGGTTTCGGACGAGCAGGTCTAAATGAGCCTTTTAATGGACCCGTTGGAATTTTAACAGAGTAAAAAGTACAGAAATTGAGGTTTTGCAATATAATTGTGTTGAAAAGCTCCTAATCTATTATTTGAACTCCTTATCTTTGAATAAAACATTTTTGCGATCCTTTATGTAGAGGTTTCGGACGAGCATGTCTAAATGGGCCTTTCAATGGACCCGTTGGAATTTTAACTGAGTAAAAAGTACAAAAATTGAGGTTTTGCAATATAATTGTGTTGAAAAGCTCCTAATCAATTATTTGAACTCCTAATATTTGATTAAAACTTGTTTTTGCAGTCCTTTTTGTAGAGGTTTCGGACGAGCGGGTCGAAATGGGCCTTTCAATGTACCCGTTGGAATTTTAACTGAGTAAAAAGCACAGAAATTGAGGTTTTGCAATATAATTGTGCTGAAAAGCTCATAATCAATTATTTGAACTCCTAATATTTGAATAAAACATTTTTGCGGTCCTTTTTGTAGAGGTTTCGGACGAGCAGGTCTAAATGGGCCTTTCAATGGACTCGTTGGAATTTTAACTGAGTAAAAAGTACAGAAATTGAGGTTTTGCAATATAATTGTGTTGAAAAGCTCCTAATCAATTATTTGAACTCCTAATATTTGCATAAAACATTTTTGCGGTCCTTTTTGTAGAGGTTTCGGACGAGCAGGTCTAAATGAGCCTTTCAATGGACCCGTTGGAATTTTAACTGAGTAAAAAGTACAGAAATTGAGGTTTTGCAATATAATTGTGTTGAAAAGCTCCTAATCAATTATTTGAACTCCTAATATTTGAATAAAACATTTTTGCGGTCCTTTTTGTAGAGGTTTCGGACGAGCAAGTCTAAATGGGCCTTTCAATGGACCCGTTGGAATTTTAACTGAGTAAAAAGTACAGAAATTGAGGTTTTGCAATATAATTGTGTTGAAAAGCTCCTAATTAATTACATGAACTCCTAAAATGTAACCCCCTTAACCCGGCCTAGACGGTTGACCCGAATTAAGAAAGTCACACGGGGAAAACCAAAGTCAACCCGAAAGTCAACCTTGATTAACAACCCTTTTTTTTCTTTTTTAATCTTGTCTAGATGCACGTTAACCCTAATTGTGATCACACAAACATCATACTCAAGGATCACAAACATCAGAGATCAAACAGGGACCCAATTGAACAAAATACAACTTTAGGGACCAAATTGTAATTTCTGATAATTAAAAGGACTTAACCCAAATTAAAGTTACCATCTTCAAATTAATCAGGTTTCATGCTCCTCTGTGAAATTTCAGCTCAAAAGGACCTCCCAAGCTCACACAATTGAACAAACAAGATTCAGGACCAAAACGTAAACAATTCAAAACATATAACTGCCAATGTCAGCCCCCTAACGGTCGGACGTTCCGAAACGGCTCGACCCTGTTCCGAAACACGGGCCGTTCCGAAACCGCTCAACCCCGTTCCGAAACACGGCCGTGGCAGAGACCAAACCGTTTCGAAACGGTGCACACCGTTTCGGACGCCTGGGTTCGTGTAAGGCACCCGTTCCGAAACGGTGCATACTGTTCCGAAACGCCTGCACAGATTGCAGCAAACAAGCATACCAAAACATGCAATTGGTCATTCAAACATGCTCCAAACGTCACCAAACTTACCAGCATGCAATTAAACATATATGTGACTTATAGGAACCATCACAACATCAAACCAACTTCATATGCAAAAAGCCCCAATTCTATAGGCATGCTTCCTACACAAGCTAGCTATTCAAACTCCAAACTTGCAAAACAAGCATATAAGGTTCCAATCCAAAAACCAGCAATCTCAACAACATTCAACATACTTAGGGAGTCTCAAACACCTCCCAAAACATACACATTGGTCCCCCATTGCCAAAACACACAAAAGCTAAATGTTTATCAAAACCTTCCATACTTTGAGCTTCTCTTGAACTTGATTGCTTGACCTTTCTTGCTGCCCCTCAAAACTCTAATGCTCTGCATTATTGAATTAATAAAACGTAGAGAGCGTAAGCAAAAGCTTAGTGAGGCATGCTCATTAAAAACAATTCAATAATGCAAATAAAACCATTTATAAACCATGCTTAAATCAACCTTTGCACATGCTCAATAGCATAATTAAAACAAGCAATATCATGCTTCAACATAAACCTTAAAACAAGCATCTCATGCTTCTCAAATTACTTAACATGTCATATTGGCTCAAGTGATACATTTCATTTCATAAAACAAGTTCAACAACTTTCCCAAGGACTTTTAAACACCTTGGCCCCAAGGACTTTTAAACACCTTGGCCATGGACTTTTAAACACCATGAATAAGGACCACACAAGGACTTTTAACCACCTTTGTGTCAAATGCTTGAATCACCCCAAGGACTTTTAAACACCTTGGCCCCAAGGACTTTTAAACACCTTGGCCCCAAGGACTTTTAAACACCTTGGCCCATGGACTTTTAAACACCATGGAAGGATCACCTAAGGACTTTTAACCACCTTAGTGTCCGCAACAAGACTCATCCAAGGACTTTTAACCACCTTGATGATCTTAAGTAACAAGGCTCACTCAAGGACTTTTAACCACCTTAGTGACCTTAACATTTTCAAAACACCACTTGCCAATATACATCATTATCCTCATTTAATCCACTGTTTTAAAGCATTAAACCAAGCCATTTTCATCATGCATTTTAAAGCATCAATCCACATCATTTCAATGTATAAAAACAAGGAACTCCTACCTAGAGTTACCTTCAACATATGGCTTATATAATCAGCAAAACCCATGCTAAAACATGCTTTCAAAACAGTAATTAAAACATGCAAATCATCACTTTGCAAAACATCAAGTCATGGCCACCACTAGAGAGAAAATCCGAAAACTTACACTTGAGCTTAGCAAAGTTGTTTAGACTTAAACTAAGCTCCCAAAACCTTCAAACCTTGGTTTTAAAGCTGAAAATCCAATTCCACAAATCCACTACTCACCGATTTCCACTTTGCTTCAAGCCAAAGCACCAAATCAAGCTTCCGGATCAACCAAACTTGAATCCAAAGATGCCTCCCCTGTTTCAACACATCAAAGCAGAGGATTAATGCATCATCATGCATTAATTGCTTCAATGAAAGCACCTAAACTCGCTGCTCTCATCCAACCTCCATTTTCGGCCACCAAACACAACCGAAAATGCATCCAAACAACTTCTAAACAAAGCCCAGCCATAAACCAGCAAAACCTCACTTCCATTAACATCATATAACAACTAAAAACAACCTATTAACAACCTTATACCTCCAGCAACAACAGATCACCAAGATCACCTCAAAAACTACCTTAAAACACAAGCTAAACTTAGGAAACTCAACCTATCCGGGATTGCATCAATCAATACTCAATTCCACATCATTTTAGAGATCATTTAACATCAAAAACATCTCTTAAAACACAGATTACTCAGATCTAACGAAAATCCTCAAGAATCATCAAAATCTTGCATAATAAGCCAAGATCCATAAATCAACTTAAAAGCCTTTAATTAAACATCAATTTAGGATTGAAACTTAGGAATTTCAGTAAAGAACTGATAGTTTAGAGGAGAAGGACGTTCTTACCTCCAAACTTGTATTTCTCCACTTTTTGCAATCAAAAAGCTTGTTGAAACTTGTAGCAATTGAAGAGGTTTTGAAGACACAATGATTTGCAATCAAATGAGAGTTGAAAGGAGGAATTTAGGTGAGAAAATCAGAAACAAATCTCTGGAAATGGAGTGTTTGGGTTGAGAGAAAAAGAGAGAAAGAAAATGGGAAGTTAGTTGAGAAAATAGCCAAAATGAGTTTTCCCTCCTTTTTGTTATCTTTAAAATCAGAAAATAGCTTATAAAACCTTAGAAAAATCTGGAGAAATCACCTTTGGATTAATAGCTCCTTAAAGATTCAAAGTTCCAATCCTTTATAAAATAGCCACCAAACTTGCGAAAATTACATTTTGGTCACTAGCCAAAATGTCACACTTCCAAAACTCATTTTCCGAAATTGATTTCACAGTTCACTTAATTATATTAAAAGATGATTTTAGAACATTTTTCCATATTTTTAATGCAACCCGAACTAGGCTTTCCTAATTTAACCTCTTTAGATTCGAACAGCACTTTGACCGACCGGTCAACGCCCAAAACTCCTAAGCCCAAAACCGGGGCGTTACAACTCTCCCCCCCTTAAGAAATTTCGTCCTCGAAATTTACCTGAAGGAAAGAGATAAGGAAACTGCTTCAGCATGTCTTCCTTCCGCTCCCACGTGGCTTCCTCAACACCTCGATGCTTCCACAGCACCTTCACCAACTCAATGGTCTTGCCACGAAGAACCTTGCTATCCGAATCCAGAACCTTCACCGGTTCCTCATCATAGGTCAAATCTGGATTCAAAACCACATCCTCTACAGGCATCACATGTGAAGGATCAGATCTATACTTCCGGAGCATAGAAACATGGAACACATCATGAATCTTCTCCAACTCCTGAGGTAACCTCAACCGATACGCAACAGGACCCACTCGCTCAACCACCTCATATGGTCCAATGTACCGAGGGCTCAACTTACCCTTCCGGCCAAACCTCATCACCTTCTTCCAAGGCGAAACCTTCAAGAACACACGGTCACCCACCGCATACTCTATCTCCTTACGCTTCAAATCCGCGTAAGACTTTTGCCGATCAGAGGCAGCCTTCAACCTCTCACAAATGAGCTTCACCTTCTCGGTGGTTCCTTTCAACAAAGCAGGCATCGAAACCAACTTTTGACCAGTTTCAGCCCAACAAAGAGGAGTCCTACACTTCCTCCCATACAGAGCCTCATAAGGTGCCATCTGTATACTCGCCTGATAACTATTGTTATAAGCGAACTCAACCAAAGGCAGATGCTTCTCCCAAGAACCTTGGAACTCAATCACGCAGCACCTCAACATATCCTCCAAAATCTGAATAACCCGCTCAGACTGACCATCCGACTGAGGATGATAGGATGTACTGAAATGCAACCTTGTACCCAAAGCTTGATGCAAACACTGCCAGAAACGCGATGTGAACCTCGGATCCCTATCCGACACAATCGACTTAGGCACACCATGCAACCTCACTATCTCAGCAATGTACAGCTCTGCCAGCTTATCCAAAGAAAACGTAGTATGCACAGGCAAGAAATGCGCACACTTCGTCAAGCGATCCACAATCACCCAAACAGAATTCTTCTTTGATGGAGACAAAGGCAAACCAGATACGAAATCCATGGTAACCCTCTCCCACTTCCATTCAGGGATTTTCAACGGTTGCAACAAACCAGAAGGAACCTGATGTTCAGCTTTAACTCGCTGACACACCAAACACTTGCTCACAAACTCTGCAACATCCTTCTTCAAACCTACCCAATAGTACTCATCACGAAGATCACGATACATCTTAGTACTACCAGGGTGCATAGCAAAAGGACTACTATGACCTTCAGTCAGAATAGCACGCCTCAACTCAACATCAGCAGGCACTACTATCCGACTACCAAAACACAACACACCATCCTCATTAAAGCAGAAATCCGAAGGTCTACCCTCCGCGATATCCTGAACATGAGACACCAAGGAATCATCCAACAACTGCTTTTCCTTGATCAACTGAACCAACGATGGTTTCACTTGCAACTCAGCAACAAGACCACCATCTCGCGATATGCTCAAGCTAGCAAACATCGCCCTCAGCTCAACAGCTACCTTCCTACTCAAAGCATCAGCAACAACATTAGCTTTACCAGGATGATACTCAATCGTCAGATCATAATCCTTGAGCAACTCCAACCAACGCCGCTGCCTGAGATTCAACTCCTTCTGAGACATCAGATACCTCAAACTCTTGTGATCCGTGTACACAGTACACTTCTCACCATACAGATAATGTCTCCAGATCTTTAGAGCAAAAACCACAACTGCCAGCTCAATATCATGCGTAGGATAGTTGCGCTCATGCACCTTTAACTGCCGCGATGCATAAGCCACAACCTTACCCTCTTGCATCAGCACACACCCCAAACCAACATAGGATGCATCACTATAGACCACAAACTCTTTCCCTGATTCAGGCTGAATCAAGATAGGAGCTTGAGTCAAAGCCGCCTTCAGCTTCTCAAAAGCCTGCTGTCTCGCTTCCGTCCACTCATACTTAACATCCTTTTGCAACAGCTTCGTCAAAGGAGCAGCAATCTTAGAAAAACCATCCACAAACCTCCGGTAGTATCCCGCCAAACCAAGGAAACTACGGACCTCATGAACAGACTTAGGAACTTTCCAGTTCATCACTGCTTCAATCTTCTGAGGATCAACACGAATCCCTTCAGCTGAGACCACATGCCCAAGAAACACCACCTCCCTAAGCCAAAACTCACACTTGCTCAGCTTAGCATAAAGCTGATTCTCCAACAAGGCTTGCAGCACAATCCTCAAATGCTCTTCGTGCTCCTCCTCAGTACGCGAGTACACGAGAATATCATCAATGAACACCACAACGAACTTGTCCAGGTATTCATGAAAAACACGATTCATCATGTCTATGAAAGCAGCAGGAGCATTTGTCAAACCAAACGGCATCACAAGGAACTCATAATGCCCATACCTTGTCCTGAAAGCTGTCTTAGGCACATCCACATCCTTCACCTTCAACTGATAATACCCTGACCTCAAGTCAATCTTAGAGAACACAGCAGCTCCCCGAAATTGATCAAAGAGATCATCAATCCTCGGCAAAGGATACCGATTCTTGATAGTCAACTTGTTCAGCTGACGGTAATCAATGCACATCCTCATAGTGCCATCTTTCTTCTTCACAAACAAGACAGGAGCACCCCAAGGCGACACACTCGGCCGGATGAAACCACGATCAAGCAGCTCTTGCAACTGCGTCTTCAGCTCCTTCAGCTCCTTAGGTGCCATTCTATAGGGAGTAATGGACACAGGAGTTGTATTTTCATACAGCTCAATTCCAAACTCCACCTCGCGGTTAGGAGGTAAACCAGGCAACTCTTCAGGAAAAACACCAGGAAACTCCTTCACAACCTTGATATCTTGCACCCTCAACTCCTTAGAGCTAGGATTCATCACAAAAGCTAGGTAAGCTTCGCAACCCTGCCTCAGCATCCTACTCGCCTCCAAGGTAGACACAACATTAGCAAGAAACTTCACATTCTCGCCAACAACAACAACTTCATAATCATCCGCAAGCTTAAGCGAAACCCGCTTATTCTCACAATCCACAACAGCACGATGCTCAGCAAGCCAATCCATACCAAGGATCACATCAAAACCATAGAAAGGCAACTCCATAAGATCAACATGAAAGACATGTTCTTGAACAACCAAGGGACACCTTCTATAAAGCTTTCGAGTCACAACAGTTTCACCAAAAGAACTAGTGACACGAACACCAACATCCAAAGACTCAACAGGCAAACCAAGCAACTCAGCATGCTCACGCAAAATGTATGAATGCGTAGATCCAGAATCAATCAAAGAAAGCAATGACAAGGATTGCAAAGTAAAGGTACCTGCAATCACATCAGCATCATTCCTTCCCTCGCGCTGAGCATACACCCTCGCTTGGCCTCCACCTTCAGGCTGAATAGCCACAACATGAGCTACTCCGCGACCACCTTCCTCTCTCCTCTGAAAATTACCACGGCCGCGCCCGCGACCTCTCTGCTGTGCAGCTACAACAGGAGCACGATCTTGGCCACCAGCCAACCTCGGACAATCTCGCCTCAGATGATCAACAGAACCACAGTTCCAACATCCATTACCAGCAGCCGCAACAGGAGCTTGTACCTCCCTCACAGCTCGAGGACAGTCACGCTTCATGTGACCACGCGAACCACAGATCCAGCAAGCACTTGGTTCAGCTCTAGCAAAACCACCCCTAGCAGGTGCACCACCACCTCTCTTGGCTGAGGACTGATACTTCTGATCACGTCCCCTCTTGTTCCGTCCACCTCTGGAACTATACTCAGCAGCTCTCTTGCCAGAACTTGCTCCAGCACCTTTCGCAGCTAAACCCAAGTTCATCTCAATGTCCTTGGATCGACTAACCAACACATCAAAATCATTGTACTCAGCAGCCAACATGTAGGTCTTAACCTCCGTCACTAAGCCATAACGGAACCTTTCGCACCTCTCTCGCTCATCAGGTATCAGCTCCGGTGCATACTGACTAAGGCGTACAAACTGCACCTCATACTCAGCTACACTCATGCTCCCTTGGGTAAGAGACATGAATTCACGCTTCTTCTCATCCAGATATCTCACTCCAAGGTATCTCCTCTTGAACGCATTCTGAAAGAATGTCCAAGTAACATCAACTTCAGCCATCCCAGCTATGGTGGTCGTCCACCACGTATAAGCATCGTCCTGCAGCAAGGACACAACACATCCCAACTTTTGCACATCCGTGCAGCTCATCTGACCCAAGATACGCTTGGTACTCTCTAGCTAAGCTTCCGAACTCTCAGCAGACATACCTCTAAACTCAGTCCCTCCAAGACTGCGCAAACGCTCCAAAGGTAATCTGTCTCCAGCATCTCCCTGATGCCCAGCTCCTTGAGCTCCAGCTACTGCTGCTCGAAAAGCACCCGCAATAGCTTGTACCAGCATAGACATATCAGGCATAGCTTGCCCCTGACCAACCTCTGGTCCAGCAGCTCCAGCACCAGCTGCAGCTTCAGCTCGCTCACCTCCAGCACCACCACCAGGCGGAGGAGGGGGTAACACAGCACTACCCGTATTCTCTTCGTTTTCATTCTCGTTAGGAGCCGCAGCTCGTACACTACCTCGTAACTCTCTACGTGGTGCCATACTTTTACCATGCAATCACAATGCAAATAAAACAAGTCAGGCCCAGCAAGGTAAGCAATCCAAGTATTCAAGCTCAATTTCATTCAAAATCAACTTCATTTCATTAGCTTTTGTTTGGCAATGGGTACCCTCAACATGCAACATCATAGCATACATCTCAATTGCATCAACATTACAAGCCACTGATCATGCTTTCAAACAACAAGCATACAAGACAATCATACTTCAATCATGCATACATTCATTCCCAATTACTCGCAAACTCAGCTCTGATACCACCAAATGTAACCCCCTTAACTCGGCCTAGACGGTTGACCCGAATTAAGAAAGTCACACGGGGAAAACCAAAGTCAACCCGAAAGTCAACCTTGATTAACGACCCTTTTTTTTCTTTTTTAATCTTGTCTAGATGCACGTTAACCCTAATTGTGATCACACAAACATCATACTCAAGGATCACAAACATCAGAGATCAAACAGGGACCCAATTGAACAAAATACAACTTTAGGGACCAAATTGTAATTTCTGATAATTAAAAGGACTTAACCCAAATTAAAGTTACCATCTTCAAATTAATCAGGTTTCATGCTCCTCTGTGAAATTTCAGCTCAAAAGGACCTCCCAAGCTCACACAATTGAACAAACAAGATTCAGGACCAAAACGTAAACAATTCAAAACATATAACTGCCAATGTCAGCCCCCTAACGGTCGGACGTTCCGAAACAGCTCGACCCTGTTCCGAAACACGGGCCGTTCCGAAACCGCTCAACCCCGTTCCGAAACACGGCCTTGGCAGAGACCAAATCGTTTCGAAACGGTGCACACCGTTTCGGACGCCTGGGTTCGTGTAAGGCACCCGTTCCGAAACGGTGCATACTGTTCCGAAACGCCTGCACAGATTGCAGCAAACAAGCATACCAAAACATGCAATTGGTCATTCAAACATGCTCCAAACGTCACCAAACTTTACCAGCATGCAATTAAACATATATGTGACTTATAGGAACCATCACAACATCAAACCAACTTCATATGCAAAAAGCCCCAATTCTATAGGCATGCTTCCTACACAAGCTAGCTATTCAAACTCCAAACTTGCAAAACAAGCATATAAGGTTCCAATCCAAAAACCAGCAATCTCAACAACATTCAACATACTTAGGGAGTCTCAAACACCTCCCAAAACATACACATTGGTCCCCCATTGCCAAAACACACAAAAGCTAAATGTTTATCAAAACCTTCCATACTTTGAGCTTCTCTTGAACTTGATTGCTTGACCTTTCTTGCTGCCCCTCAAAACTCTAATGCTCTGCATTATTGAATTAAGAAAACGTAGAGAGCGTAAGCAAAAGCTTAGTGAGGCATGCTCATTAAAAACAATTCAATAATGCAAATAAAACCATTTATAAACCATGCTTAAATCAACCTTTGCACATGCTCAATAGCATAATTAAAACAAGCAATATCATGCTTCAACATAAACCTTAAAACAAGCATCTCATGCTTCTCAAATTACTTAACATGTCATATTGGCTCAAGTGATACATTTCATTTCATAAAACAAGTTCAACAACTTTCCCAAGGACTTTTAAACACCTTGGCCCCAAGGACTTTTAAACACCTTGGCCATGGACTTTTAATCACCATGAATAAGGACCACACAAGGACTTTTAACCACCTTTGTGTCCAATGCTTGAATCACCCCAAGGACTTTTAAACACCTTGGCCCCAAGGACTTTTAAACACCTTGGCCCATGGACTTTTAAACACCATGGAAGGATCACCTAAGGACTTTTAACCACCTTAGTGTCCGCAACAAGACTCATCCAAGGACTTTTAACCACCTTGATGATCTTAAGTAACAAGGCTCACTCAAGGACTTTTAACCACCTTAGTGACCTTAACATTTTCAAAACACCACTTGCCAATATACATCATTATCCTCATTTAATCCACTGTTTTAAAGCACTAAACCAAGCCATTTTCATCATGCATTTTAAAGCATCAATCCACATCATTTCAATGTATAAAAACAAGGAACTCCTACCTAGAGTTACCTTCAACATATGGCTTATATAATCAGCAAAACCCATGCTAATACATGCTTTCAAAACAGTAATTAAAACATGCAAATCATCACTTTGCAAAACATCAAGTCATGGCCACCACTAGAGAGAAAATCCGAAAACTTACACTTGAGCTTAGCAAAGTTGTTTAGACTTAACCTAAGCTCCCAAAACCTTCAAACCTTGGTTTTAAAGCTGAAAATCCAATTCCACAAATCCACTACTCACCGATTTCCACTTTGCTTCAAGCCAAAGCACCAAATCAAGCTTCCGGATCAACCAAACTTGAATCCAAAGATGCCTCCCCTGTTTCAACACATCAAAGCAGAGGATTAATGCATCATCATGCATTAATTGCTTCAATGAAAGCACCTAAACTCGCTGCTCTCATCCAACCTCCATTTTCGGCCACCAAACACAACCGAAAATGCATCCAAACCACTTCTAAACAAAGCCCAGCCATAAACCAGCAAAACCTCACTTCCATTAACATCATATAACAACTAAAAACAACCTTATACCTCCAGCAACAACAGATCACCAAGATCACCTCAAAAACTACCTTAAAACACAAGCTAAACTTAGGAAACTCAACCTATCCGGGATTGCATCAATCAATACTCAATTCCACATCATTTTAGAGATCATTTAACATCAAAAACATCTCTTAAAACACAGATTACTCAGATCTAACGAAAATCCTCAAGAATCATCAAAATCTTGCATAATAAGCCAAGATCCATAAATCAACTTAAAAGCCTTTAATTAAACATCAATTTAGGATTGAAAACTTAGGAATTTCAGTAAAGAACTGATAGTTTAGAGGAGAAGGACGTTCTTACCTCCAAACTTGTATTTCTCCACTTTTTGCAATCAAAAAGCTTGTTGAAACTTGTAGCAATTGAAGAGGTTTTGAAGACACAATGATTTGCAATCAAATGAGAGTTGAAAGGAGGAATTTAGGTGAGAAAATCAGAAACAAATCTCTGGAAATGGAGTGTTTGGGTTGAGAGAAAAAGAGAGAAAGAAAATGGGAAGTTAGTTGAGAAAATAGCCAAAATGAGTTTTCCCTCCTTTTTGTTATCTTTAAAATCAGAAAATAGCTTATAAAACCTTAGAAAAATCTGGAGAAATCACCTTTGGATTAATAGCTCCTTAAAGATTCAAAGTTCCAATCCTTTATAAAATAGCCACCAAACTTGCGAAAATTACATTTTGGTCACTAGCCAAAATGTCACACTTCCAAAACTCATTTTCCAAAATTGATTTCACAGTTCACTTAATTATATTAAAAGATGATTTTAGAACATTTTTCCATATTTTTAATGCAACCCGAACTAGGCTTTCCTAATTTAACCTCTTTAGATTCGAACAGCACTTTGACCGACCGGTCAACGCCCAAAACTCCTAAGCCCAAAACCGGGGCGTTACATAAAATTTGATTAAAACTTGTTTTGCGGTCCTTTTTGTAGAGGTTTCGGACGAGCGGGTCGAAATGGGCCTTTCAATGGACCCGTTGGAATTTTAACTCAGTAAAAAGTAAAGAAATTGAGGTTTTGCAATATAATTGTGTTGAAAAGCTCCTAAGCAATTATTTGAACTCCTAAAATTTGATTAAAACTTGTTTTGCAGTCCTTTTTGTAGAGGTTTCGGACGAGCGGGTCGAAATGGGCCTTTCAATGGACCCGCTGGAATTTTAACTGAGTAAAAAGTACAGAAATTGAGGTTTTGCAATATAATTGTGTTGAAAAGCTCCTAATCAATTACATGAACTCCTAAATTTTGATTAAAACTTGTTTTGCGGTTCTTTTTGTAGAGGTTTCGGACGAGCGGGTTGAAATGGGCTTTTTAATGTACCCGTTGGAATTTTAACTGAGTAAAAAGTACAGAAATTGAGGTTTTGCAATATAATTGTTTTGAAAAGCTCCTAATCAATTATTTGAACTCCTAATATTTGAATAAAACATTTTTGCGGTCCTTTTTGTATAGGTTTCGGAGGAGCAGGTCTAAATGGGCCTTTCAATGGACACGTTAGAATTTTAACTGAGTAAAAAGTACAAAAATTGAGGTTTTGCAATATAATTGTGTTGAAAAGCTCCTAATCAATTACATGAACTCCTAAAATTTGATTAAAACTTGTTTGGCGGTCCTTTTTGTAGAGGTTTCAGACGAGCGGGTCGAAATGGGCTTTTTAATGGACCCGTTGGAATTTTAACAAAGTAAAAAGTACAGAAATTGAGGTTTTGCAATATAATTGTGTTGAAAAGCTCCTAATCAATTATTTGAACTCCTAATATTTGATTAAAACTTGTTTTGCAGTCCTTTTTGTAGAGGTTTCGGACGAGCGGGTCGAAATGGGCCTTTCAATGGACCCGTTGGAATTTTAACTAAGTAAAAAGTACAGAAACTGAGGTTTTGCAACATAATTGTGTTGAAAAGATCCAAATCAATTACATGAACTCCTAAAATTTGATTAAAACTTGTTTTGCGGTCCTTTTTGTAGGGGTTTCGGAGGAGCGGGTCGAAATGGGCCTTTTAATGGACCCGTTCGAATTTGAACCAAGTAAAAAGTACAGAAATTGAGGTTTTGCAATATAATTGTGTTGAAAAGCTCCTTATCAATTATTTGAACTCCTAATATTTGCATAAAACATTTTTGCGGTCCTTTTTGTAGAGGTTTCGGACAAGCAGGTCTAAATGAGCCTTTCAATGGACCCGTTGGAATTTTAACTGAGTAAAAAGTACAGAAATTGAGGTTTTGCAATATAATTGTGTTGAAAAGCTCCTAATCAATTATTTGAACTCCTAATATTTGAATAAAACATTTTTGCGGTCCTTTTTGTAGAGGTTTCGGACGAGCAAGTCTAAATGGGCCTTTCAATGGACCCGTTGGAATTTTAACTGAGTAAAAAGTACAGAAATTGAGGTTTTGCAATATAATTGTGTTGAAAAGCTCCTAATCAATTACATGAACTCCTAAAATTTGATTAAAACTTGTTTTGCGGTCCTTTTTGTAGAGGTTTCGGACGAGCGGGTCGAAATGGGCCTTTCAATGGACCCGTTGGAATTTTAACTCAGTAAAAAGTACAAAAATTGAGGTTTTGCAATATAATTGTGTTGAAAAGCTCCTAAGCAATTATTTGAACTCCTAAAATTTGATTAAAACTTGTTTTGCAGTCCTTTTTGTAGAGGTTTCGGACGAGCGGGTCGAAATGGGCCTTTCAATGGACCCGCTGGAATTTTAACCGAGTAAAAAGTACAGAAATTGAGGTTTTGCAATATAATTGTGTTGAAAAGCTCCTAATCAATTACATGAACTCCTAAAATTTGATTAAAACTTGTTTTGCGGTCCTTTTTGTAGAGGTTTCGGACGAGCGGGTCGAAATGGGCTTTTTAATGGACCCGTTGGAATTTTAACTTAGTAAAAAGTACAGAAATTGAGGTTTTGCAATATAATTGTGTTGAAAAGCTCCTAATCAATTATTTGAACTCCTAATATTTGAATAAAACATTTTTGCGGTCCTTTTTGTAGAGGTTTCGGAGGAGCAGGTCTAAATGGGCCTTTCAATGGACACGTTGGAATTTTAACTGAGTAAAAAGTACAAAAATTGAGGTTTTGCAATATAATTGTGTTGAAAAGCTCCTAATCAATTACATGAACTCCTAAAATTTGATTAAAACTTGTTTGGCGGTCCTTTTTGTAGAGGTTTCGGACGAGCGGGTCGAAATGGGCTTTTTAATGGACCCGTTGGAATTTTAACTAAGTAAAAAGTACAGAAATTGAGGTTTTGCAATATAATTGTATTGAAAAGCTCCTAATCAATTATTTGAACTCCTAATATTTGATTAAAACTTGTTTTGCAGTCCTTTTTGTAGAGGTTTCGGACGAGCGGGTCGAAATGGGCCTTTCAATGGACCCGTTGGAATTTTAACTGAGTAAAAAGTACAGAAATTGAGGTTTTGCAATATAATTGTGTTGAAAAGATCCTAATCAATTACATGAACTCCTAAAATTTGATTAAAACTTGTTTTGCGGTCCTTTTTGTAGAGGTTTCGGAGGAGCGGGTCGAAATGGGCCTTTTAATGGACCCGTTCGAATTTGAACCAAGTAAAAAGTACAGAAATTGAGGTTTTGCAATATAATTGTGTTGAAAAGCTCCTAATCAATTATTTGAACTCGTAATATTTGAATAAAACATTTTTGCGGTCCTTTTTGTAGAGGTTTCGGACGAGCAGGTCATAATGGGCCTTTCAATGGACCCGTTGGAATTTTAACTGAGTAAAAAGTACAGAAATTGAGGTTTTACAATATAATTGTGTTGAAAAGCTCCTAATCAATTACAGGAACTCCTAAAATTTGATTAAAACTTGTTTTGCGGTCCTTTTTGTAGAGGTTTCGGACGAGCGGGTCAAAATGGGCCTTTCAATGGACCCGTTGGAATTTTAACTCAGTAAAAAGTACAGAAATTGAGGTTTTGCAATATAATTGTGTTGAAAAGCTCCTAAGCAATTATTTGAACTCCTAAATTTTGATTAAAACTTGTTTTGCAGTCCTTTTTGTAGAGGTTTCGGACGAGCGGGTCGAAATGGGCCTTTCAATGGACCCGTTGGAATTTTAACTGAGTAAAAAGTACAGAAATTGAGGTTTTGCAATATAATTGTGTGGAAAAGCTCCTAATCAATTATTTGAACTCCTAATATTTGAATAAAACATTTTGCAGTCCTTTTTGTAGAGGTTTCGGACGAGCAGGTCTAAATGGGCCTTTCAATGGACCCGTTGGAATTTTAATTGAGTAAAAAGTACAGAAATTGAGGTTTTTCAATATAATTGTGTTGAAAAGCTCCTAATGAATTATTTGAACTTCTAATATTTGATTAAAACTTGTTTTGCGGTCCTTTTAGTAGAGGTTTCGGACGAGCGGTCGAAATGGGCCTTTCAATGGACCCGTTGGAATTTTAACTAAGTAAAAAGTACAGCAATTGAGGTTTTGCAATATAATTTTGTTGAAAAGCTCCTAATCAATTATTTGAACTCCTAATATTTGAATAAAACATTTTTGCGGTCCTCTTTGTAGAGGTTTCGGACGAGCAGGTCGAAATGGGCCTTTCAATGGACCCGTTGGAATTTTAACTGAGTAAAAAGTACAGAAATTGAGGTTTTGCAATATAATTGTGTTTAAAAGCTTCTAATCGGTTATTTGAACTTCTAATATTTGAAAAAAACATTTTTGCGGTCCTTTTTGTAGAGGTTTCGGACGAGCAGGTCTAAACGGGCCTTTCAATGGACCCGTTGGAATTTTTTTTTTGATGAAAGCTAGAGAGATTACAAGTAGTATCTGTTCTATATATACTCTCAACCATTTGACAATAAACGCTCAATCACCCTGCTGCAGCTACTGGTGCTCGAACCCGTGACATCTAGGAACAACAACCGTTCCCTTAACCACTGAGGCAAGTTGGTTCGTGCACCCGTTGGAATTTTAACTAAGTAAAAAGTACAGAAATTGAGGTTTTGCAATATAATTGTGTTGAAAAGCTCCTAATCAATTATTTGAACTCCTAATATTTGATTAAAACTTGTTTTGCAGTCCTTTTTGTAGAGGTTTCGGACAAGCGGGTCGAAATGGGCCTTTCAATGGACCCGTTGGAATTTTAACTGAGTAAAAAGTACAGAAATTGAGGTTTTGCAATATAATTGTGTTGAAAAGCTCCTAATGAATTATTTGAACTCCTAAAATTTGATTATAACTTGTTTTGCGATCCTTTTTGCAGAGGTTTCGGACGAGCGGGTCAAAATGGGCCTTTCAATGGACCCGTTGGAATTTTAACTGAGTAAAAAGTACATAAATTGAGGTTTTGCAATATAATTGTGTTTAAAAGCTCCTAATCAATTATTTGAACTTCTAATATTTGAATAAAACATTTTTGCGGTCCTTTTTGTAGAGGTTTCGGACGAGCAGGTCTAAAAGGGCCTTTCAATGGACCCGTTGGAATTTTAACTGAGTAAAAAGTACATAAATTGAGGTTTTTCAATATAATTGTGTTGAAAAGCTCCTAATCAATTACATGAACTCCTAAAATTTGATTAAAACTTGTTTTGCGGTCCTTTTTGTAGAGGTTTCGGACGAGCGTGGCGAAATGTGCCTTTTAATGGACCCGTTGGAATTTTAACTGAGTAAAAAGTACAGAAATTGAAGTTTTGCAATATAATTGAGTTGAAAAGCTCCTAGTCAATTATTTGAACTCCTAATATTTGAATAAACCATTTTTGCGGTCCTTTTTGTAGAGGTTTCGGACGAGCAGGTCTAAATGGGCCTTTCAATGGACCCGTTGGAATTTTAACTGAGTAAAAAGTACAAAAATTGAGGTTTTGCAATATAATTGTGTTGAAAAGCTCCTAATCAATTATTTGAACTCCTAATATTTGATTAAAACTTGTTTTTGCAGTCCTTTTTGTAGAGGTTTCGGACGAGCGGGTCGAAATGGGCCTTTCAATGGACCCGTTGGAATTTTAACTGAGTAAAAAGCACAGAAATTGAGGTTTTGCAATATAATTGTGCTGAAAAGCTCATAATCAATTATTTGAACTCCTAATATTTGAATAAAACATTTTTGCGGTTCTTTTTGTAGAGGTTTCGGACGAGCAGGTCTAAATAGGCCTTTCAATGGACTCGTTGGAATTTTAACTGAGTAAAAAGTACAGAAATTGAGGTTTTGCAATATAATTGTGTTGAAAAGCTCCTAATCAATTATTTGAACTCCTAATATTTGCATAAAACATTTTTGCGGTCCTTTTTGTAGAGGTTTCGGACGAGCAGGTCTAAATGAGCCTTTCAATGGACCCTATAACACCCAAAAAAAAGAAAGAAAGAAATAAACAAATAAAGAAGGGAAGGTGAGGGTGTGGAGGCTCGAACCTAAGACCTCAGCCCTAACCACCCTACATGCTAACCAATTGAGCCAAGTGCTATCTTCTGTCAAGTATTACCAAAAGTAATATTTGTTCGTTAAATTAAGAAGTTATTTGAATTAGATTAAATCTGATTCAGATGTTTCACCTACCGGGAGTAAAAGACCATTTTTTTTTAGTTCGAGAAGCATCCATCTCTTAAATGCTCCTACCTACCCCGATCGGCCACCGTGCCTCCCCCTCCACCGCCGTTCCGTGTGCAACACCGCCGCCACCGGCGTGTGCGCCGTTCCTCCTTGAGTTCGTTCCCGGTAGCCACTCGCCCTACCTCCGCCGCCATCATCGTAATTTGAGGGTTGAAAGTTCGACAAACCCTAACCTAATCTTCGTCAGATTCTAACCGTCGATTTAGCCTCCGTCGGCCGTCCGTTCGGTGTGCTGTTGCCACCACCATGCTCCCCTCGTCGTGCCGTGTAAAACCTTTATAACCTCGGGTCCAACCAACGCCGGCGAGGCCTCCATCGGAGCTACGCATGTTTCCGGCCATCGTGGGTCTTTTAAGGTAAAATCCGACAAATTTCCGGCATGTTTCGTGTTGTTAATTCATGGGTTGAGTTTGTGGTTCGCTGATCTATGTTTTCCCGACAGGATTGCGGCGATTGGCGTCTCCGGCGAGTTTTCCGGTGACCGGCCGGCGAGTTCGTTTATGTGGGTAAGTGAGCCGGCCTGAACCGGCTGGACCGGTCGGCCCATCCATCCAACCCGAGCCCATCGCCCGAGTCCAACCCGACCCGTCAACCTGAGTCAACCCGACCCGTCAACCTGAGTCAACCCGACCCGTCAACCGAGTCAACTCGTCCGAGTCAGCCGAGTCAACTCAGTTGACCCTTGTTGACTACTGACGTCATGCTGACGTTAGCACTTACCTTGACCGGTTGACTCTGACCCTGTTGACCGTTGACCTGCTGACGTCAGCGTTGACCTGCTGACGTCAGCGTTGACTTTGACCATTGACCAAAAAGTCAAATTTTCCGAAAACTCATATTTTATGTTTTTCGACACCCTGAGTCCGTTTTTGAAGCCCGTTTTGCAAAATTCTGATCCGAAAGCCTCCGAATCTGACCTTGAGCCCGAACTTGATTATGTACTTAATTATTGGTTAAGAGTTTGTGAGTAAGGTCTGATCTTGGAATCTGTGTAATTGAAGGTATTCTCGATTTCTTGGATGCTCGATGCTGAGGAATGTCAAATTCGGGTTCGAGGGTATTCAAATGTCGTATCATGAATCAACTGTTATAGCTCGGAACTAAGGTAATACATTACTACCTCTTGTATGCTTTATGTACATGTTGATATCTGGTTAAAGCATGCATGCTTATGATGAGTGTTTTGTGAACTCTGCTTAAGCCGCATTCGATACGGAAAATAAGAATGAGAGTCAATAAGAGTAAAATACTCGGATAAGAATATTAATAGATCAGGAGTGTCGAAAGTGCTAATAATAATAATAATAATAATACAGTTAAATCTGAAACTCTACCAATGGTGTCTAAGAACCAATGTTCAGAATACGGGGTATGAGATGTTGGATATGAAATTACGAAAATGCCCTTAGGGCATAAGTATGACTAAACTACTCATCTGATAAAGGAAATGACCTAAAATCTGCATTCGACCTAATTATGCAATTTACACTATCCAAGATGTATATTTTAATGGAAAGACTTCGGCATCTTTATGCAATATGTGTGATACAAACTTGGATAATCCCTCAATCTCTGTATAACAAATGAATGAGAATTTTCTGGAAATATTGTTGAAATCCTAAGTCGACCTTTATGACAGTAATACGTGAATTAGATGAGAATGATCGTAATGACCAAAAAGACGGTAATGCCCTTGAGCACTGAAATGTCTGATTAATTTGAATGAAGATATACCCTCAAGTTCGGTAATGAATGAATCGTCTGTAAAAGGGGCGGAGAGTTAGGACGCCTTAATCTCGTTGAGTACGTGAATGATGGAGGTACCAAATAGTAATTCAGAAAGAAATGGTAGATTTATCTCAGTCTAAAATAACCGAAATACCTTCTTGAGTTAATCGGTAATTATGTATTTGACGAAAATCTGGATTTGTTAATAAGACTAAAATAACTAAAAGGTCATGATATGCTAAATAATCGGAACATCACTGAAAATACCCGATAACTTAAAAGACTTTAATTTAGAAATTCTTGAATGTCCGGTTAGAAAACTAATGAGCAAATAGGATATCCGAGTTTTGTGAACCATTGCCCTCAATGTTGGTATGATTACCAAAATGTCTATGAACGTCGGAATAACCATAATGCCCTTGTATGCCTAAAAGACTAAAGTACTCATAATATACCTGAACTTTCTAAGTTCTTGATGTATCACCTCCTGAATATTTGGGTTAAACCGTTAGTATGAACCCCCTTTTAAAAAGGGGCTATGTTTCAGAAATCCGTTCAAGTTGTCAAGAGTTCAATATGTCTCATTCCGTAAATGCCAAGTATCTCTAAGAAATGATCTGTCTCACCTAGTGTGTTCTTTGTGTGATATATTCTGTTGAATGGATTGTATAATTATTTAATCATGAATAATATTATGTTGATGAACATTTCGATTGTTATTGAGATTTCATCACTATGTTGGAAAATGAGATAAAATGATGAACTTGATATATGATGACATTCTCTGCCTTCTAGATATATGTCTGCTCAATCTGTATACTTGTTATGTGATCGTTTGATCTGCGATGGTATTGTCTGACTGTTGATGAATTTGTTAGCATGATCTGTTATTTTAACCTATGATGGGATAATATGTTTGCATGATGAATGTTGAAAATGTCTGCTTTGCTCAATAGTATGCCCATTTATCAGTCAACAGCATGAACTTTTGTTTCTGATACTCTGAATAAAATATGTATGTTACATATTTTATGTTACTCATATCTGGAATCTGAACATCGATTACTGTCTGGGGTATACTGTTGGGTTAGGTTATGAAGTGTCTGCAGGTACAGCCCTGATCCAGCTGATAAACCCTTCTGTTAAGCTCCTACGCCCACGGGCCTAGGTTAAGTCTTTCTGGACCTAAGGCATTCCCTTAGGTAGGCTCCTATGCCTCAGGCCTAGGGTAAGACCTTCTGTATGCAGTTCTGGGGGATTGCATTTTGGTGTTCGGTTGGAGGGTAGTTCTTGTAAACTTCTGTATGAACATGAACATTTGCATTTAATCTGTTATGTGCACATATGATATGATGTTAAGTACTTATGCATGTTGATTTGCAACTTATTAAAACACACTAGGCTTCGTGGTTTAACTTCTCCAACCCGCCACTCTGTTGATTCTTTGAACAATAAGCTCTCTTTTAGTACTCAGTAACATAGAAAGAACAAACCATATTGTTCTCAAGAATATTGCTTCACTAAATTAGCGAAACATAATGGAGACAAGTATTGTCTGGAATATCATAAAAATGTTATGCCTACCCTATGTCTGCATGAGCTTATAGCATCTTTCGGTAGTTCTGTATTACTGAGCTTTTCCAAGCTCACGTTGTTTTTACCATCGCAGGTTAAAAGAAAATCGCATGACCTAATGTTTGACATCAGTGTTCGGAGTTAACTCGGCGTTGCTTCTGGAGTACGGTACTATATAGTTAGTGGGCATGTATGTCATGTATGTCACGTATGGTCTTATGTCAGTGTCTGTAAAATACTTTTCTGAATATTTGATATGCGTTTAAATGTTTTCCTGAAATTGTATTTTGAACAGAAGTTGATTTATAGTTTAATAAGTGGTTTGAGAAAGAAAATGTTTTTATGTGTATTTTTTTTACTGTGGGTCGCTCTTGTGATCCTAATGTGACTTCCTAAGATCCGATGTAACGCATAGGCGGGTCTAGGGGGTTACAGACCCGTTGGAATTTTAACTGAGTAAAAAGTACAGAAATTGAGGTTTTGCAATATAATTGTGTTGAAAAGATCCTAATCAATTATTTGAACTCCTAATATTTGAATAAAACATTTTTGCGGTCCTTTTTGTAGAGGTTTCGGACGAGCAAGTCTAAATGGGCCTTTCAATGGACCCGTTGGAATTTTAACTGAGTAAAAAGTACAGAAATTGAGGTTTTGCAATATAATTGTGTTGAAAAGCTCCTAATTAATTACATGAACTCCTAAAATTTGATTAAAACTTGTTTTGTTGTCCTTTTTGTAGAGGTTTCGGACGAGCGGGTCGAAATGGGCCTTTCAATGGACCCGTTGGAATTTTAACTCAGTAAAAAGTACAGAAATTGAGGTTTTGCAATATAATTGTGTTGAAAAGCTCCTAAGCAATTATTTGAACTCCTAAAATTTGATTAAAACTTGTTTTGCAGTCCTTTTTGTAGAGGTTTCGGACGAGCGGGTCGAAATGGGCCTTTCAATGGACCCGCTGGAATTTTAACTGAGTAAAAAGTACAGAAATTGAGGTTTTGCAATATAATTGTGTTGAAATGCTCCTAATCAATTACATGAACTCCTAAAATTTGATTAAAACTTGTTTTGCGGTCCTTTTTGTAGAGGTTTCGGACGAGCGGGTTGAAATGGGCTTTTTAATGTACCCGTTGGAATTTTAACTGAGTAAAAAGTACAGAAATTGAGGTTTTGCAATATAATTGTGTTGAAAAGCTCCTAATCAATTATTTGAACTCCTAATATTTGAATAAAACATTTTTGCGGTCCTTTTTGTAGAGGTTTCGGAGGAGCAGGTCTAAATGGGCCTTTCAATGGACACGTTAGAATTTTAACTGAGTAAAAAGTACAAAAATTGAGGTTTTGCAATATAATTGTGTTGAAAAGCTCCTAATCAATTACATGAACTCCTCAAATTTGATTAAAACTTGTTTGGCGGTCCTTTTTGTAGAGGTTTCGGACGAGCGGGTAGAAATGGGCTTTTTAATGGACCCGTTGGAATTTTAACTAAGTAAAAAGTACAGAAATTGAGGTTTTGCAATATAATTGTGTTGAAAAGCTCCTAATCAATTATTTGAACTCCTAATATTTGATTAAAACTTGTTTTGCAGTCCTTTTTGTAGAGGTTTTGGACGAGCGGGTCGAAATGGGCCTTTCAATGGACCCGTTGGAATTTTAACTGAGTAAAAAGTACAGAAATTGAGGTTTTGCAATATAATTGTGTTGAAAAGATCCTAATCAATTACATGAACTCCTAAAATTTGATTAAAACTTGTTTTGCGGTCCTTTTTGTAGAGGTTTCAGAGGAGCGGGTCGAAATGGGCCTTTTAATGGACCCGTTCGAATTTGAACCAAGTAAAAAGTACAAAAATTGAGGTTTTGCAATATAATTGTGTTGAAAAGCTCCATATCAATTATTTGAACTCCTAATATTTGCATAAAACATTTTTGCGGTCCTTTTTGTAGAGGTTTCGGACGAGCAGGTCTAAATGAGCCTTTCAATGGACCCGTTGGAATTTTAACTGAGTAAAAAGTACAGAAATTGAGGTTTTGCAATATAATTGTGTTGAAAAGCTCCTAATCAATTATTTGAACTCCTAATATTTGAATAAAACATTTTTGCGGTCCTTTTTGTAGAGGTTTCGGACGAGCAAGTCTAAATGGGGCTTTCAATGGACCCGTTGGAATTTTAACTGAGTAAAAAGTACAAAAATTGAGGTTTTGCAATATAATTGTGTTGAAAATCTCCTAATCAATTACATGAACTCCTAAAATTTGATTAAAACTTGTTTTGCGGTCCTTTTTGTAGAGGTTTCGGACGAGCGGGTCGAAATGGGCCTTTCAATGGACCCGTTGGAATTTTAACTCAGTAAAAAGTACAGAAATTGAGGTTTTGCAATATAATTGTGTTGAAAAGCTCCTAAGCAATTATTTGAACTCCTAAAATTTGATTAAAACCTGTTTTGCAGTCCTTTTTGTAGAGGTTTCGGACGAGCGGGTCGAAATGGGCCTTTCAATGGACCCGCTGGAATTTTAACTGAGTAAAAAGTACAGAAATTGAGGTTTTGCAATATAATTGTGTTGAAAAGCTCCTAATCAATTACATGAACTCCTAAAATTTGATTAAAACTTGTTTTGCGGTCCTTTTTGTAGAGGTTTCGGACGAGCGGGTCGAAATGGGCTTTTTAATGGACCCGTTGGAATTTTAACTGAGTAAAAAGTACAGAAATTGAGGTTTTGCAATATAATTGTGTTGAAAAGCTCCTAATCAATTATTTGAACTCCTAATATTTGAATAAAACATTTTTGCGGTCCTTTTTGTAGAGGTTTCGGAGGAGCAGGTCTAAATGGGCCTTTCAATGGACACGTTGGAATTTTAACTGAGTAAAAAGTACAAAAATTGAGGTTTTGCAATATAATTGTGTTGAAAAGCTCCTAATCAATTACATGAACTCCTAAAATTTGATTAAAACTTGTTTGGCGGTCCTTTTTGTAGAGGTTTCGGACGAGCGGGTCGAAATGGGCTTTTTAATGGACCCGTTGGAATTTTAACTAAGTAAAAAGTACAGAAATTGAGGTTTTGCAATATAATTGTGTTGAAAAGCTCCTAATCAATTATTTGAACTCCTAATATTTGATTAAAACTTGTTTTGTAGTCCTTTTTGTAGAGGTTTCGGACGAGCGGGTCGAAATGGGCCTTTCAATGGACTCGTTGGAATTTTAACTGAGTAAAAAGTACAGAAATTGAGGTTTTGCAATATAATTGTGTTGAAAAGATCCTAATCAATTACATGAACTCCTAAAATTTGATTAAAACTTGTTTTGCGGTCCTTTTTGTAGAGGTTTCGGAGGAGCGGGACGAAATGGGCCTTTTAATGGACCCGTTCGAATTTGAACCAAGTAAAAAGTACAGAAATTGAGGTTTTGCAATATAATTGTGTTGAAAAGCTCCTAATCAATTATTTGAACTCCTAATATTTGAATAAAACATTTTTGCGGTCCTTTTTGTAGAGGTTTCGGACGAGCAGGTCTAAATGGGCCTTTCAATGGACCCGTTGGAATTTTAACTGAGTAAAAAGTACAGAAATTGAGGTTTTACAATATAATTGTGTTGAAAAGCTCCTAATCAATTACAGGAACTCCTAAAATTTGATTAAAACTTGTTTTGCGGTCCTTTTTGTAGAGGTTTCGGACGAGCGGGTCGAAATGGGCCTTTCAATGGACCCGTTGGAATTTTAACTCAGTAAAAAGTACAGAAATTGAGGTTTTGCAATATAATTGTGTTGAAAAGATCCTAAGCAATTATTTGAACTCCTAAATTTTGATTAAAACTTGTTTTGCAGTCCTTTTTGTAGAGGTTTCGGACTAGCGGGTCGAAATGGGCCTTTCAATGGACCCGTTGGAATTTTAACTGAGTAAAAAGTACAGAAATTGAGGTTTTGCAATATAATTGTGTTGAAAAGCTCCTAATCAATTATTTGAACTCCTAATATTTGAATAAAACATTTTTGCAGTCCTTTTTGTAGAGGTTTCGGACGAGCAGGTCTAAATGGGCCTTTCAATGGACCCATTGGAATTTTAATTGAGTAAAAAGTACAGAAATTGAGGTTTTTCAATATAATTGTGTTGAAAAGCTCCTAATGAATTATTTGAACTCCTAATATTTGATTAAAACTTGTTTTGCGGTCCTTTTAGTAGAGGTTTCGGACGAGCGGTCGAAATGGGCCTTTCAATGGACCCGTTGGAATTTTAACTAAGTAAAAAGTACAGCAATTGAGGTTTTGCAATATAATTGTGTTGAAAAGCTCCTAATGAATTACTTGAACTCCTAAAATTTGATTATAACTTGTTTTGCGATCCTTTTTGCAGAGGTTTCGGACGAGCGGGTCAAAATGGGCCTTTCAATGGACCCGTTGGAATTTTAACTGAGTAAAAAGTACATAAATTGAGGTTTTGCAATATAATTGTGTTTAAAAGCTCCTAATCAATTATTTGAACTTCTAATATTTGAATAAAACATTTTTGCGGTCCTTTTTGTAGAGGTTTCGGACGAGCAGGTCTAAAAGGGCCTTTCAATGGACCCGTTGGAATTTTAACTGAGTAAAAAGTACATAAATTGAGGTTTTTCAATATAATTGTGTTGAAAAGCTCCTAATCAATTACATGAACTCCTAAAATTTGATTAAAACTTGTTTTGCGGTCCTTTTTGTAGAGGTTTCGGACAAGCGTGGCGAAATGTGCCTTTTAATGGACCCGTTGGAATTTTAACTGAGTAAAAAGTACAGAAATTGAAGTTTTGCAATATAATTGTGTTGAAAAGCTCCTAATCAATTATTTGAACTCCTAATATTTGAATAAAACATTTTTGCGGTCCTTTTTGTAGAGGTTTCAGACGAGCAGGTCTAAATGAGTCTTTCAATGGACCTATTGGAATTTTGACTGAGTAAAAAGTACAGAAATTGAGGTTTTGCAATATAATTGTGCTGAAAAGCTCCTAATCTATTATTTGAACTCCTAATATTTGATTAAAACTTGTTTTGCAGTCCTTTTTGTAGAGGTTTCGGACAAGCGGGTCGAAATGGGCCTTTCATTGGACCCGTTGGAATTTTAACTGAGTAAAAAGTCAGAAATGGAGGTTTTGCAATATAATTGTGTTGAAAAGCTCCTAATCAATTATTTGAACTCCTAATATTTGCATAAAACATTTTTGCTGTCCTTTTTGTAGAGGTTTCGGACGAGCAGGTCTAAATGGGCCTTTCAATGGACCCGTTGGAATATTAACTGAGTAAAAAGTACAGCAATTGAGGTTTTGCAGTATAATTTTGTTGAAAAGCTTCCAATCAATTATTTGAACTCCTAATATTTGATTAAAACTTGTTTTGCAGGCCTTTTTGTAGAGGTTTCGGACGAGCGGGTCGAAATGGGCCTTTCAATGGACCCGTTGGAATTTTAACTGAGTAAAAAGTACAGCAATTGAGGTTTTGCAATATAATTGTGTTGAAAAGCTCCTAATCAATTATTTGAATTCCTAATATTTGAATAAAACATTTTTGCGGTCCTTTTTGTAGAGGTTTCGGACGAGCAGGTCGAAATGGGCCTTTCAATGGACCCGTTGGAATTTTAACTGAGTAAAAAGTACAGAAATTGAAGTTTTGCAATATAATTGAGTTGAAAAGCTCATAATCAATTATTTGAACTCCTAATATTTGAATAAAACATTTTTGCGGTCCTTTTTGTAGAGGTTTCGGACGAGCAGGTCTAAATGGGCCTTTCAATGGACCCGTTGGAATTTTAACTGAGTAAAAAGTACAGAAATTGATGTTTTGCAATATAATTGTGTTGAAAAGCTCCAAATGAATTATTTGAACTCCTAAAATTTGATTATAACTTGTTTTGCGATCCTTTTTGTAGAGGTTTCGGACGAGCGGGTCGAAATGGGCCTTTCAATGGACCCATTGGAATTTTAACTGAGTAAAAAGTACAGAAATTGAGGTTTTGCAATATAATTGTGTTTAAAAGATCCTAATAAATTATTTGAACTTCTAATATTTGAATAAAACATTTTTGCTGTCCTTTTTGTAGAGGTTTCGGACGAGCAGGTCTAAATGGGCCTTTCAATGGACCCGTTGGAATTTTAACTGAGTAAAAAGAACAGAAATTGAGGTTTTGCAATATAATTGTGTAGAAAAGCTCCTAATCAATTATTTGAACTCCTAATATTTGATTAAAACTTGTTTTGTGATCCTTTTTGTAGATGTTTCGGACGAGCGGGTCCAAATGGGCCTTTCAATGGACCCGTTGGAATTTTAACTAAGTAAAAAGTACAGAAATTGAGGTTATGCAGTATAATTGTGTTGAAAAGCTCCTAATGAATTATTTGAACTCCTAAAATTTGATTATAACTTGTTTTGTGATCCTTTTTGTAGAGGTTTCGGACGAGCGGGTCGAAATGGGCCTTTTAATGGACCCGTTGGAATTTTAACTAAGTAAAAAGTACAGAAATTGAGGTTTTGCAATATAATTGTGTTGAAAAGCTCCTAATCAATTATTTGAACTCCTAATATTTGAATAAAACATTTTTGCGGTCCTTTTTGTAGAGGTTTCGGACGAGCAGGTCTAAATGGGCCTTTCAATAGACTCGTTGGAATTTTAACTGAGTAAAAAGTACAGAAATTGAGGTTTTGTAATATAATTGTGTTGAGAAGCTCCTGATCTATTATTTGAACTCCTAATCTTTGAATAAAACATTTTTGCGGTCCTTTTTGTAGAGGTTTCTGACGAGCAGGTCTAAATGGATCTTTCAATGGTCCCGTTGGAATTTTAACTAAGTAAAAAGTACAAAAATTGAGGTTTTGCAATATAATTGTTTTGAAAAGCTCCTAATCAATTATTTGAACTCCTAATATTTGATTAAAACTTGTTTTGCAGTCCTTTTTGTAGAGGTTTGGGACGAGCGGGTCGAAATGGGCCTTTCAATGGACCCGTTGGAATTTTAACTGAGTAAAAAGTACAGAATTTGAGGTTTTGCAATATAATTGTGTTGAAAAGCTCATAATCAATTATTTGAACTCCTAATATTTGAATAAAACATTTTTGCGGTCCTTTTGGTAGAGGTTTCAGACGAGCAGTTCTAAATGGGCTTTTCAATGGACCCGTTGGAATTTTAACTGAGTAAAAAGTACAGAAATTGAAGTTTTGCAATAAAATTGTGTTGAAAAGCTCCTAATTAATTATTTGAACTCCTAATATTTGAATAAAACATTTTTGCGGTCCTTTTTGTAGAGGTTTCGGAGGAGCAGGTCTAACTGGGCCTTTCAATGGACACGTTGGAATTTTAATTGAGTAAAAAGTACAAAAATTGAGGTTTTGCAATATAATTGTGTTGAAAAGATCCTAATAAATTATTTGAACTCCTAATATTTGAATAAAACATTTTTGCGGTCCTTTTTGTAGAGGTTTCGGACGAGCAGGTCGAAATGGGCATTTCAATGGACCCGTTGTAATTTTAACTGAGTAAAAAGTACAGAAATTGATGTTTTGCAATATAAATGTGTTGAAAAGCTCCTAATCAATTATTTGAACTCCTAATGTTTGAATAAAACATTTTTGCGGTCCTTTTTGTAGAGGTTTCAGATGAGAAGGTCTAAATGGGCCTTTCAATGGACCCGTTGGAATTTTAACTGAGTAAAAAGTACAGAAATTGAAGTTTTACAATATAATTGTGTTGAAAAGCTCCTAATCAATTACATGAACTCCTAAAATTTGATTAAAACTTGTTTTGCGGTCCTTTTTGTAGAGGTTTCGGACGAGCGGGTCGAAATGGGCCTTTCAATGGACCCGTTGGAATTTTAACTGAGTAAAAAGTACAAAAATTGAGGTTTTGCAATATAATTGTGTTGAAAAGCTCCTAAGAAATTATTTTTACTCCTAAAATTTGATTTAAACTTGTTTTGCAGTCCTTTTTGTAGAGGTTTCGGACGAGCGGGTCGAAATGGGCCTTTCAATGGACCCGTTGGAATTTTAACTGAGTAAAAAGTACAGAAGTTGAGGTTTTGCAATATAATTGTGTTGAAAAGCTCCTAATCAATTACATGAACTCCTAAAATTTGATTAAAACTTGTTTTGCGGTCCTTTTTGTAGAGGTTTCGGACGAGCGGGTCGAAATGGGCCTTTTAATGGACCCGTTGGAATTTTAACTGAGTAAAAAGTACAGAAATTGAGGTTTTGAAATATAATTGTGTTGAAAAGCTCCTAATATATTATTTGAACTCCGAATATTTGAATAAAACATTTTTGCGGCCCTTTTTGTAGAGGTTTCAGACGAGCAGGTCTAAATAGGCCTTTCAATGGACCCGTTGGAATTTTAACTGAGTAAAAAGTACAGAAATTGAGGTTTTGCAATAGAATTGTGTTGAAAAGCTCCTAATCTATTATTTGAACTCCTAATATTTTTTTAAAACTTGTTTTGCAGTCCTTTTTGTAGAGGTTTCGGACAAGCGGGTTGAAATGGGCCTTTCAATGGACCCGTTGGAATTTTAACTGAGTAAAAAGTACAGTGTTGAGTGTGTAAAAGTTCTATTATTTACACCCTTTTTAACCCATATTTCTGCTGCATTCAAGCATCATTGCATTGCATTTAGGTTAGTTTTCAGCAAAACATCACAAATATGTAAAAGGCACGGATTCTACTAAATGATGGTTGATTTTGCAGGTAGCTGCCATAGTTGACGAAGAAGGCAGGCGTAGGGCAGTGAAGCAGGAAAGCTGAACTGGACAAGCAGACGACGAGGACGAAGCTGCCAAGGAGCTGTCGTGACAGCAAGGTGACAGCAGCCTAATGAAGAGGAAAAGTAAAGTGGACCTCGATAGATAGAGAAAAATCTGCTCTTCTGTCGTGTGAAAGCCAAATATTTTTCCAAGCCCCGGATCAAAAGATATGTCAAGCCAAAGCTCAAGGAGAGGAATTCCCTAGAAACAAGGATGGCGGCTGCAAAGTAGGATACTTAGAGATTAAGTCTTTATTAGAATCTTACTTTTAATTAAAGTTGTAATCCTTGTTATCTTAGAATACTTGAGCCCAAAGCTTATATAAGGGCATAGATTTTAACCTAGGAGAGACCCCCTCATCTTATCCCATAACCGATAACCTAAACCCCTCTGCCGTTTACCCATCACCGACATGTTCTAAATTCCCCCTAGGGCCACGGGTTGTTTTGTAAAGTAGTTGCAAGGGTTGTTTTGTTTTAGGATTTTCCAAGTTCAATAAAATTCAAGTTCTCTTATTTTGGTTATTAATATCTTGCAAGAGCATCGAGAGAGCATTGTGAGGTTATCCATTTACTTAGCATCGGGAGAGTTAAGCATACGAAAGAAATAAGAGCAAGTTCTCTAGTTTATAGTTGAACTATCTTGTGCCTAGGGATAGGGCAAGGTTAAGTGGCTAAGGAAGAATTCATACACATCGGTGTTCATCCTTCGATTCACGCCGGGAGGTATCATCAAGACGTGATCATCGACAGACTTGGACCTAGGGATAGGCCAAGGCAGATATGGGATTCTTGCCAAATTTGAAGTACGGAGTTGGTGTGTTCGCTGCCGCGACAGCCAACGGACAGCCGCCGCGACAGGTGCTGCCGCGACGGGCACGGCGACAGAACTGGAGTTCCTAAGCAATTCAATACCTGCACTACTGAGCAATTCAATACCAGTCCATTCTCTCTATCTTGATATCTCAATTATTTTATTTACGTTTTCTTCAATATTTTCGTGACAACTTTCTAAACTATTTCCTTTACTTCGTGCAGTGAAATAAGGTAAAGTCATTAGCCCAATCCCTGTGGAGACTATATCCGATACTTCGTATCACTTTACTACTTGCGTCGTGTACACTTGCACTACAATTGCGATAGACTCTTTTACACGCAACAAGTTTTTGGCGCCGCTGCCGGGGATTGGCAACATAACTACACCTTTCTTTTATTGCACTTTTCGTTTTCGTTTTTGTTTTTTATTTTTCTTTTAATTTTTCTTTTTCTATTTTTCGTTAGTACTTTCAACTCTTGCTTTTCACAAGGTTTTCTTGTTTATGCGCAGATCTAAAAGAGGTGAAGATCCTGAGTATAAATTAGATCCAGAAATCGAACGTTCCTTCAATCTCAAGAAACAACTTCGCCGCCTTTTAGATAGAAACGAATACCTCGAGGAACAGCTGGAGAAAATGGGCCATAACCAACCTGCTGGCGGTGGCATACCACCCCTTGGCGATAACAACCCGCCTGTCGGTGATCCGCCCGCAACAGCTGGGCGACGGTCATGTCGTGACTACATGCTGAACGATCATGTAGAGCTGGAGACCACGCTGCCGGATATTGAAGTTGATAACTTTGAGCTTAAACCTGTCATGTTTAGTATGATCAACAATGTCGGACAGTTTAGTGGTGCTGTGACAGAAGATGCTAGAGAGCATCTCAAAACGTTCCAGGAGATCTGTGGTTCGTTTAGACTGCCAGGAGTTAGTCCGGAGATACTGAGGCTTCGGTTATTCCCCCATTCATTGAGGGACAGAGCTAAAACTTGGTGGAATAAACTTACACCGGGTTCAATCGTAACTTGGGCAGATTTATCTCGTGAATTCTTATCTCGTTTTAATCCTTCGCATTTATCTGAGCGATTACGTAATGAAATTGCTACTTTTCAACAGGAAGACGACGAGCCGATGCACGAGGCCTGGGACAGATTTACTACTCTTCTTCGGAACTGTCCAATGCATGGATTTCCCGTCTGGAATCAGGTAACTAAGTTCTATAATGCTGCTAACTTACAAACTCGCATTTGAATTGATTCTGCAGCAAATGGATTATTATTGGATAAAGATCCAGACGAGGCATTGCAAGTTTTGAAAAATCTAGCCAAGAATGAGGAGCAGTTTCCGACCGCAAGAAGAGGGGGTAAACGGGTACTTGCTATCAAGGACTATGAGGCCGACAGCACTATGAAATCACAGGTAGCATTCCTTACTAAAGCAATGAAAAGGTTATTGAATGAAGATGAATTACAAGGATTTGCTGTCGAGGAAGTTTGCACCATCTGTGAGGGAAATCATAGTCGGGATGAGTGCCCAATACAAATAGAAGAGGGAAAATATGTTGGAAATTACAAGCCGAACTACAATTCCAACAATTATAATCCCAATTGGAGGAAGGATCCCAAATTTTCTTGGAGTAATCCTAACAATGCCCTGAATCCGCAAGCACATAATCAGAATCAGGGAGGACCTAGATTGCTGACGCGACAGCAACTGCCGCAGCACCTGCCGCCGCACTTGCCGCCGCAGCAGCAACAACAGCCACCACCTGCCACGAGCAGTATATTGGAACAGACTCTGGCCACCTTTATGTCTCAGACCGGTACATATATGGAGAATATGAATCAGTTTGTCAAGAAGACGGAAACCTTTATGGATAAAACCGAGATGAGAATGACAAACCATGAAGCTACGTTGAAATCTCTAGAGACACAAATGGGTCAGGTTTCTCAACATATTAAGTCGAGGCAGAATGGAGGATTCCCTAGCAATACTGAAAATGCTAGACCGCCCACACATGAGCAATGTAAGGCAATTACTACTAGGAGTGGGAAGAAACTACCAGGGCCAGAAAAAGATGCTAAAACAGAAAAGGAACATGCCTTGGATAAACCTGCCGAGGAAGCTGCCCCGACAGGTGATAAACAGACTGCTGCCGATGAACCTGTCACGACAGCAAAAGCGACAAAGGAGAAAAACGATGATTACCGTCCTCAGATTCGCATGCAGTGGGAAGGATGTATTGCTGATTATCGTCCTCCGCCACCTTTTCCCCAACGAATACAGCAAGCTAAGCATGAATCTCAACTTAAAAAGATTTATGATATTTTTAAGCAGGTTCATATTAATATTCCATTGTTAGATGCTGTTAGGGAGATGCCCGGTTATGCTAAATTTCTCAAGGATGTTATGTCGAAAAAATCTAAACTTGGGGAATTTGAAACGGTAAAGATGACAGAAGGTTGCATGAGTATTCTTCATCGACAGCCGCCCCAGAAAAAGAAGGATCCGGGGAGTTTCATCATACCTTGCGTAATCGGAAACAAATTTGTGGGTAAGGCACTTTGTGATCTTGGTGCTAGTGTTAATTTAATGCCAAAGTCTGTTTTTCAGAAATTAGGTATTGGAAAGGCGCGGCCCACGACAGTAACTCTGCAGCTGGCCGACCGCTCTTACGTTCACCTAGAGGGAAAAATTGAAGATATTCTGGTAAGAGTGGATAAGCTTATTTTTCCTGCTGACTTTCTTATCTTAGATTGTGAAGCAGATGAAAACGCACCAGTCATCCTTGGGCGACCCTTCTTAGCCACGGGATGATCACTGATTGATGTGGAGAAAGGAGAACTCACCATGCGAGTGAACGATCAAGAGATTAAGTTGAATGTTCTCCAAGCGATGAAACATGCTGATGTGGATGAGGAATGCAAGGCCATCATTGAGGTGACCCTTGATCAACCCTGCATCAGGTCGGGCTGCCATGATATAAAATTTGGTCACTGCCATGACAGCCACTTACAGGCCTGTCACGACAGCACCGACGACAACAACTCCTCTGAATCCGATACATCTGATACTGAAGATCAGGAGGAGGTAAACTGGTTAGGCCATCGTCCAGGTAAGTTATTCGAACCTTTGAATTACACTTCGGATAACCATTTAATCCAAAAGCCATCTATTGTTGAACCACCTGCCTTAGAACTTAAGCCCCTGCCAGGGCAGTTAAAATATGCTTATCTTGGTTCCAATGACACACTGCCCGTAATCATCTCTTCTAAGCTGCCACAGGGACAGGAACGGCAGCTGATCGGCATGCTAAGGCAGCACAAAAAGGCGATTGGATGGACGATAGCAGACATTCAAGGCATTAGTCCGGCGTTATGCATACACAAAATCCTTTTAGAGGAAGATCATAAGCCGACTATTGATGCCCAAAGGCGGTTAAACCATGCGATGAAGGAGGTAGTGCGTAAAGAGATAATCAAGTGGTTAGATGCTGGTATTATTTACGCCATCTCCGACAGCAAATGGGTGAGCCCGGTGCAATGTGTTCCTAAGAAAGGATGAATGACCGTGATAACCAACAAGAACAATGAGTTAATCCCAACTAGGACTGTGACCGGTTGGAGGGTTTGTATGGACTATCGGAAGCTTAACAAAGCTACCCAAAAAGACCATTTTCCTTTACCCTTTATTGATCAAATGCTTGATAGATTAGCGGGTAAACCTTACTATTGTTTTCTTGATGGTTATTCAGGTTACAACCAAATTGCTATCGCACCGGAGGATCAAGAAAAGACGACTTTCACATGCCCCTACGGAACATACGCGTTTAGGAGGATGTCGTTTGGACTCTGTAATGCACCTGCCACCTTCCAAAGGTGCATGATGGCTATATTCTCCGACATGGTAGAGGACTTCCTAGAAATTTTTATGGATGATTTTTCCGTCTTTGGAGACGATTTTGAGAGCTGCCTCGGCAATCTTCAAAAGGTACTTGAAAGATGTGAAAAAGATAATCTTGTTTTAAATTGGGAAAAATGCCACTTTATGGTGGACGAAGGGATAGTCCTTGGCCATAAGATTAGCTGTCGTGGGATAGAAGTCGACAGGGCTAAGATAGAAGTGGTTGAGAAGCTGCCGCCGCCGACCACAGTCAAGGGCATTAGGAGTTTTTTAGGGCATGCTGGTTTTTATAGGAGATTCATTGCAAATTTCTCAAAAATCACCAAGCCCCTATGCCATCTCTTAGAGCAGAACCGACCCTTTGACTTTAATGAGGAATGTACTGAAGCATTCAAGGTTCTGAAGGAAAAACTGGTAACAACCCCCATAGTACAGCCACCAGACTGGACACAACCATTTGAGATTATGTGTGATGCTAGTGACTATGTTGTCGGGGCAGCACTTGGGCAGCGCAGAGATAAGCTGTTTCACGTCATATACTATGCCAGCAAGACGTTGAATGACGCCCAAGTGAACTACACCACCACAGAAAAGGAGCTGTTAGCTGTGGTGTTCTCCATCGACAAGCTTCGTTCTTACATACTTGGGACGAAAGTAATAATACACACCGACCATTCTGCCCTAAAGTATTTGTTCGCGAAGAAGGATGCAAAGCCTAGATTGATACGGTGGATCTTGCTATTACAAGAATTCGACCTTGAGATCAAGGACAAAAAGGGGACAGAAAATCAGGTGGCAGATCACTTGTCAAGGTTGGAGAAGGGACAGAGTCTACCAATCGACGAGACAAACATACTGGAGACCTTCCCAGATGAGCAGCTCTTTGCTGCCGCAATCGCTGCCGCGACAGCCATGGCGGCAGGTAAGTCTTCTGAACTCCCCTGGTATGCTGATTTCGTTAATTTTATAGTTAGCGGAATACTTCCTTCTGATCTTAATTATCAAGCCAGGAAGAGGTTCCAAAATGATGTTAAACATTATTATTGGGACGAACCTCTTCTTTTCAAAATGTGTGTAGATCAGGTTATAAGGAGGTGTGTACCACAAGAAGAGCAAGAAGACATTCTCCATCACTGCCATGCTTCACAATATGGAGGTCACTTAGGAGGCAATAAAACTGTTGCCAAGGTGCTGCAGTCAGGGTTCTACTGGCCGACACTGTATAAAGATGCACATGAGTTTTACAAGAACTGTGACAGGTGCCAGCGGACAGGTAACATCTCGAGGAGAAACGAGATGCCACTGTAGAAAATTCTAGAAGTCGAGATCTTCGACGTGTGGGGGATTGATTTTATGGGACCTTTTCCATCTTCATGTGGAAATCTATACATCCTCCTAGCAGTGGATTATGTCTCTAAGTGGGTTGAAGTCATCTCCACTCAAAAGAATGATGCCAAGACAGTCCAAAAGTTTTTGCACAAAAATATTTTTTCTAGATTTGGCATCCCTAAGGCGATTATCAATGATGAAGGGAGACATTTTGATAATAGGATAATTGCTGTCGCCTTGAAGAAATATGGTGTCAAGCACAGGATCGCGACAGCATACCACCCACAGACCAATGGACAAGCTGAGATATCCAATAGGGAAGTTAAGAACATTCTTAAGAAGATGGTTAAGCCAACTAGGAAAGATTGGTCTTTACTTCTACATGATGCATTATGGGCATATAGGACAGCTTTTAAGACTCCATTGGGCATGTCTCCATACCGTTTAATTTATGGGAAAACCTGTCATCTGCCTGTCGAGATCGAGCACAAAGCATATTGGGCAATCAAGGCAGTGAATATGGACTTGGACAAGGCAGGCCAGAAAAGGCTATTAGATCTGAACGAGATTGAGGAATTACGGACAATGGCCTACGACAATGCAAGAATTTACAAGGAAAAGACTAAGAAGTGGCATGACAAGAAACTGCTGCCGCGATAGTTCTGCCCAGGGCAGCTTGTGTTGTTGCTTAATGATAGACTTAAACTCTTCCCTGGAAAGCTAAAGTCTAGATGGTCTGGCCCGTTCCAAGTGGTACAAGTTTTTCCCCATGGTGCCATCATTATCCGATCATTAAAAGACGGGCACCAATTCAAGGTCAATGGACAGCGCCTTAAGCACTATCAGGGGACTGAAGCCCCAGGATTACAGGAAGTGGTTACTTTAGGAGATGCCCCACAAGGCATCCCTAATTTAACCTGAATTTTATTTTTATTATTTATTTTTATTATTTATTATTTATTAGGAAATTAGGTTTATTTTATTCAAATAATGTTTTTTATATTTTCTGTTTTTAGGAAATAAAGGAGTCAAGAAGAAAAGGAGAAGTGACCCAAGCCCACCACCCATCCATCAGCCCAACAAAGCCCATTTATGGAAGCCTGTCGTTTCGGCTGCCGCCGCAGACGGATATGACAGGCTGTCAATAGACTGACACGGCAGACGTAGAAGCGTGTGGCAGACGCGTAACAGACGCATAAATGCGTGTCAGACGCGTCAGACACGCTAAATCCCATCTGTCGCCCCGTTATTCACGCCTGCCGTTACAGCATTAAACGGGCAGCAACTCGACTGCTATAAAACCCCGTTTTCATTTTCATTTTTCTCACCTCTGCTTATTCTTCCTTACTTTCTCCTCTAGTCTTTATTTGCTTTCTCTATTTTCACAACCCTGGCAACTAATATGTCATCTAGACAGACCCGCCGTAGTGCTGCCTCAGCCTCTTCTTCAGCAGCAGCGACGCCCTTCGCCACAAAAGAATTATGGGAGGAAAGGGGTTTCGTTTACATCCGAAAGGCACCTAACATGGGACTCCGGCCATTCATTTCGAGGGCGATAAGGAATTTGCTATGGGAACAGTTCGCAGCCCAACCCGCCGAGCTGAATGATACATTAGTCCGAGAGTTCTATGCTGCCATCGACAGCAGAACGGCAACATCTGTCACCGTCCGAGGAGTAAAGGTGCCATTCATAGCTGACAGCATCAACCACATGTTTGGCCTCTACTTTGGCCCCAATGATGATGCCCACCAGAAATTTCTAGACACCCTCGATGCTGTCGCCTATGGTGCTGTCATGGCGGAGGTGACAGAGGAAGGAACAACATGGACCACAAGCAAAAAGAACCCCCACTCTGTAAAAAGGGGGTAGCTAATCCCGGAAGCCAAACTCTGGAACGCTTTCATCAAAAAGCGTATCATGCCGTCCTCCCATCACACGACGGTGAACCAGCAGCGGCTCGCCCTCATTCATTCAATCATGCACGACCGGCCTATCAACGTGGGACGTTATATGAGGGATAGCATTTTGGACTGCACCTATCGAACAGACTCTCGCCTCTGCCTGCCGTTCACAATAACTTCCCTATGTCGCTGTGCTGCTGTCCCCGAGGCATCCACCGACAAACTAGTCCAAGGTCGCGGCTAGACCGACAACAACATCACCAGCCTTATGGAGCTGATTGTGGCAACCCCTATCTCCTCCTTCAACCCAGCCGGCTCCCCAGCAGAATCATCCGAGGAGCCTGCCCCTGAACCTGCCGCCGCCACCACCCCGACAGACCAGTCTGCCCACATCCTTGCTGCGATACAACGGGTGGAAGAGAGACAAATGGGATTGATGACCTTCATCCGGGATTTCACAAATTCGACGGTAAACTTCATTACCAACAATTTAAATTTTCCCGATGTTAATTTCCCTACTTTCCCTGCCCATTATTTCCACATCCCCTCCCCTGTCCACACACCTACACCACCTGCCTCCCCCCATGCACAATCTACTGCCTCCACCCCATCACCTACCCCGACGGCAGCAGGCAGTCCAACGGCCAAAACCTCTGCCAGAGGAACAAAGAGACCTGCCTCACATGACAGCCCTTTGATCAGGAGGAATTTGGAGAGGGAGTTTACGCCAGTCAAGAGGCAGAAGCACGTGGCAGACAAGAAGCTGATGCCCAAGGCTAGCACCACCACCAGCAGCACTTGGGACAGTGGCAGCAGTTCCGATATCCAGCTCGTGGAGCAACCTGCCCAGCCTCCTCCATAGCCCAGACACCGCCGTCAGATCCGTGTCAACAGCAGCAGCGAGGACAGCGATTGAAAATTTAAGTCTTTGCTTTTCCTTTTATTGCTGCCTGCTTATATCTTTTGTGATGTACTTGCCTTCATGTTTTTGTTTTTCCTGTCATTTTGCATTGAGGGCAATGCAACCCTCGAGTTTGGGGGTGGCAACCCTCCATAGTAATGGAGTCTTAAGTACATCTTTTTATTAATTGTTGTGTCTTCTTTTTAATTAAGTTCTCTTAAAAAAATTTAGAAAACATAAATCTATTGGCTTAAAACTGTGAAGATTAACTTACCTGTCATGACAGCTCTGTCGTGGCAGCATCTTTAGGACAGTTTAAGGAGAAGTTTAGAGCCTTTCTATAGTTCTGAAAACTTAAACACCATTGTGATTGTTATATTGCCTAGATTTCTTTTAGCCAAACTAGAATAGGATGCTTAGAACTTGAATAGCCCCTAGAGGTGCCTAACACTGACTCTAGGAAAGAAGTTTAGCAAAAAGAAAATCAAAAACCTAGAGGTGCCCGAAATCGGCTCTAGGAAGCTAACTAGAGGTGCCCAAAACTGGCTCTAGCAAAATTTAGCTTGAAAATGAAAGAGAAAAGAAGCATGAAAATGTGTCTTCAAGAAAATAAACTTTGGCATAAAAATTCGAGTTAAAAAGTTGAATATTCTAGTGAAACTAAGAGAGTCTTAGCATATAACTGTTCACAAGCATGCACACACCACACGAGAACTATAGGGAGATTCCGGACAGATCCTAACCTTTCCGACAGGTTGCTGCCACCACAGAGATTGAGCGGCGGGTGAGGGACAGTTCACTGTTTGAAGGCCAACACAAAAATATTCATTTTTCCTTTATGTTTAATTGCTTGAGGGCAAGCAAAAACTTGAGTTTGGGGGTGTGTTGAGTGTGTAAAAGTTCTATTATTTACACCCTTTTTAACCCATATTTTTGCTGCATTCAAGCATCATTGCATTGCATTTAGGTTAGTTTTCAGCAAAACATCACAAATATGTAAAAGGCACGGATTCTACTAAAAGATGGCTGATTTTGCAGGTAGCTGCCATAGTTGACGAAGAAGGCAGGCGCAGGGCAGAGAAGCAGGAAAGCTGAACTGGACAAGCAGACGACGAGGACGAAGCTGCCAAGGAGCTGTCGTGACAGCAAGGTGACAGCAGCCTAATGAAGAGGAAAAGTAAAGTGGACCTCGATAGATAGAGAAAAATCTGCTCTTTTGTCGTGTGAAAGCCAAATATTTTTCCAAGCCCCGGATCAAAAGATATGTCAAGCCAAAGCTCAAGGAGAGGAATTCCCTAGAAACAAGGATGGCGACTGCAAAGTAGGATACTTAGAGATTAAGTCTTTATTAGAATCTTACTTTTAATTAAAGTTGTAATCCTTGTTATCTTAGAATACTTGAGCCCAAAGCTTATATAAGGTCATAGATTTTAACCTAGGAGAGACCCCCTCATCTTATCCCATAACCGATAACCTAAACCCCTCTATCGTTTACCCGTCACCGACATGTTCTAAATTCCCCCTAGGGCCACAGGTTGTTTTGTAAAGTAGTTGCAAGGGTTGTTTTGTTTTAGGATTTTCCAAGTTCAATAAAATTCAAGTTCTCTTATTTTGGTTATTAATATCTTGCAAGAACATCGGGAGAGCATTGTGAGGTTATCCATTTACTTAGCATCGGGAGAGTTAAGTATACGAAAGAAATAAGAGCAAGTTCTCTAGTTTATAGTTGAACTATATTGTGCCTAGGGATAGGGCAAGGTTAAGTGGCTAAGGAAGAATTCATACACATCGGTGTTCATCCTTCGATTCACACCGGGAGGTATCATCAAGACGTGATCATCGGCAGACTTGGACCTAGGGATAGGCCAAGGCAGATCTGGGATTCTTGCCAAATTTGAAGTACGGAGTTGGTGTGTTCGCTGCCGCGACATCCAACGGACAGCCGCCGCGACAGGTGCTGCCGCGACAGGTGCTGCCGCGACGGGCACGACGATAGAACTGGAGTTCCTAGGCAATTCAATACCTGCACTACTGAGCAATTCAATACCAGCCCATTCTCTCTATCTTGATATCTCAATTATTTTATTTACGTTTTCTTCAATATTTTCGTGACAACTTTCTAGACTATTTCCTTTACTTCGTGCAGTGAAATAAGGTAAAGTCATTAGCCCAATCCCTGTGGAGACGATATTCGATACTTCGTATCACTTTACTACTTGCGTCGTGTACACTTGCACTACAATTGCGATAGACTCTTTTACACGCAACATACAAAAATTGAGGTTTTGCAATATAATTGTGTTGAAAAGCTCCTAATCAATTATTTGAACTCCTAATATTTGAATAAAACATTTTTGCGGTCCTTTTTGTAGAGGTTTCGGACGAGCGGGTCTAAATGGGCCTTTCAATGGACCCATTGGAATTTTAACTGAGTAAAAAGTACAGAAATTGAGGTTTTGCAATATAATTGTGTTGAAAAGCTCCTAATCTATTATTTGAACTCCTTATCTTTGAATAAAACATTTTTGCGGTCCTTTTTGTACAGGTTTCGGACGAGCAGGTCTAAATGGGCCTTTTAATGGACCCGTTGGAATTTTAACTGAGTAAAAAGTACAGAAATTGAGGTTTTGCAATATAATTGTGTTGAAAAGCTCCTAAGCAATTATTTGAACTCCTTATCTTTGAATAAAACATTTTTGCGGTCCTTTTTGTAGAGGTTTCGGACGAGCAGGTCTAAATGGGCCTTTCAATGGACCTGTTGGAATTTTAACTGAGTAAAAAGTACAAAAATTGAGGTCTTGCAATATAATTGTGTTGAAAAGCTCCTAATCAATTATTTGAACTCCTAATATTTGATTAAAACTTGTTTTGCAGAGGTTTTGGACAAGCGGGTCGAAATGGGCCTTTCAATGTACCCGTTGGAATTTTAACTGAGTAAAAAGTATAGAAATTGAGGTTTTGCAATATAATTGTGTTGAAAAGCTCCTAATCAATTATTTGAACTCCTAATATTTGAATAAAACATTTTTGCGGTCCTTTTTGTAGAGGTTTCAGAGGAGCGGGTCTAAATGGGCCTTTCAATGGACCCGTTGGAATTTTAACTGAGTAAAAAGTACAACAATTGAGGTTTTACAATATAATTGTGTTGAAAAGCTCCTAAACAATTATTTGAACAACTAAAATTTGATTAAAACTTGTTTTGCAGTCCTTTTTGTAGAGGTTTCGGACGAGCGGGTCGAAATGGGCCTTTCAATGGACCCGTTGGAATTTTAACTGAGTAAAAAGTACAAAAATTGAGGTTTTGCAATATAATTGTGTTGAAAGGCTCCTAATCAATTACATGAACTCCTAAAATTTGATTAAAACTTGTTTTGCGGTCCTTTTTGTAGAGGTTTCGGACGAGCGGGTCGAAATGGGCCTTTCAATGGACCCGTTGGAATTTTAACTGAGTAAAAAGTACAGAAATTGAGGTTTTGCAATATAATTGTGTTGAAAAGCTCCTAATCAATTATTTCATCTCCTAATATTTGAATAAAACATTTTTGCGGTCCTTTTTGTAGAGGTTTCGGACGAGCAGGTCTAAATGGGCCTTTCAATGGACCCGTTGGAATTTTAACTGAGTAAAAAGTACAGAAATTGAGGTTTTGCAATATAATTGTATTGAAAAGCTCCTAATCAATTACATGAACTCCTAAAATTTGATTAAAACTTGTTTTGTGGTCCTTTTTGTAGAGGTTTCCGACGAGCGGGTCGAAATGGGCCTTTTAATGGACCCGTTGAAATTTTAACTGAGTAAAAAGTACAGAAATTGAGGTTTTGCAATATAATTGTGTTGAAAAGCTCCTAATCTAGCCCACTACTAATATTTGAATAAAACATTTTTGCGGTCCTTTTTGTAGAGGTTTCGGACGAGCGGGTCTAAATGGGCCTTTCAATGGACCCGTTGGAATTTTAACTGAGTAAAAAGTACAGCAATTGAGGTTTTGCAATATAATTGTGTTGAAAAGCTCCTAAGCAATTATTTGAACTCCTAAAATTTGATTAAAACTTGTTTTGCAGTCCTTGTTGTAGAGGTTTCGGACGAGCGGGTCGAAATGGGCCTTTCAATGGACCCGTTGGAATTTTAACTGAGTAAAAAGTACAGAAATTGAGGTTTTGCAATATAATTGTGTTGAAAAGCTCCTAATCAATTATTTCATCTCCTAATATTTGAATAAAACATTTTTGCGGTCCTTTTTGTAGAGGTTTCGGACGAGCAGGTCTAAATGGGCCTTTCAATGCACCCGTTGGAATTTTAACTGAGTAAAAAATACAGAAATTAAAGTTTTGCAATATAATTGTGTTGAAAATCTCCTAATCAATTACATGAACTCCTAAAATTTGATTAAAACTTGTTTTGCGGTCCTTTTTGTAGAGGTTTCGGACGAGCGGGTCGAAATGGGCCTATTAATGGACCCGTTGAAATTTTAACTGAGTAAAAAGTACAGAAATTGAGGTTTTGCAATATAATTGTGTTGAAAAGCTCCTAATCAATTATTTGAATTCCTAATATTTGAATAAAACATTTTTGCGGTCCTTTTTGTAAAGGTTTCGGACGAGCGGGTCTAAATGGGCCTTTCAATGGACCCGTTGGAATTTTAACTGAGTAAAAAGTACAGAAATTGAGGTTTTGCAATATAATTGTGTTGAAAAGCTCCTAATCAATTATTTCATCTCCTAATATTTGAATAAAACATTTTTGCGGTCCTTTTTGTAGAGGTTTCGGACGAGCAGGTCTAAATGGGCCTTTCAATGGACCCGTTGGAATTTTAACTGAGTAAAAAGTACAGAAATTGAGGTTTTGCAATATAATTGTATTGAAAAGCTCCTAATCAATTACATGAACTCCTAAAATTTGATTAAAACTTGTTTTGTGGTCCTTTTTGTAGAGGTTTCCGACGAGCGGGTCGAAATGGGCCTTTTAATGGACCCGTTGAAATTTTAACTGAGTAAAAAGTACAGAAATTGAGGTTTTGCAATATAATTGTGTTGAAAAGCTCCTAATCTAGCCCACTACTAATATTTGAATAAAACATTTTTGCGGTCCTTTTTGTAGAGGTTTCGGACGAGCGGGTCTAAATGGGCCTTTCAATGGACCCGTTGGAATTTTAACTGAGTAAAAAGTACAGCAATTGAGGTTTTGCAATATAATTGTGTTGAAAAGCTCCTAAGCAATTATTTGAACTCCTAAAATTTGATTAAAACTTGTTTTGCAGTCCTTGTTGTAGAGGTTTCGGACGAGCGGGTCGAAATGGGCCTTTCAATGGACCCGTTGGAATTTTAACTGAGTAAAAAGTACAGAAATTGAGGTTTTGCAATATAATTGTGTTGAAAAGCTCCTAATCAATTATTTCATCTCCTAATATTTGAATAAAACATTTTTGCGGTCCTTTTTGTAGAGGTTTCGGACGAGCAGGTCTAAATGGGCCTTTCAATGCACCCGTTGGAATTTTAACTGAGTAAAAAATACAGAAATTAAAGTTTTGCAATATAATTGTGTTGAAAATCTCCTAATCAATTACATGAACTCCTAAAATTTGATTAAAACTTGTTTTGCGGTCCTTTTTGTAGAGGTTTCGGACGAGCGGGTCGAAATGGGCCTATTAATGGACCCGTTGAAATTTTAACTGAGTAAAAAGTACAGAAATTGAGGTTTTGCAATATAATTGTGTTGAAAAGCTCCTAATCAATTATTTGAATTCCTAATATTTGAATAAAACATTTTTGCGGTCCTTTTTGTAAAGGTTTCGGACGAGCGGGTCTAAATGGGCCTTTCAATGGACCCGTTGGAATTTTAACTGAGTAAAAAGTACAGCAATTGAGGTTTTGCAATATAATTGTGTTGAAAAGCTCCTAAGCAATTATTTGAACTCCTAAAATTTGATTAAAACTTGTTTTGCAGTCCTTTTTGTAGATGTTTCGGACGAGCGAGTCGAAATAGGTCTTTCAATGGACCCATTGGAATTTTAACTGAGTAAAAAGTACAGAAATTGAGGTTTTGCAATATAATTGTGTTGAAAAGCTCCTAATCAATTATTTCATCTCCTAATATTTGAATAAAACATTTTTGCGGTCCTTTTTGTAGAGGTTTCGGACGAGCAGGTCTAAATGGGCCTTTCAATGGACCCGTTGGAATTTTAACTGAGTAAAAAGTACAGAAATTGAGGTTTTGCAATATAATTGTGATGAAAAGCTCCTAAGCAATTATTTGAACTCCTAAGATTTGATTAAAACTTGTTTTGCAGTCCTTTTTGTAGAGGTTTCGGACGAGCGAGTCGAAATAGGCCTTTCAATGGACCCATTGGAATTTTAACTGAGTAAAAAGTACAGAAATTGAGGTTTTGCAATATAATTGTGTTGAAAAGCTCCTAATCAATTATTTGAATTCCTAATATTTGAATAAAACATTTTTGCGGTCCTTTTTGTAGAGGTTTCGGACGAGCGGGTCTAAATGGGCCTTTCAATGGACCCGTTGGAATTTTAACTGAGTAAAAAGTACAGCAATTGAGGTTTTGCAATATAATTGTGTTGAAAAGCTCCTAAGCAATTATTTGAACTCCTAAAATTTGATTAAAACTTGTTTTGCAGTCCTTTTTGTAGAGGTTTCGGACGAGCGGGTCGAAATGGGCCTTTCAATGGACCCGTTGGTATTTTAACTGAGTAAAAAGTACAGAAATTGAGGTTTTGCAATATAATTGTGTTGAAAAGCTCCTAATCAATTATTTGAATTCCTAATATTTGAATAAAACATTTTTGCGGTCCTTTTTGTAGAGGTTTCGGACGAGCGGGTCTAAATGGGCCTTTCAATGGACCCGTTGGAATTTTAACTGAGTAAAAAGTACAGCAATTGAGGTTTTGCAATATAATTGTGTTGAAAAGCTCCTAAGCAATTATTTGAACTCCTAAAATTTGATTAAAACTTGTTTTGCAGTCTTTTTTGTAGATGTTTTGGACGAGCGAGTCGAAATAGGCCTTTCAATGGACCCATTGGAATTTTAACTGAGTAAAAAGTACAGAAATTGAGGTTTTGCAATATAATTGTGTTGAAAAGCTCCTAATCAATTATTTCATCTCCTAATATTTGAATAAAACATTTTTGCGGTCCTTTTTGTAGAGGTTTCGGACGAGCAGGTCTAAATGGGCCTTTCAATGGACCCGTTGGAATTTTAACTGAGTAAAAAGTACAGAAATTGAGGTTTTGCAATATAATTGTGATGAAAAGCTCCTAAGCAATTATTTGAACTCCTAAAATTTGATTAAAACTTGTTTTGCAGTCCTTGTTGTAGAGGTTTCGGACGAGCGGGTCGAAATGGGCCTTTCAATGGACCCGTTGGAATTTTAACTGAGTAAAAAGTACAGAAATTGAGGTTTTGCAATATAATTGTGTTGAAAAGCTCCTAATCAATTATTTGAACTCATAATATTTGAATAAAACATTTTTGCGGTCCTTTTTGTAGAGGTTTCGGACGAGCGGGTCTAAATGGGCCTTTCAATGGACCCGTTGGAATTTTAACTGAGTAAAAAGTACAGCAATTGAGGTTTTGCAATATAATTGTGTTGAAAAGCTCCTAAGCAATTATTTGAACTCCTAAAATTTGATTAAAACTTGTTTTGCAGTCTTTTTTGTAGATATTTCGGACGAGCGGGTCGAAATAGGCCTTTCAATGGACCCATTGGAATTTTAACTGAGTAAAAAGTACAGAAATTGAGGTTTTGCAATATAATTGTGTTGAAAAGCTCCTAATCAATTATTTCATCTCCTAATATTTGAATAAAACATTTTTGCGGTCCTTTTTGTAGAGGTTTCGGACGAGCAGGTCTAAATGGGCCTTTCAATGCACCCGTTGGAATTTTAACTGAGTAAAAAATACAGAAATTAAAGTTTTGCAATATAATTGTGTTGAAAATCTCCTAATCAATTACATGAACTCCTAAAATTTGATTAAAACTTGTTTTGCGGTCCTTTTTGTAGAGGTTTCGGACGAGCGGTTCGAAATGGGCCTATTAATGGACCCGTTGAAATTTTAACTGAGTAAAAAGTACAGAAATTGAGGTTTTGCAATATAATTGTGTTGAAAAGCTCCTAATCAATTATTTGAATTCCTAATATTTGAATAAAACATTTTTGCGGTGCTTTTTGTAAAGGTTTCGGACGAGCGGGTCTAAATGGGCCTTTCAATGGACCCGTTGGAATTTTAACTGAGTAAAAAGTACAGCAATTGAGGTTTTGCAATATAATTGTGTTGAAAAGCTCCTAAGCAATTATTTGAACTCCTAAAATTTGATTAAAACTTGTTTTGCAGTCCTTTTTGTAGATGTTTCGGACGAGCGAGTCGAAATAGGCCTTTCAATGGACACGTTGGAACTTTAACTGAGTAAAAAGTACAGAAATTGAGGTTTTGCAATATAATTGTGTTGAAAAGCTCCTAATCAATTATTTCATCTCCTAATATTTGAATAAAACATTTTTGCGGTCCTTTTTGTAGAGGTTTCGGACGAGCAGGTCTAAATGGGCCTTTCAATGGACCCGTTGGAATTTTAACTGAGTAAAAAGTACAGAAATTGAGGTTTTGCAATATAATTGTGATGAAAAGCTCCTAAGCAATTATTTGAACTCCTAAAATTTGATTAAAACTTGTTTTGCAGTCCTTTTTGTAGAGGTTTCGGACGAGCGAGTCGAAATAGGACTTTCAATGGACCCATTGGAATTTTAACTGAGTAAAAAGTACAGAAATTGAGGTTTTGCAATATAATTGTGTTGAAAAGCTCCTAATCAATTATTTGAATTCCTAATATTTGAATAAAACATTTTTGCGGTCCTTTTTGTAGAGGTTTCGGACGAGCGGGTCTAAATGGGCCTTTCAATGGACCCGTTGGAATTTTAACTGAGTAAAAAGTACAGCAATTGAGGTTTTGCAATATAATTGTGTTGAAAAGCTCCTAAGCAATTATTTGAACTCCTAAAATTTGATTAAAACTTGTTTTGCAGTCCTTTTTGTAGAGGTTTCGGACGAGCGGGTCGAAATGGGCCTTTCAATGGACCCGTTGGTATTTTAACTGAGTAAAAAGTACAGAAATTGAGGTTTTGCAATATAATTGTGTTGAAAAGCTCCTAATCAATTATTTGAATTCCTAATATTTGAATAAAACATTTTTGCGGTCCTTTTTGTAGAGGTTTCGGACGAGCGGGTCTAAATGGGCCTTTCAATGGACCCGTTGGAATTTTAACTGAGTAAAAAGTACAGCAATTGAGGTTTTGCAATATAATTGTGTTGAAAAGCTCCTAAGCAATTATTTGAACTCCTAAAATTTGATTAAAACTTGTTTTGCAGTCTTTTTTGTAGATGTTTTGGACGAGCGAGTCGAAATAGGCCTTTCAATGGACCCATTGGAATTTTAACTGAGTAAAAAGTACAGAAATTGAGGTTTTGCAATATAATTGTGTTGAAAAGCTCCTAATCAATTATTTCATCTCCTAATATTTGAATAAAACATTTTTGCGGTCCTTTTTGTAGAGGTTTCGGACGAGCAGGTCTAAATGGGCCTTTCAATGGACCCGTTGGAATTTTAACTGAGTAAAAAGTACAGAAATTGAGGTTTTGCAATATAATTGTGATGAAAAGCTCCTAAGCAATTATTTGAACTCCTAAAATTTGATTAAAACTTGTTTTGCAGTCCTTTTTGTAGAGGTTTCGGACGAGCGGTTCGAAATGGGCCTTTCAATGGACCCGTTGGAATTTTAACTGAGTAAAAAGTACAGAAATTGAGGTTTTGCAATATAATTGTGTTGAAAAGCTCCTAATCAATTATTTGAACTCATAATATTTGAATAAAACATTTTTGCGGTCCTTTTTGTAGAGGTTTCGGACGAGCGGGTCTAAATGGGCCTTTCAATGGACCCGTTGGAATTTTAACTGAGTAAAAAGTACAGCAATTGAGGTTTTTCAATATAATTGTGTTGAAAAGCTCCTAAGAAATTATTTGAACTCCTAAGATTTGATTAAAACTTGTTTTGCAGTCCTTTTTGTAGATGTTTCGGACGAGCGGGTCGAAATAGGCCTTTCAATGGACACGTTGGAACTTTAACTGAGTAAAAAGTACAGAAATTGAGGTTTTGCAATATAATTGTGTTGAAAAGCTCCTAATCAATTATTTCATCTCCTAATATTTGAATAAAACATTTTTGCGGTCCTTTTTGTAGAGGTTTCGGACGAGCAGGTCTAAATGGGCCTTTCAATGGACTCGTTGGAATTTTAACTGAGTAAAAAGTACAGAAATTGAGGTTTTGCAATATAATTGTGATGAAAAGCTCCTAAGCAATTATTTGAAATCCTAAAATTTGATTAAAACTTGTTTTGCAGTCCTTTTTGTAGAGGTTTCGGACGAGCGGTTCGAAATGGGCCTTTCAATGGACCCGTTGGAATTTTAACTGAGTAAAAAGTACAGAAATTGAGGTTTTGCAATATAATTGTGTTGAAAAGCTCCTAATTAATTATTTGAACTCCTAATATTTGAATAAAACATTTTTGCGGTCCTTTTTGTAGAGGTTTCGGACGAGCGGGTCTAAATGGGCCTTTCAATGGACCCGTTGGAATTTTAATTGAGTAAAAAGTACAGCAATTGAGGTTTTGCAATATAATTGTGTTGAAAAGCTCCTAAGCAATTATTTGAACTCCTAAAATTTGATTAAAACTTGTTTTGCAATCCTTTTTGTAGAGATTTCGGACGAGCGGGTCGAAATGGGCCTTTTAATGGACCCGTTGAAATTTTAACTGAGTAAAAAGTACAGAAATTGAGGTTTTGCAATATAATTGTGTTGAAAAGTTCCTAATCAATTATTTGAACTCCTAATATTTGAATAAAACATTTTTGCGGTCCTTCTTGTAGAGGTTTCGGACGAGCGGGTCTAAATGGGCCTTTCAATGGACCCGTTGGAATTTTAACTAAGTAAAAAGTACAGCAATTGAGGTTTTGCAATATAATTGTGTTGAAAAGCTCCTAAGCAATTATTTGAACTCCTAAAATTTGATTAAACTTGTTTTGCAGCCCTTTTTGTAGAGGTTTCGGACGAGTGGGTCGAAATGGGCCTTTCAATGGACCTGTTGGAATTTTAACTCAGTAAAAAGTACAGAAATTTAGGTTTTGCAATATAATTGTGTTGAAAAGCTCCTAATCAATTATTTGAACTCCTGATATTTGAATAAAACATTTTTGCGGTCCTTTTTGTAGAGGTTTCGGACGAGCAGGTCTAAATGGGCCTTTCAATGGACCCGTTGGAATTTTAACTGAGTAAAAAGTACAGAAATTGAGGTTTTGCAATATAATTGTGTTGAAAAGCTCCTAATCAATTACATGAACTCCTAAAAATTTGATTAAAACTTGTTTTGCAGTACTTTTTGTAGAGGTTTCGGACGAGCGGGTCTAAATGGGCCTTTCAATGGACCCGTTGGAATTTTAACTAAGTAAAAAGTACAACAATTGAGGTTTTGCAATATAATTGTGTTGAAAAGCTACTAATCAATTATTTGAACTCCTAATATTTGAATAAAACCTTTTTGCGGTCCTTTTTGTAGAGGTTTCGGACTAGCGGGTCGAAATGGGCCTTTTAATGGACCCGTTGGAATTTTAACTGAGTAAAAAGTACAGAAATTGAGGTTTTGCAATATAATTCTATTGAAAAGCTCCTAATCAATTACATGAACTCCTAAAATTTGATTAAAACTTGTTTTGCGGTCCTTTTTGTAGAGGTTTCGGACGAGCGGGTCGAAATGGGCCTTTTAATGGACCCGTTGAAATTTTAACTGAGTAAAAAGTACAGAAATTGAGGTTTTGCAATATAATTGTGTTGAAAAGCTCCTAATCAATTATTTGAACTCCTAATATTTGAATAAAACATTTTTGCGGCCCTTTTTGTAGAGGTTTCGGATGAGCGGGTCTAAATGGGCCTTTCAATGGACCCGTTGGAATTTTAACTGAGTAAAAAGTACAACAATTGAGGTTTTGCAATATAATTGTGTTGAAAAGTTCCTAAGCAATTATTTGAACTCCTAAAATTTGATTAAACTTGTTTTGCAGTCCTTTTTGTAGAGGTTTCGGACGAGCGGGTCGAAGTGGGCCTTTCAATGGACCCGTTGGAATTTTAACTGAGTAAAAAGTACAGAAATTGAGGTTTTGCAATATAATTGTGTTGAAAAGCTCCTAATCAATTAATTCATCTCCTAATATTAGAATAAAACATTTTTGCGGTCCTTTTTGTAGAGGTTTCGGACGAGCAAGTCTAAATGGGCCTTTCAATGGACCCGTTGGAATTTTAACTGAGTAAAAAGTACAGAAATTGAGGTTTTGCAATATAATTCTGTTGAAAAGCTCCTAAGCAATTATTTGAACTCCTAAAATTTGATTAAAACTTGTTTTGCAATCCTCTTTGTAGAGGTTTCGGACGAGCGGGTCGAAATGGGCTTTTCAATGGACCCGTTGGAATTTTAACTGAGTAAAAAGTACAGAAATTGAGGTTTTGCAATATAATTGTGTTGAAAAGCTCCTAATCAATTATATGAACTCCTAAAATTTGATTAAAACTTGTTTTGCGGTCCTTTTTGTAGATGTTTCGGACGAGTGGGTCGAAATGGGCCTTGTAATAGACCCGTTGAAATTTTCACTGAGTGAAAAGTACAAAAATTGAGGTTTTGCAGTATAATTGTGTTGAAAATCTCCTAATCAATTATTTGAACTCCTAATATTTGAATAAAACATTTTTGCGGTCCTTTTTGTAGAGGTTTCGGACGAGCGGGTCTAAAATGGCCTTTCAATGGACCCGTTGGAATTTTAACTGAGTAAAAAGTACAGCAATTGAGGTTTTGCAATATAATTGTGTTGAAAAGCTCCTAAGCAATTATTTGAACTCCTAAAATTTGATTAAAACTTGTTTTGCAGTTCTTTTTGTAGATGTTTTGGACGAGCGGGTCGAAATGGGCCTTTCAATGGACCCGTTGGAATTTTAACTGAGTAAAAATTACAAAAATTGAGGTTTTGCAATATAATTGTGTTCAAAGCTCCTAATCAATTATTTGAACTCCTAATATTTGAATAAAACATTTTTGCGGTCCTTTTTGTAGAGGTTTCGGACGAGCAGGTCTAAATGGGCCTTTCAATGGACCCGTTGGAATTTTAACTGAGTAAAAAGTACAGAAATTGAGGTTTTGCAATATAATTGTGTTGAAAAGCTCATAATCAATTACATGAACTCCTAAAATTTGATTATAACTTGTTTTGCGGTCCTTTTTGTAGAGGTTTCGGACGAGCGGGTCGAAATGGGCCTTACAATGGACCTGTTGGAATTTTAACTGAGTAAAAAGTACAGAAATTGAGGTTTTGCAATATAATTGTGTTTAAAAGCTCATAATCAATTACATGAACTCCTAAAATTTGATTATAACTTGTTTTGCGGTCCTTTTTGTAGAGGTTTCGGACGAGTAGGTCTAAATTGGCCTTTCAATGGACCCGTTGGAATTTTAACTGAGTAAAAAGTACAGAAATTGAGTTTTTGCAATATAATTGTGTTCAAAAGCTCCTAATCAATTATTTGATCTCCTAATATTTGAATAAAACATTTTTGCGGTCCTATTGTAGAGGTTTCAGACGAGCAGGTCTAAATGGGCCTTTCAATGGACCCGTTGGAATTTTAACTGAGTAAAAAGTACAGAAATTGAGGTTTTGAAATATAATTGTGTTGAAAAGCTCCTAATCAATTATTTGAACTCCTAATATTTGAATAAAACATTTTTGCAGTCCTTTTTGTAGAGGTTTCGGACGAGCAGGTCTAAATGGGCCTTTCAATGGACCCGTTGGAATTTTAACTTAGTAAAAAGTACAGAAATTGAGGTTTTGCAATATAATTGTGTTGAAAATCTCCTAATCAATTATATGAACTCCTAATATTTGAATAAAACATTTTTGCGGTCCTTTTTGTAGAGGTTTCGGACGAGCGGGTCTAAAATGGCCTTTCAGTGGACCCGTTGGAATTTTAACTGAGTAAAAAGTACAGCAATTGAGGTTTTGCAATATAATTGTGTTGAAAAGCTCCTAAGCAATTATTTGAACTCCTAAAATTTGATTAAAACTTGTTTTGCAGTCCTTTTTGTAGATGTTTCGGACGAGCGCGTCGAAATGGGCCTTTCAATGGATCCGTTGGAATTTTAACAAAGTAAAAAGTACAAAATTGAGGTTTTGCAATATAATTGTGTTGAAAAGCTCCTAATCAATTATTTGAACTCCTAATATTTGAATAAGACATTTTTGCGGTCTTTTTTGTAGAGGTTTCGGATGAGCAGGTCTAAATGGGCCTTTCAATGGACCCGTTGGAATTTTAACTGAGTAAAAGGTACAGAAATTAAGGTTTTGCAATATAATTGTGTTGAAAAGCTCATAATCAATTACATGAACTCCTAAAATTTGATTATAACTTATTTTGCGGTCCTTTTTGTAGAGGTTTCGGACAAGCAGGTCTAAATGAGCCTTTCAATGGACTCCGTTGGAATTTTAACTGAGTAAAAAGTACAGCAATTGAGGTTTTGCAATATAATTTTGTTGAAAAGCTCCTAAGCAATTATTTGAACTCCTAAAATTTGATTAAAACTTATTTTGCAGTCCTTTTTGTACATGTATTGGACGAGCAGGTCTAAATGGGCCTTTCAATGGACCCGTTGGAATTTTAACTAAGTAAAAAGTACAGCAATTGAGGTTTTGCAATATAATTGTGTTGAAAAGCTCCTAAGCAATTATTTGAACTCCTAAAATTTGATTAAACTTGTTTTGCAGCCCTTTTTGTAGAGGTTTCGGACGAGTGGGTCGAAATGGGCCTTTCAATGGACCTGTTGGAATTTTAACTCAGTAAAAAGTACAGAAATTTAGGTTTTGCAATATAATTGTGTTGAAAAGTTCCTAATCAATTATTTGAACTCCTAAAATTTGATTAAACTTGTTTTGCAGTCCTTTTTGTAGAGGTTTCGGACGAGCGGGTCGAAATGGGCCTTTCAATGGACCTGTTGGAATTTTAACTGAGTAAAAAGTACAGAAATTGAGGTTTTGCAATATAATTGTGTTGAAAAGCTCCTAATCAATTACATGAACTCCTAAAATTTGATTATAACTTGTTTTGCAATCCTTTTTGTAGAGGTTTCGGACGAGCGGGTCGAAATGGGCCTTTTAATGGACCCGTTGAAATTTTAACTGAGTAAAAAGTACAGAAATTGAGGTTTTGCAATATAATTGTGTTGAAAAGTTCCTAATCAATTATTTGAACTCCTAATATTTGAATAAAACATTTTTGCGGTCCTTCTTGTAGAGGTTTCGGACGAGCGGGTCTAAATGGGCCTTTCAATGGACCCGTTGGAATTTTAACTAAGTAAAAAGTACAGCAATTGAGGTTTTGCAATATAATTGTGTTGAAAAGCTCCTAAGCAATTATTTGAACTCCTAAAATTTGATTAAACTTGTTTTGCAGCCCTTTTTGTAGAGGTTTCGGACGAGTGGGTCGAAATGGGCCTTTCAATGGACCTGTTGGAATTTTAACTCAGTAAAAAGTACAGAAATTTAGGTTTTGCAATATAATTGTGTTGAAAAGCTCCTAATCAATTATTTGAACTCCTGATATTTGAATAAAACATTTTTGCGGTCCTTTTTGTAGAGGTTTCGGACGAGCAGGTCTAAATGGGCCTTTCAATGGACCCGTTGGAATTTTAACTGAGTAAAAAGTACAGAAATTGAGGTTTTGCAATATAATTGTGTTGAAAAGCTCCTAATCAATTACATGAACTCCTAAAAATTTGATTAAAACTTGTTTTGCAGTCCTTTTTGTAGAGGTTTCGGACGAGCGGGTCTAAATGGGCCTTTCAATGGACCCGTTGGAATTTTAACTAAGTAAAAAGTACAACAATTGAGGTTTTGCAATATAATTGTGTTGAAAAGCTACTAATCAATTATTTGAACTCCTAATATTTGAATAAAACCTTTTTGCGGTCCTTTTTGTAGAGGTTTCGGACTAGCGGGTCGAAATGGGCCTTTTAATGGACCCGTTGGAATTTTAACTGAGTAAAAAGTACAGAAATTGAGGTTTTGCAATATAATTCTATTGAAAAGCTCCTAATCAATTACATGAACTCCTAAAATTTGATTAAAACTTGTTTTGCGGTCCTTTTTGTAGAGGTTTCGGACGAGCGGGTCGAAATGGGCCTTTTAATGGACCCGTTGAAATTTTAACTGAGTAAAAAGTACAGAAATTGAGGTTTTGCAATATAATTGTGTTGAAAAGCTCCTAATCAATTATTTGAACTCCTAATATTTGAATAAAACATTTTTGCGGCCCTTTTTGTAGAGGTTTCGGATGAGCGGGTCTAAATGGGCCTTTCAATGGACCCGTTGGAATTTTAACTGAGTAAAAAGTACAACAATTGAGGTTTTGCAATATAATTGTGTTGAAAAGTTCCTAAGCAATTATTTGAACTCCTAAAATTTGATTAAACTTGTTTTGCAGTCCTTTTTGTAGAGGTTTCGGACGAGCGGGTCGAAGTGGGCCTTTCAATGGACCCGTTGGAATTTTAACTGAGTAAAAAGTACAGAAATTGAGGTTTTGCAATATAATTGTGTTGAAAAGCTCCTAATCAATTAATTCATCTCCTAATATTAGAATAAAACATTTTTGCGGTCCTTTTTGTAGAGGTTTCGGACGAGCAAGTCTAAATGGGCCTTTCAATGGACCCGTTGGAATTTTAACTGAGTAAAAAGTACAGAAATTGAGGTTTTGCAATATAATTCTGTTGAAAAGCTCCTAAGCAATTATTTGAACTCCTAAAATTTGATTAAAACTTGTTTTGCAATCCTCTTTGTAGAGGTTTCGGACGAGCGGGTCGAAATGGGCTTTTCAATGGACCCGTTGGAATTTTAACTGAGTAAAAAGTACAGAAATTGAGGTTTTGCAATATAATTGTGTTGAAAAGCTCCTAATCAATTATATGAACTCCTAAAATTTGATTAAAACTTGTTTTGCGGTCCTTTTTGTAGATGTTTCGGACGAGTGGGTCGAAATGGGCCTTGTAATAGACCCGTTGAAATTTTCACTGAGTAAAAAGTACAAAAATTGAGGTTTTGCAGTATAATTGTGTTGAAAATCTCCTAATCAATTATTTGAACTCCTAATATTTGAATAAAACATTTTTGCGGTCCTTTTTGTAGAGGTTTCGGACGAGCGGGTCTAAAATGGCCTTTCAATGGACCCGTTGGAATTTTAACTGAGTAAAAAGTACAGCAATTGAGGTTTTGCAATATAATTGTGTTGAAAAGCTCCTAAGCAATTATTTGAACTCCTAAAATTTGATTAAAACTTGTTTTGCAGTTCTTTTTGTAGATGTTTTGGACGAGCGGGTCGAAATGGGCCTTTCAATGGACCCGTTGGAATTTTAACTGAGTAAAAATTACAAAAATTGAGGTTTTGCAATATAATTGTGTTCAAAGCTCCTAATCAATTATTTGAACTCCTAATATTTGAATAAAACATTTTTGCGGTCCTTTTTGTAGAGGTTTCGGACGAGCAGGTCTAAATGGGCCTTTCAATGGACCCGTTGGAATTTTAACTGAGTAAAAAGTACAGAAATTGAGGTTTTGCAATATAATTGTGTTGAAAAGCTCATAATCAATTACATGAACTCCTAAAATTTGATTATAACTTGTTTTGCGGTCCTTTTTGTAGAGGTTTCGGACGAGCGGGTCGAAATGGGCCTTACAATGGACCTGTTGGAATTTTAACTGAGTAAAAAGTACAGAAATTGAGGTTTTGCAATATAATTGTGTTTAAAAGCTCATAATCAATTACATGAACTCCTAAAATTTGATTATAACTTGTTTTGCGGTCCTTTTTGTAGAGGTTTCGGACGAGTAGGTCTAAATTGGCCTTTCAATGGACCCGTTGGAATTTTAACTGAGTAAAAAGTACAGAAATTGAGTTTTTGCAATATAATTGTGTTCAAAAGCTCCTAATCAATTATTTGATCTCCTAATATTTGAATAAAACATTTTTGCGGTCCTATTGTAGAGGTTTCAGACGAGCAGGTCTAAATGGGCCTTTCAATGGACCCGTTGGAATTTTAACTGAGTAAAAAGTACAGAAATTGAGGTTTTGAAATATAATTGTGTTGAAAAGCTCCTAATCAATTATTTGAACTCCTAATATTTGAATAAAACATTTTTGCAGTCCTTTTTGTAGAGGTTTCGGACGAGCAGGTCTAAATGGGCCTTTCAATGGACCCGTTGGAATTTTAACTTAGTAAAAAGTACAGAAATTGAGGTTTTGCAATATAATTGTGTTGAAAAGCTCCTAATCAATTATATGAACTCCTAATATTTGAATAAAACATTTTTGCGGTCCTTTTTGTAGAGGTTTCGGACGAGCGGGTCTAAAATGGCCTTTCAGTGGACCCGTTGGAATTTTAACTGAGTAAAAAGTACAGCAATTGAGGTTTTGCAATATAATTGTGTTGAAAAGCTCCTAAGCAATTATTTGAACTCCTAAAATTTGATTAAAACTTGTTTTGCAGTCCTTTTTGTAGATGTTTCGGACGAGCGCGTCGAAATGGGCCTTTCAATGGATCCGTTGGAATTTTAACAAAGTAAAAAGTACAAAATTGAGGTTTTGCAATATAATTGTGTTGAAAAGCTCCTAATCAATTATTTGAACTCCTAATATTTGAATAAGACATTTTTGCGGTCCTTTTTGTAGAGGTTTCGGACGAGCAGGTCTAAATGGGCCTTTCAATGGACCCGTTGGAATTTTAACTGAGTAAAAGGTACAGAAATTAAGGTTTTGCAATATAATTGTGTTGAAAAGCTCATAATCAATTACATGAACTCCTAAAATTTGATTATAACTTATTTTGCGGTCCTTTTTGTAGAGGTTTCGGACAAGCAGGTCTAAATGAGCCTTTCAATGGACTCCGTTGGAATTTTAACTGAGTAAAAAGTACAGCAATTGAGGTTTTGCAATATAATTTTGTTGAAAAGCTCCTAAGCAATTATTTGAACTCCTAAAATTTGATTAAAACTTGTTTTGCAGTCCTTTTTGTACATGTATTGGACGAGCGGGTCGAAATGGGCCTTTCAATGGACCCGTTGGAATTTTAACTGAGTAAAAAGTACAAAAATTGAGGTTTTGCAATATAATTGTGATTAAAAGCTCCTAATCAATTATTTGAACTCCTAATATTTGAATAAAACATTTTTGCGGTCCTTTTTGTAGAGGTTTCGGCCGAGCAGGTCTAAATGGGCCTTTCAATGGACCCGTTGGAATTTTAACTGAGTAAAAAGTACAGAAATTGAGGTTTTGCAATATAATTGTGTTGAAAAGATCATAATCAATTACATGAACTCCTAAAATTTGATTATAACTTGTTTTGCGGTCCTTTTTGTAGAGGTTTCGGACGAGCGGGTCGAAATGGGCCTTACAATGGACCCGTTGGAATTTTAACTGAGTAAAAAGTACAGAAATTGAGGTTTTGCAATATAATTGTGTTGAAAAGCTCCTAATCAATTATTTAAACACCTAAAATTTTATTAAAACTTGTTTTGCAGTCCTTTTTGTAGAGGTTTCGGACGAGCGGGTCGAAATGGGCCTTTCAATGGACCCGTTTGAATTTTAACTGAGTAAAAAGTACAGAAATTGAGGTTTTGCAATATAATTGTGTTGAAAAGCTCCTAATCAATTATTTGAACTCCTAATATTTGAAGAAAACATTTTTGCAGTCCTTTTTGTAGAGGTTTCGGACGAGCAGGTCTAAATGGGACTTTCAATGGACCCGTTGGAATTTTAATTGAGTAAAAAGTACAGAAATTGAGGTTTTGCAATATAATTGTGTTGAAAAGCTCCTAATCAATTATTTGAACTCCTAATATTTGAATAAAACATTTTTGCGGTCCTTTTTGTAGAGGTTTCGGACGAGCGGGTCTAAATGGGCCTTTCAATGGACCCGTTGGAATTTTAACTGAGTAAAAAGTACAGCAATTGAGGTTTTGCAATATAATTGTGTTATAAAGCTCCTAATTAATTATTTGAACTCCTAATATTTGATTAAAACTTGTTTTGCAGTCCTTTTTGTAGAGGTTTCGGACGAGCGGTCGAAATGGGCCTTTCAATGGACCCGTTGGAATTTTAACCGAGTAAAAAGTACATCAATTGAGATTTTGCAATATAATTGTGTTGAAAGCTCCTATCAATTATTTGAACTCCTAATATTTGAATAAAACATTTTTGCGGTCCTTTTTGTAGAGGTTTCAGACGAGCGGGTCTAAAATGGCCTTTCAATGGACCCGTTGGAATTTTAACTGAGTAAAAAGTACAGCAATTGAGGTTTTGCAATATAATTGTGTTGAAAAGCTCCTAAGCAATTATTTGAACTCCTAAATTTGATTAAAACTTGTTTTGCAGTCCTTTTTGTAGAGGTTTCGGACGAGCGGGTCGAAATGGGCCTTTCAATGGACCCGTTGGAATTTTAACTGAGTAAAAAGTACAAAAATTGAGGTTTTGCAATATAATTGTGTTTAAAAGCTCCTAATCAATTGTTTGAACTCCTAATATTTGAATAAAACATTTTTGCGGTCCTTTTTGTAGAGATATCGGACGAGCAGGTCTAAATGGGCCTTTCAATGGACCCGTTGGAATTTTAACTGAGTAAAAAGTACAGAAATTGAGGTTTTGCAATATAATTGTGTTGAAAAGCTCGTAATCAATTACATGAACTCCTAAAATTTGATTATAACTTGTTTTGCGGTCCTTTTTGTAGAGGTTTCGGACGAGGGGGTCGAAATGGGCCTTACAATGGACCCGTTGGAATTTTAACTAAGTAAAAAGTACATAAATTGAGGTTTTGCAATATAATTGTGTTTAAAAGCTCCTAATCAATTATTTCATCTCCTAATATTTGAATAAAACATTTTTGCGGTCCTTTTTGTAGAGTTTTCGGACGAGCAGGTCTAAATGGGCCTTTCAATGGACCCGTTGGAATTTTAACTGAGTAAAAAGTACAGAAATTGAGGTTTTGCAATATAATTATGTTGAAAAAGCTCCTAAGCAATTATTTGAACTCCTAAAATTTGATTAAAACTTTTTTTGCAGTCCTTTTTGTAGAGGTTTCGGACGAGCGGGTCGAAATGGGCCTTTCAATGGACCCGTTGGTATTTTAACTAAGTAAAAAGTACAGAAATTGAGGTTTTGCAATATAATTGTGTTGAAAAGCTCCTAATCAATTATTTCATCTCCTAATATTTGAATAAAACATTTTTGCGGTCCTTTTTGTAGAGGTTTCGGACGAGCAGGTCTAAATGGGCCTTTCAATGGACCCGATGGAATTTTAACTGAGTAAAAAGTACAGAAATTGAGGTTTTGCAATATAATTGTGTTGAAAAGCTCCTAATCAATTATTTAAACTCCTAATATTTGAATAAAACATTTTTGCGGTCCTTTTTGTAGAGGTTTCGGACGAGCAGGTCTAAATGCGCCTTTCAATGGACCAGTTGGAATTTTAACTGAGTAAAAAGTACAAAAATTTAGGTTTTGCAATATAATTGTGTTGAAAAGATCCTAAGCAATTATTTGAACTCCTAAAATTTGATTAAAACTTGTTTTGCAATCCTTTTTGTAGAGGTTTCGGACGAGCGGGTCGAAATGGGCCTTTCAATGGATCCGTTGGAATTTTAACTAAGTAAAAAGTACAGAAATTGAGGTTTTGCAATATAATTGTGTTGAAAAGATCCTAATCAATTATTTGAACTCCTAATATTTGAATAAAATATTTTTCGGCCTTTTTTGTAGAGGTTTCGGACGAGCAGGTCTAAATGGGCCTTTCAATGGACACGTTGGAATTTTAACTGAGTAAAAAGTACAGAAATTGAGATTGGGCCTCTCAATTGTGTTGAAAAGCTCTTAAGCAATTATTTGAACTCCTAAAATTTGATTAAAACTTGTTTTGCAGACCTTTTTGTAGAGGTTTCGGACGAGCGGGTCGAAATGGGCCTTTCAATGGACCCGTTGGAATTTTAACTGAGTAAAAAGTACAGAAATTGAGGTTTTGCAATATAATTGTGTTGAAAAGCTCCTAAGAAATTATTTGAACTCCTAAAATTTGATTAAAACTTGTTTTGCAGTCCTTTTTGTAGAGGTTTCGGACGAGCGGGTCGAAATGGGCCTTTCAATGGACCCGTTGGAATTTTAACTGAGTAAAAAGTACAGAAATTGAGGTTTTGCAATATAATTGTGTTGAAAAGCTCCTAATCAATTACATGAACTCCTAAAATTTGATTAAAACTTGTTTTGCGGTCCTTTTTGTAGAGGTTTCGGACGAGCGGGTCGAAATGGGCCTTTTAATGGACCCGTTGGAATTTTAACTGAGTAAAAAGTACAGAAATTGAGGTTTTGCAATATAATTGTGTTGAAAAGCTCCTAATCAATTATTTAAACTCCTAATATTTGAATAAAACATTTTGCGGTCCTTTTTGTAGAGGTTTCGGACGAGCAGGTCTAAATGCGCCTTTCAATGGACCAGTTGGAATTTTAACTGAGTAAAAAGTACAGAAATTGAGGTTTTGCAATATAATTGTGTTGAAAAGCTCATAATCAATTACATGAACTCCTAAAATTTGATTATAACTTGTTTTGCGGTCCTTTTTGTAGAGGTTTCGGACGAGCGGGTCGAAATGGGCCTTACAATGGACCCGTTGGAATTTTAACTGAGTAAAAAGTACAGAAATTGAGGTTTTGCAATATAATTGTGATGAAAAGCTCCTAATCAATTACATGAACTTCTAAAATTTGATTAAAACTTGTTTTGCGGTCCTTTTTGTAGATGTTTCGGACGAGCGGGTCGAAATGGGCCTTTCAATGGACCCGTTGGAATTTTAACTGAGTAAAAAGTACAGAAATTGAGGTTTTGCAATATAATTGTGTTGAAAAGCTCCTAAGCAATTATTTGAACACCTAAAATTTGATTAAAACTTGTTTTGCAGTCCTTTTTGTAGAGGTTTCGGACGAGCGGGTCGAAATGGGCCTTTCAATGGACTCGTTGGAATTTTAACTGAGTAAAAAGTACATCAATTGAGATTTTGCAATATAATTGTGTTGAAAGCTCCTATCAATTATTTGAACTCCTAATATTTGAATAAAACATTTTTGCGGTCCTTTTTGTAGAGGTTTCAGACGAGCGGGTCTAAAATGGCCTTTCAATGGACCCGTTGGAATTTTAACTGAGTAAAAAGTACAGCAATTGAGGTTTTGCAATATAATTGTGTTGAAAAGCTCCTAAGCAATTATTTGAACTCCTAAATTTGATTAAAACTTGTTTTGCAGTCCTTTTTGTAGAGGTTTCGGACGAGCGGGTCGAAATGGGCCTTTCAATGGACCCGTTGGAATTTTAACTGAGTAAAAAGTACAAAAATTGAGGTTTTGCAATATAATTGTGTTTAAAAGCTCCTAATCAATTGTTTGAACTCCTAATATTTGAATAAAACATTTTTGCGGTCCTTTTTGTAGAGATATCGGACGAGCAGGTCTAAATGGGCCTTTCAATGGACCCGTTGGAATTTTAACTGAGTAAAAAGTACAGAAATTGAGGTTTTGCAATATAATTGTGTTGAAAAGCTCGTAATCAATTACATGAACTCCTAAAATTTGATTATAACTTGTTTTGCGGTCCTTTTTGTAGAGGTTTCGGACGAGGGGGTCGAAATGGGCCTTACAATGGACCCGTTGGAATTTTAACTAAGTAAAAAGTACATAAATTGAGGTTTTGCAATATAATTGTGTTTAAAAGCTCCTAATCAATTATTTCATCTCCTAATATTTGAATAAAACATTTTTGCGGTCCTTTTTGTAGAGTTTTCGGACGAGCAGGTCTAAATGGGCCTTTCAATGGACCCGTTGGAATTTTAACTGAGTAAAAAGTACAGAAATTGAGGTTTTGCAATATAATTATGTTGAAAAAGCTCCTAAGCAATTATTTGAACTCCTAAAATTTGATTAAAACTTTTTTTGCAGTCCTTTTTGTAGAGGTTTCGGACGAGCGGGTCGAAATGGGCCTTTCAATGGACCCGTTGGTATTTTAACTAAGTAAAAAGTACAGAAATTGAGGTTTTGCAATATAATTGTGTTGAAAAGCTCCTAATCAATTATTTCATCTCCTAATATTTGAATAAAACATTTTTGCGGTCCTTTTTGTAGAGGTTTCGGACGAGCAGGTCTAAATGGGCCTTTCAATGGACCCGATGGAATTTTAACTGAGTAAAAAGTACAGAAATTGAGGTTTTGCAATATAATTGTGTTGAAAAGCTCCTAATCAATTATTTAAACTCCTAATATTTGAATAAAACATTTTTGCGGTCCTTTTTGTAGAGGTTTCGGACGAGCAGGTCTAAATGCGCCTTTCAATGGACCAGTTGGAATTTTAACTGAGTAAAAAGTACAAAAATTTAGGTTTTGCAATATAATTGTGTTGAAAAGATCCTAAGCAATTATTTGAACTCCTAAAATTTGATTAAAACTTGTTTTGCAATCCTTTTTGTAGAGGTTTCGGACGAGCGGGTCGAAATGGGCCTTTCAATGGATCCGTTGGAATTTTAACTAAGTAAAAAGTACAGAAATTGAGGTTTTGCAATATAATTGTGTTGAAAAGATCCTAATCAATTATTTGAACTCCTAATATTTGAATAAAATATTTTTCGGCCTTTTTTGTAGAGGTTTCGGACGAGCAGGTCTAAATGGGCCTTTCAATGGACACGTTGGAATTTTAACTGAGTAAAAAGTACAGAAATTGAGATTGGGCCTCTCAATTGTGTTGAAAAGCTCTTAAGCAATTATTTGAACTCCTAAAATTTGATTAAAACTTGTTTTGCAGACCTTTTTGTAGAGGTTTCGGACGAGCGGGTCGAAATGGGCCTTTCAATGGACCCGTTGGAATTTTAACTGAGTAAAAAGTACAGAAATTGAGGTTTTGCAATATAATTGTGTTGAAAAGCTCCTAAGAAATTATTTGAACTCCTAAAATTTGATTAAAACTTGTTTTGCAGTCCTTTTTGTAGAGGTTTCGGACGAGCGGGTCGAAATGGGCCTTTCAATGGACCCGTTGGAATTTTAACTGAGTAAAAAGTACAGAAATTGAGGTTTTGCAATATAATTGTGTTGAAAAGCTCCTAATCAATTACATGAACTCCTAAAATTTGATTAAAACTTGTTTTGCGGTCCTTTTTGTAGAGGTTTCGGACGAGCGGGTCGAAATGGGCCTTTTAATGGACCCGTTGGAATTTTAACTGAGTAAAAAGTACAGAAATTGAGGTTTTGCAATATAATTGTGTTGAAAAGCTCCTAATCAATTATTTAAACTCCTAATATTTGAATAAAACATTTTGCGGTCCTTTTTGTAGAGGTTTCGGACGAGCAGGTCTAAATGCGCCTTTCAATGGACCAGTTGGAATTTTAACTGAGTAAAAAGTACAGAAATTGAGGTTTTGCAATATAATTGTGTTGAAAAGCTCATAATCAATTACATGAACTCCTAAAATTTGATTATAACTTGTTTTGCGGTCCTTTTTGTAGAGGTTTCGGACGAGCGGGTCGAAATGGGCCTTACAATGGACCCGTTGGAATTTTAACTGAGTAAAAAGTACAGAAATTGAGGTTTTGCAATATAATTGTGATGAAAAGCTCCTAATCAATTACATGAACTCCTAAAATTTGATTAAAACTTGTTTTGCGGTCCTTTTTGTAGATGTTTCGGACGAGCGGGTCGAAATGGGCCTTTCAATGGACCCGTTGGAATTTTAACTGAGTAAAAAGTACAGAAATTGAGGTTTTGCAATATAATTGTGTTGAAAAGCTCCTAAGCAATTATTTGAACACCTAAAATTTGATTAAAACTTGTTTTGCAGTCCTTTTTGTAGAGGTTTCGGACGAGCGGGTCGAAATGGGCCTTTCAATGGACTCGTTGGAATTTTAACTGAGTAAAAAGTACAAAAATTGAGGTTTTGCAATATGATTGTGTTGAGAAGCTCCTAATCAATTACATGAACTCCTAAAATTTGATTAAAACTTGTTTTGCGGTCCTTTTTGTAGAGGTTTCGGACGAGCGGGTCGAAATGGTCCTTTTAATGGACCCGTTGGAATTTTAACTGAGTAAAAAGTACAGAAATTGAGGTTTTGCAATATAATTGTGTTGAAAAGATCCTAAGCAATTATTTGAACTCCTAAGATTTGATTAAAACTTGTTTTGCAGTCCTTTTTGTAGAGGTTTCGGACGAGCGGGTCGAAATGGGCCTTTCAATGGATCCGTTGGAATTTTAACTAAGTAAAAAGTACAGAAATTGAGGTTTTGCAATATAATTGTGTTGAAAAGCTTCTAATCAATTATTTGAACTCCTAATATTTGAATAAAATATTTTTGCGGTCTTTTTTGTAGAGGGTTCGGACGAGCAGGTCTAAATGGGCCTTTCAATGGACACGTTGGAATTTTAACTGAGTAAAAAGTACAGAAATTGAGATTGGGCCTCTCAATTGTGTTGAAAAGCTCCTAAGCAATTATTTGAACTCCTAAAATTTGATTAAAACTTGTTTTGCAGACCTTTTTGTAGAGGTTTCGGACGAGCGGGTCGAAATGGGCCTTTCAATGGACCCGTTGGAATTTTAACTGAGTAAAAAGTACAGAAATTGAGGTTTTGCAATTTAATTGTGTTGAAAAGCTCCTAGGAAATTATTTGAACTCATAAAATTTGATTAAAACTTGTTTTGCAGTCCTTTTTGTAGAGGTTTCGGACGAGCGGGTCGAAATGGGCCTTTCAATGGACCCGTTGGAATTTTAACTGAGTAAAAAGTACAAAAATTGAGGTTTGCAATATAATTGTGTTGAAAAGCTCCTAATCAATTACATGAACTCCTAAAATTTGATTAAAACTTGTTTTGCGGTCCTTTTTGTAGAGGTTTCGGACGAGCGGGTCGAAATGGGCCTTTTAATGGACCCGTTGGAATTTTAACTGAGTAAAAAGTACAGAAATTGAGGTTTTGCAATATAATTGTGTTGAAAAGCTCCTAATCAATTATTTAAACTCCTAGTATTTGAATAAAACATTTTTGCGGTCCTTTTTGTAGAGGTTTCGGACGAGCAGGTCTAAATGCGCCTTTCAATGGACCAGTTGGAATTTTAACTGAGTAAAAAGTACAGAAATTGAGGTTTTGCAATATAATTGTGTTGAAAAGCTCATAATCAATTACATGAACTCCTAAAATTTGATTATAACTTGTTTTGCGGTCCTTTTTGTAGAGGTTTCGGACGAGCAGGTCTAAATGGGCCTTTCAATGGACCAGTTGGAATTTTAACTGAGTAAAAAGTACAGAAATTGAGGTTTTGCAATATAATTGTGTTGAAAAGCTCATAATCAATTACATGAACTCCTAAAATTTGATTATAACTTGTTTTGCGGTCCTTTTTGTAGAGGTTTCGGACGAGCTGGTCGAAATGGGCCTTACAATGGACCCGTTGGAATTTTAACTGAGTAAAAAGTACAGAAATTGAGGTTTTGCAATATAATTGTGATGAAAAGCTCCTAATCAATTACATGAACTCCTAAAATTTGATTAAAACTTGTTTTGCGGTCCTTTTTGTAGATGTTTCGGACGAGCGGGTGGAAATGGGCCTTTCAATGGACCCGTTGGAATTTTAACTGAGTAAAAAGTACAGAAATTGAGGTTTTGCAATATAATTGTGATGAAAAGCTCCTAATCAATTATTTGAACTCCTAATATTTGAATAAAACATTTTTGCGGTCCTTTTTGTAGATGTTTCGGACGAGTGGGTCGAAATGGGCCTTGAAATAGACCCGTTGTAATTTTCACTAAGTAAAAAGTACAAAAATTGAGGTTTTGCAGTATAATTGTGTTGAAAATCTCCTAATCAATTATTTGAACTCCTATATTTGAATAAAACATTTTTGCGGTCCTTTTTGTAGAGGTTTCGGACGAGCGGGTCGAAATAGGCCTTACAATGGACCCGTTGGAATTTTAACTGAGTAAAAAGTACAAAAATTGAGGGTTTTGCAATATAATTGTGTTGAAAAGCTCCTAAGCAATTATTTGAACTCCTAAAATTTGATTAAAACTTGTTTTGCAATCCTTTTTGTAGAGATTTCGGACGAGCGGGTCGAAATGGGCCTTTTAATGGACCCGTTGAAATTTTAACTGAGTAAAAAGTACAGAAATTGAGGTTTTGCAATATAATTGTGTTGAAAAGCTCCTAATCAATTACTTCATCTCCTAATATTTGAATAAAACATTTTTGCGGTCCTTTTTGTACAGGTTTCGGACGAGCAGGTCGAAATGGGCCTTTCAATGGACCAGTTGGAATTTTAACTGAGTAAAAAGTACAAAAATTGAGGTTTTGCAATATAATTGTGTTTAAAAGCTCCTAATCAATTGTTTGAACTCCTAATATTTGAATAAAACATTTTTGCGGTCCTTTTTGTAGAGATATCGGACGAGCAGGTCTAAATGGGCCTTTCAATGGACCCGTTGGAATTTTAACTGAGTAAAAAGTACAGAAATTGAGGTTTTGCAATATAATTGTGTTGAAAAGCTCGTAATCAATTACATGAACTCCTAAAATTTGATTATAACTTGTTTTGCGGTCCTTTTTGTAGAGGTTTCGGACGAGGGGGTCGAAATGGGCCTTACAATGGACCCGTTGGAATTTTAACTAAGTAAAAAGTACATAAATTGAGGTTTTGCAATATAATTGTGTTTAAAAGCTCCTAATCAATTATTTCATCTCCTAATATTTGAATAAAACATTTTTGCGGTCCTTTTTGTAGAGTTTTCGGACGAGCAGGTCTAAATGGGCCTTTCAATGGACCCGTTGGAATTTTAACTGAGTAAAAAGTACAGAAATTGAGGTGTT
>OY288285.1:47019036-47273670 GCA_958450335.1 Hibiscus tridactylites | reverse complement strand
CATTTCAACACGATTATATTGCGAAAACTCAATTTTTGTACTTTTTACTCTATTAAAATTCCAACGGGTCAATTGTAAGGCCTAATTAGACCCGCTCGTCCGAAACCTCTACGAAACGGACCGCAAAACAAGTTTTAATCAAACCATAGCAGTTCATATACTTGATTACGAGCATTTCAACACGATTATATTGTAAAAACTCAATTTTTGTACTTTTTACTCAGTTAAAATTCCAACGAGTCCGTTGTAAGGCCTATTTAGACCCGCTCATCTAAAACCCTACAAAACATACCGCAAAACAGGTTTTAATCAAACTTTAGGAGTTCATATACTTGATTACGAGCATTTCAACACGATTGTATTGCAAAAACACAATTTTTGTACTTTTTACTCAGTTCAAATTCCAACGGATCCATTGTAAGGCCTCTTTAGATCCGCTCATCCGAAACCTCCATAAAACGGACCGCAAAAACAAGTTTTAATCAAAATTTAGGAGTTCATATACTTGATTACGAGCATTTCAACACGATTATATTGCAAAAACACAAATTTTGTACTTTTTACTCTGTTAAAATTCAAACTGGTCAATTGTAAGGCCTATTTAGACCCGCTCGTCCGAAACCTCCACAAAACGAACTTCAAAAAAAGTTTTAATCAAACTGTAGGAGTTCATATACTTGATTAAGAGCATTTCAACGCGCTTATATTGCGAAAACGTGATTTTTGTACTTTTTACGTAGTTAAAATTCTAACGGGTCCATTTCAAGGCCTATTTAGACCCGCTCGTTCGAAGCCTCTACAAAATGGACCGCAAAAACAAGTTTTAATCAATCTGTGGGGGTTCATATACTTGATTACGAGCATTTCAACACGATTATATTGGAAAAATACAATATTTGCACTTTTTACTCTTTTAAAATTCCAACGGATCCATTGTAAGGCCTATTTAGACCCGCTCGTCCGAAACCTCTATAAAAGGGACCTCAAAACTAGTTTTAATCAAATTTTTGGAGTTCATATACTTGATCACGAGCATTTCACCAGGATTATATTGCAAAAATTTAATTTTTGTACTTTTTACTCTTTTAAAATTCCAACGGGTCAATTGTAAAGCCTATTTAGACCCGCTCGTCCGAAACGTCTACAAAACGGACCGCAAAACAAGTTTTAATCAAACCTTAGCAGTTCATATACTTGATTACGAGCATTTCAACACGATTATATTGTAAAAACTATATTTTTGTACTTTTTACTCAGTTAAAATTCCAATGGGTCCGCTGTAATGCCTATTTAGACTCGCTCGTCTGAAACCTCTACAAAACAGACCGTAAAACAAGTTTTAATAAAACCTTTGGAGTTTATATACTTGATTACGAGCATATCAACGCGCTTATATTGCGAAAACTCGATTTTTGTACTTTTTACTTAGTTAAAATTTTAACGGGTCCATTTCAAGGCCTATTTAGACCCGCTCGTTCGAAGCCTCTAAAAAACGGACCGCAAAAACAAGTTTTAATCAATCTTTAGGAGTTCATATACTTGATTACGAGCATTTCAACACGATTATATTAGAAAACACAATTTTTGTACTTTTTACTCTGTTAAAATTCCAACGAATCCATTGTTAGGCCTATTTAGACTCGTTCGTCCGAAACCACTATAAAATAGACCTCAAAACTAGTTTAATCAAATTTTAGGAGTTCATATACTTGACCACGAGCATTTCAGCAGGATTATATTGCAAAAACTCAATTTTTGTACTTTTTACTCTTTTAAAATTCTAACGGGTCAATTGTAAGGCCTATTTAGACCCGCTCGTCCGAAACCTCTACAAAACGGACCGCAAAACAAGTTTTAATCAAACCCTAGCAGTTCATATACTTGATTATGAGCATTTCAACACGATTATATTGTAAAAACTCAATTTTGGTACTTTTTACTCAGTTAAAATTCCAACGGGTCCATTGTAAGGCCTATTTAGACCAGCTCGTCCGAAACCCTACAAAACGGACCGCAAAACAAGTTTTAATCAAACTTTAGGCGTTCATATACTTGATCACGAGCATTTAACCGCGGTTATATTGTGAAAACTCGGTTTTTGTACTTTTTACTTAGTTAAAATTCCAACTGGTGAATTGTATGGCATTTTTAGACCCGTTCGTCCGAAACCTCCACAAAACGGAACGCAAAAAAAAGTTTTAACCAAACCTTACGAGTTCATATACTTGATTAAGAGCATTTCAACGCGTTTATATTGCGAAAATGCGATTTTTGTACTTTTTACGTAGTTAAAATTCTAACGGGTCCATTTCAAGGCCTATTTAGACCCGCTCGTCCGAAGCCTCTACAAAACGGACCGAAAAACAAGTTTTAATCAATCTTTAGGAGTTCATATACTTGATTACGAGCATTTCAACACGATTATATTGGAAAAACACAATTTTTGTACTTTTTACTCTGTTAAAATTCCAATGGATCCATTGTAAGGCCTATTTAGACCCGCTCGTCCGAAACCTCTATAAAATGGACCTCAAAACTAGTTTTAATCAAATTTTTGGAGTTCATATACTTGATCACGAGCAATTCACCAGGATTATATTGCAAAAACTTATTTTTTTGTACTTTTTACTCTTTTAAAATTCCAACGGGTCAATTGTAAAGCCTATTTAGACCAGCTCGTCCGAAACCTCTACAAAATGGACCGCAAAACAAGTTTTAATCAAACCTTAGTAGTTCATATACTTGATTACGAGCATTTCAACACGATTATATTGTAAAAACTATATTTTGGTACTTTTTACTCAGTTAAAATTCCAACGGGTCCGCTATAAGGCCTATTTAGACTCGCTCGTCCGAAACCTCTACAAAACGGACCGTAAAACAAGTTTTAATCAAACCTTTGGAGTTCATATACTTGATTACGAGCATATCAACGCCCTTATATTGCGAAAACTCGATTTTTGTACTTTTTACTTAGTTAAAATTATAACGGGTCCATTTCAAGGCCTATTTAGATCCCCTCGTCCGAAGCCTCTACAAAACGGACCAAAAAAACAAGTTTTAATCAATCCTTAGGAGTTCATATACTTGATTACGAGCATTTCAACTCGATTAATTTGGAAAAACACAATTTTTGTACTTTTTACTCTGTTAAAATTCCAACGGATCCATTGTAAGGCCTATTTAGACCCGCTCGTCTGAAACCTCTATAAAATGGACCTCAAAACTAGTTTTAATCAAATTTTAGGAGTTCATATACTTGATCACGAGCATTTCAGCAGGATTATATTGCAATAACTCAATTTTTGTACTTTTTACTCTGATAAAATTCCAACGGGTCAATTGTAAGGCCTATTTAGACCCGCTCCTCCGAAACCTCTACAAATTGGACCGCAAAACAAGTTTTAATCAAACCTTAGCAGTTTATATACTTGAGTATGAGCATTTCAACACGATTATATTGTAAAAACTCAATTTTTGTACTTTTTACTTATTAAAAATTCCAACGGGTCCATTGTAAGGCCTATTTAGACCCGCTCGTCCGGAACCCTACAAAACGGACCGCAAAAAAGGTTTTAATCAAACTTTAGGAGTTCATATACTTGATTACGAGCATTTCAACGCGGTTATATTGCGAAAACTCGGTTTTTGTACTTTTTACTTAGTTAAAATTCCAACGGATACATTGCCTATTTAGACCCTCTCGTCCGAAACCTCTATAAAATGGACCTCAAAACTAGTTTTAATCAAATTTTAGGAGTTCACATACTTGATCACGAGCATTTCAACATGATTATATTGCGAAAACTCAATTTTGTACTTTTTACTCTATTAAAATTCCAACGGGTCAATTGTAAGGCCTATTTAGACCCGCTCGTCCGAATCCTCTACGAAACGGACCGCAAAACAAGTTTTAATCAAACCATAGCAGTTCATATACTTGATTACGAGCATTTCAACATGTTTATATTGTAAAAACTCAATTTTTGTACTTTTTACTCAGTTAAAATTCCAACGGGTCCGTTGTAAGGCCTATTTAGACCCGCTCATCCGAAACCCTACAAAACGGACCGCAAAACAGGATTTAATCAAACTTTAGGTGTTCATATACTTGATTACGAGCATTTCAACGCGGCTATATTGCGAAAACTCGGTTTTTGTACTTTTTACTCAGTTAAAATTCCAACAGATACATTGTAAGGCCTATTTAGACCCGCTCGTCCGAAACCTCTATAAAATGGCCCTCAAAACAAGTTTTAATTAAATTTTAAGAGTTCATATACTTAATTACGAGCATTTCAACACGATTACATTACGAAAACTCAAATTTTGTACTTTTTACTCTGTTAAAATTCCAACGGGTCAATTGTCAGGCTTATTTAGAACCGCTTGTCCGAAACCTCTATAAAAGGGACCGCAAAACAAGTTTTAATCAAACCTTAGCAGTTCATATACTTGATTACGAGCATTTCAACACGATTATATTGTAAAAACTGAATTTTTGTACTTTTTACTCAGTTAAAATTCCAACGGGTCCATTGTAAGGCCTATTTAGACACGCTCATCCGAAACCTCTAAATAACGGACCACAAAACTAGTTTTAATCAAACCTTAGGAGTTCATATACTTGATTACGAGCATTTCAACGTGGTTATATTGTGAAATCTCGATTTTTGTACTTTTTACCCAGTTAAAATTATAACGGGTTCACTTTAAGGCCTATTTAGACCCGCTCGTCCGAAGCCTCTACAAAACGGACCGCAAAAACAAGTTTTAATCAAATTTAAGGAGTTCACATACTTCATTTCGAGCATTTCAACACGATTATATTGCAAAAACACAATTTTTGTAGTTTTTACTATGTTAAAATTCCAACGGATCCATTGTAAGGCCTATACAGACATGCTCGTCCGAAACTCTATAAAATGGACCTCAAAACTAGTTTTAATCAAATTTTAGGAGTTCATATACTTGATCACGACCATTTCAACACGATTATATTGCAAAAACTCAGTTTTTGTACTTTTTATTCTGTTAAAATTCTAACGTGTCAATTGTAAGGCCTATTTAAACTCGCTCGTCCGAAACCTCTACAAAACGGACCGCAATAGAAGTTTTATTCAAACTTTAGCAGTTCATATACTTGATTATGAGCATTTCAACACGATTATATTGTTAAAACTCAATTTTGGTACTTTTTACTCAGTTAAAATTCCAACGGGTCCGCTGTAAGGCCTATTTAGACTCACTCGTCTGAAACCTCTACAAAACGGACCGCAAAACAAGTTTTAATCAAAATTTTGGAGTTCATATACTTGATTACGAGCATATCAACGCGCTTATATTGCGAAAACTCGATTTTTGTAGTTTTTACTTAGTTAAAATTCTAACGGGTCCATTTCAAGGCCTATTTAGATCCCCTCGTCCGAAGCCTCTAAAAAGCGGACCGCAAAAACAAGTTTTAATCAATCTTTAGGAGTTGATATACTTGATTACGAGCATTTCAACACAATTTTTGTACTTTTTACTCTGTTAAAATTCCAACGGATCCATTGTAAGGCCTATTTAGACCCGTTCGTCCGAAACCTCTATAAAATGGACCTCAAAACTAGTTTTAATCAAATTTTAGGAGTTCATATACTTGATCACGAGCATTTCAGCAGGATTATATTACAAAAACTCAATTTTTGTACTTTTTACTCTTTTAAAATTCTAACGGGTCAATTGTAAGGCCTATTTAGACCCGCTCGTCCGAAACCTCTAAAAAACGGACCGCAAAACAAGTTTTAATCAAACCATAGCAGTTCATATACTTGATTACGAGCATTTCAACACGATTATATTGTAAAAACTCAATTTTGGTACTTTTTACTCAGTTAAAATTCCAACGGGTCCATTGTAAGGCCTATTTAGACCCGCTCGTCCGAAACCCTACAAAACGGACCGCTAAATAGGTTTTATTCAAACTTTAGGAGTTCATATACTTGATTACGAGCATTTCAACGCGGTTATATTGCGAAAACTCGGTTTTTTTACTTTTTACTTAGTTAAAATTCCAACGGATACATTGTAAGGCCTATTTAGACCCTCTCGTCCAAAACCTCTATAAAATGGACCTCAAAACTAGTTTTAATCAAACTTTAGGAGTTCATATACTTGATCACGAGCATTTCAACACGATTATATTGCGAAAAATCAATTTTGTACTTTTTACTCTATTAAAATTCCAACGGGTCAATTGTAAGGTCTATTTAGACCCGCTCGTCCAAAACCTCTACGAAACGGACCGCAAAACAAGTTTTAATCAAACCATAGCAGTTCATATACGTGATTACAAGCATTTCAACATGATTATATTGTAAAAACTAAATTTTTGTACTTTTTACTCAGTTAAAATTCCAACGGGTCCGTTGTAAGGCCTATTTAGACTCGCTCATCCGAAACCCTACAAAACGGACCGCAAAACAGGTTTTAATCAAACTTTAGGTGTTCATATACAAGATTACGAGCATTTCAACGCAGCTATATTGCGAAAACTCGATTTTTGTTCTTTTTACTTAGTTAAAATTCCAACGGATACATTGTAAGGCCTATTTAGACCTGCTCGTCCGAAACCTTTATAAAATGGACCTCAAAACAGGTTTTATTTAAATTTTAAGAGTTCATATACTTTATCACGAGCATTTCAACACGATTATATTACAAAAACTCAATTTTTGTACTTTTTACTCTGTTAAAATTCCAACAGGTCAATTGTAAGGCTTATTTAGAACGGCTTGTCCGAAACCTCTATAAAAGGGACCGCAAAACAAGTTTTAATCAAACCTTAGCAATTTATATACTTGATTACGAGCATTTCAACACGATTATATTGTAAAAACTGAATTTTTGTACTTTTTACTCAGTTAAAATTCCAACGGGTCCATTGTAAGGCCTATTTAGACCCGCTCGTCCGAAACCTCTAAATAACGGACCGCAAAACTAGTTTTAATCAAATTTTAGGAGTTCATATACTTGACCACGAGCATTACAGCAGGATTATATTGCAAAAACTCAATTTTTGTACTTTTTACTCAGTTAAAATTCCAACGGGTCCATATTAAGGCCTATTCAGACCCGCTCGTCCGAAACCCTACAAAACGGGCTGCAAAACAGGCTTTAATACAACTTTAGGAGTTCATATACTTGATTACGAGCATTTCAACACGATTATATTACAAAAACACAATTTTTGTACTTTTTACTCTATTAAAATTCCAACGTATCCTTTGTAAGGACTATTTAGACCTGCTCGTCCGAAACTCTATAAAATGGACCTCAAAACTAGTTTTAATCAAATTTTAGGAGTTCATATACTTGATCACGAGCATTTCAACACGATTATATTATAAAAACTCAATTTTTGTACTTTTAATTTTGTTAAAATTCCAACGGGTCCATTGTAAGGCCTATTTAGACCCACTCGTCCAAAACCTCTATAAAATGGACCTCAAAACTGGTTTTAATCAAATTTTAGTAGTTCATATACTTGATCACGAGCATTGTAAGGCCTATTTAGACCCACTCGTCCAAAACAAGTTTTAATCAAACCTTAGCAATTCATATACTTGATTACGAGCATTTCAACACGATTATTTTGTAAAAACTCAATTTTTGTACTTTTTACTCAGTTAAAATTCCAACGGGTCAATTTCAAGGCCTATTCAGACGCGCTCGTCCGAAGCCTCTAAAAACGGACCGCAAAAACAAGTTTTAATCAAACGTTAGGAGTTCATGTACTTGATTACGAGCATTTCAACACGATTATATTGGAAAAACACAATTTTTGTACTTTTTACTCTGTTAAAATTCCAACGGATCCATTGTAAGGCCTATTTAGACCCGCTCGTCCGAAACCTACATAAAATGGACCTCAAAACTAGTTTTAATCAAATTTTAGGAGTTCATATACTTGATCACGAGCATTTCAAAAGGATTATATTGCAAAAACACAATTTTTGGACTCTTTACTATGTTAAAATTCCAACTGGACAATTGTAAGGCATATTTATACCCGCTCGTCTGAAACCTCTACCTAACGGACCGCAAAAAGAGTTTTAATCAAACTTTAGGAGTTCATATACTTGATTAAGAGCATTTCAACGCGCTTATATTGCGAAAACTCGATTTTTGTACTTTTTACGCAGTTAAAATTCCAACGGGTCCATTTCAAGGCCTATTTAGACCCGCTCGTCCGAAGCCTATACAAAACGGACCGCAAAAACAAGTTTTAATCAATCTTTAGGAGTTCATATACTTGATTAGGAGCATTTCAACACGATTATATTGGAAAAACACAATTTTTGTACTTTTTACTCGGTTAAAATTCCAACGGATCCATTGTAAGGCCTATTTAGACCCGCTCGTCCGAAACCTCTATAAAATGGACCTCAAAACTAGTTTTAATCAAATTTTAGGAGTTCATATACTTTATCACGAGCATTTCACCAGGATTATATTGCAAAAACTTATTTTTGTATTTTTTACTCTTTTAATATTCCAAAAGGTCAATTGTAAAGTCTATTTAGACCCGCTCTTCCGAAACCTTTACAAAACGGACCGCAAAACAAGTTTTAATCAAACCTCTGGAGTTCATATACTTGATTACGAGCATATCAATGGGCTTATATTGCGAAAACTCGATTTTTGTACTTTTTACTTAGTTAAAATTCTAACGGGTCCATTTCAAGGCCTATTTAGACCCGCTCATCCGAAGCCTCTAAAAACGGACCGCAAAAACAAGTTTTAATCAAACCTTAGGAGTTCATATACTTGATTACGAGCATTTCAACACGATTATATTGGAAAAACACAATTTTTGTGTTTTTACTCTGTTAAAATTCCAACGGATCCATTGTAAGGCCTATTTAGACCCGCTCGTCCGAAACCTCTATAAAATGGACCTCAAAACTAGTTTTAATCAAATTTTAGGAGTTCATATACTTGATCACGAGCATTTCAACAGGATTATATTGCAAAAACTCAATTTTTGTACTTTTTACTCTTTTAAAATTCCAACGGGTCAATTGAAAGGCCTATTTAGACCCGCTCGTCCTAAACCTCTACAAAACGGACCGCAAAACTTGATTACGAGCATTTCAACACGATTATATTGAAAAAACACAATTTTTGTACTTTTTACTCTGTTAAAATTCCAACGGATCCAATTGTAAGGCCTATTTAGACCCGCTTGCCGAAACCTCTATAAAATGGACCTCAAAACTAGTTTTAATCAAATTTTAGGAGTTCATATACTTGATCACGAGCATTTCAGCAGGATTATATTGCAAAAACTCAATTTTTGTACTTTTTACTCTTTTACGAATTCCAACGGGTCAATTGTAAGGCCTATTTAGACCCACTCGTCCTAATCCTCTACAAAACGGACCGCAAAAAAAGTTTTAAACAAACCTTAGCAGTTCATATACTTGATTACGAGCATTTCAACACGATTATATTGGAAAAACACATTTTTTGTACTTTTTACTCTGTTAAAATTCCAACGGATCCATTGTAAGGCCTATTTAGACCCGCTCGTTCGAAACCTACATAAAATGGACCTCAAAACTAGTTTTAATCAAATTTTAGGAGTTCATATACTTGATCACGAGCATTTCAACAGGATTATATTGCAAAAACACAATTTTTGTACTTTTTACTATGTTAAAATTCCAACTGGTCAATTGTAAGGCATGTTTATTCCCGCTCGTCCGAAACCTCAACAAAACACACCACAAAAAAGTTTTAATCAAACCTTAGGAGTTCATATACTTGATTAAGAGCATTTCAACGTGCTTATATTGCAAAAACTCGATTTTTGTACTTTTTACGCAATTAAAATTCTAACGGGTCCATTTCAAGGCCTATTTAGACCCGCTCGTCCGAAGCCTCTACAAAACGGACCAAAAAAACAAGTTTTAATCAATCCTTAGGAGTTCATATACTTGATTACGAGCATTTCAACTCGATTAATTTGGAAAAACACAATTTTTGTACTTTTTACTCTGTTAAAATTCCAACGGATCCATTGTAAGGCCTATTTAGACCCGCTCGTCTGAAACCTCTATAAAATGGACCTCAAAACTAGTTTTAATCAAATTTTAGGAGTTCATATACTTGATCACGAGCATTTCAGCAGGATTATATTGCAATAACTCAATTTTTGTACTTTTTACTCTGATAAAATTCCAACGGGTCAATTGTAAGGCCTATTTAGACCCGCTCCTCCGAAACCTCTACAAATTGGACCGCAAAACAAGTTTTAATCAAACCTTAGCAGTTTATATACTTGAGTATGAGCATTTCAACACGATTATATTGTAAAAACTCAATTTTTGTACTTTTTACTTATTAAAAATTCCAACGGGTCCATTGTAAGGCCTATTTAGACCCGCTCGTCCGGAACCCTACAAAACGGACCGCAAAAAAGGTTTTAATCAAACTTTAGGAGTTCATATACTTGATTACGAGCATTTCAACGCGGTTATATTGCGAAAAATCAGTTTTTGTACTTTTTACTTAGTTAAAATTCCAACGGATACATTGTAAGGCCTATTTAGACCCGCTCGTCCGAAACCTCTATAAAATGGACCTCAAAACAAGTTTTAATCAAATTCTAGGAGTTCATATACTTGATCACGAGCATTTCAAAATGATTATATTACAAAAACTCTATTTTTGAACTTTTTACTTTGTTAAAATTCCAACTTGGTCAATTGTAAGGCTTATTTAGACCCGCTCGTCCGAAACCTCTATAAAAGAGACCGCAAAACAAGTTTTAATCAAACCTTAGCAGTTCATGTATTTGATTACGAGCATTTCAACACGATAATATTGTAAAAACTCAATTTTTGTACTTTTTACTTAATTAAAATTCCAACGGGTCCATTGTAAGGCCTATTTAGACCCGCTCGTCCGAAACCTCTAAAAAACGGACCGCAAAACAAGTTTTAATCAAACCTTAGGAGTTCATATACTTGATTACGAGCATTTCAACGTGGTTATATTGTGAAAACTCAATTTTTGTACTTTTTACTCAGTTAAAATTCTAACGGGTTCATTTTAAGGCCTATTTAGACCCGCTCGTCCGAAGCCTCTACATAACGGAACGCAAAAACAAGTTTTAATCAAACTTAAGGAGTTCATAAACTTGATTACGAGCATTTCAACACGATTATATTGCAAAAACACAATTTTTGTACTTTTTACTCTATTAAAATTCCAACGTATCCATTGTAAGGCCTATTTAGACCTACTCGTCCGAAACTCTATAAAATGGACCTCAAAACTAGTTTTAATCAAATTTTAGGAGTTCATATACTTGATCACGAGCATTTCAACACGATTATATTGCAAAAACTCAATTTTTGTACTTTTAATTTTGTTAAAATTCCAACGGGTCAATTGTAAGGCCTATTTAGACTTGCTCGTCCGAAACCTCTATAAAATGGATCGCAAAAGAAGTTTTATTCAAACTTAAGCATTTCATATACTTGATTACGAGCATTTCAACATGATTATATTGTAAAAACTCAATTTTGGTACTTTTTACTCAGTTAAAATTCCAACGGGTCCGCTGTAAGGCCTATTTAGACTCGCTCGTCCAAAACCTCTACAAAACGGACCGTGAAACAAGTTTTAATCAAACCTTAGGAGTTCATATACTTGATTACGAGAATTTCAATGCAGTTATATTGCGAAAACTCGATTTTTGTAGTTTTTACTTACTTAAAATTCTAACGGGTCCATTTCAAGGCCTATTTAGACCCGCTCGTCCGAAGCCTCTACAAAATGGACCGCAAAAACAAGTTTTAATCAAACTTTAGGAGTTCATATACTTTATTATGAGTATTTCAACATGATTATATTGCAAAAACACAATTTTTGTACTTTTTACTCAGTTAAAATTCAAACGGATCCATTGTCAGACCTATTTAGACCCGCTCGTCCGAAACCTCTATAAAATGGACCTCAAAACTAGTTTTAATCAATTTTAGGAGTTCATATACTTGATCACGAGCATTTCAGCATGATTATATTGCAAAAACTCAAATTTTGTACTTTTTACTCCGTTAAAATTCCACGGGTCAATTGTAAGGCCTATTTAGACCCGCTCGTCTGAAACCTATACAAAACGGACTGCAAAACAAGTTTTAATCAAGCCTTAGCAGTTCATATACTTGATTACGAGCATTTCAACACGATTATATTGTAAAAACTAAATTTTTGTACTTTTTACTTAGTTAAAATTCCAACGGGTCCATTGTAAGGCCTATTTAGACTCGCTCGTCTGAAACCCTACAAAACGGACCGCAAAACAAGTTTTAAGCAAGCTTTAGGAGTTCATATACTTGATTACGAGCATTTAAACGCGGTTTTATTGCAAAAAATCGATTTCTGTACTTTTTACTCAGTTAAAATTCCAACGGATCCATTGTCAAGCCTATTTAGACCCGCTCGTCCGAAACCACTATAAAATGCACCTCAAAACAAGTTTTAATCAAATTTTAGGAGTTCATATACTTGATCACGAGCATTTCAACATGATTAAATTGCACAAACTCAATTTTTGTACTTTTTACTCTGTTAAAATTCCAACGGGTTAATTGTAAGGCTTATTTAGACCCACTCGCCCGAAACCTCTACAAAAGGCACCGCAAAACAAGTTTTAATCGAACCTTAGTAGTTCATATACTTTATTACGAGCATTTCAACACGATTAAATTGTAAAAACTCAATTTTTGTAATTTTTACTCAGTTAAAATTCCAATGGGTCCATTGTAAGGCCTATTTAGACTCGCTCGTCCGAAGCCTCTATAAAACAGACCGCAAAACATGTTTTAATAAAATTTTAGGAGTTCATATACTTGATTACTAACATCTCAACGCGGTTATATTGCGAAAACTCGAATTTTGTACTTTTTACTCAGTTAAATTTCCAACGGGTCCATTGTAAGGCATATTTAGACCCACTCGTCTGAAGCCTCTACTAAACGGACCGCAAAAAAGTTTTAATCAAATCTTAAAAGTTCATATACTTGATTACGAGCATTTCAACATGATTATGTTGCAAAAACTCAATTTTTGTACTTTTTACTCTGTTAAAATTCTAATGGGTCCATTGTAAGGCCTATTTAGACCCGCTCGTCTGAAACCTCTAGAAAACGGACCGCAAAACAGGTTTTAATCAAATTTTAATAGTTCATATACTTGATTTCGAGCATTTCAACACGATTATATTGCAAAAAATCAATTTTTGTACTTTTTACTCAGTTAAAATTCCAACGGGTCCAATGGAAGGCCTATTTAGACCCGCTCGTCCGAAGCCTCTATAAAACAGACCGCAAAACATGTTTTAATCAAATTTTAGGAGTTCATATACATGATTACGAGCAATCCAACGCGGTTATATTGCGAAAACTCGAATTTTGTACTTTTTACTCAGTTAAAATTCTAACGGGTCCATTGTAAGGCCTATTTAGACCTGCTCGTCTGAAGCCTCTACAAAACAGACCACAAAAACAAGTTTTAAACAAATTTTAGGAGTTCATCTATATGATTACGAGCATTTCAACATGATTATATTGCAAAAACTCGAATTTTGTACTTTTTACTTAGTTAAAATTCCAACGGGTCTATTATAAGGCCTATTTAGACCTGGTCGTCCGAAGCCTCTACAAAACAGACCGCAAACACAAGTTTTAATCAAATTTTAGGAGTTCATCTATATGATTACGAGCATTTCAACATGATAATATTGTGAAAACTCGAATTTTGTACTTTTTGCTCAGTAAAAATTCCAACGAGTCCATTGTAAGGCCTGTTTAGACCCGTTCGTCCGAAACCTCTACAAAAAGAGACCGTAAAACAAGTTTTAATCTAACTTTAGGAGTTCTTATACTTGATCACGTGCATTTCAACGCGATTATACTGCGAAAACTTGAATTTTATACTTTTTACTCAGTAAAAATTCCAACGAGTCCATTGTAAAGCCTATTTAGACCCGCTCGTCCGAAGCTTCTATAAAACGAACCGCAAAAAAGTTTTAATCAAATTTTAGGAGTTCATATGCTTGATTACGAGCATTTCAACACGATTATATTGCAAAGACTCAATTTTCTTTCTTTTTACTCGGTTAAAATTCCAACGGGTCCATTGTAAGGCCTTTTAGACTCTCTCGTCCAAAATCTCTACAAAACAGACCGCAAAACAAGTTTTAATCAAATCTTAAGAGTTCATGTTGAGTGTGTAAAAGTTCTATTATTTACACCCTTTTTAACCCATATTTCTGCTGCATTCAAGCATCATTGCATTGCATTTAGGTTAGTTTACAGCAAAACATCACAAATGGATTAAAGGCACGGATTCTACTAAAAGATGGCTTATTTTGTAGGTTGTTGCCATTGTAGACGGAGAAGGCGGACACAGGGCAGAGAAGCAGGAAAGCTGAACTGGACAAGCAGACGACGAGGACGAAGCTGCCATGGATCTGTCGTGACAGCAAGGTGACAGCAGCCTTATGAAGAGGAAAAGTAAAGTGGACCTCGATAGATAGAGAAAAATCTGCTCGTCTGTCGTGTGAAAGCCAAATATTTTTCCAAGCCCCGGATCAAAAGATATGTCAAGCCAAAGCTCAAGGAGAGGAAATTCCTAGAAACAAGGATGGCGGCTGCAAAGTAGGACTCTTGGAGATTAAGTCTTTATTAGAATCTTACTTTTAATAAAAGTTGTAATCCTTGTTAACTTAGAATACTTGAGCCCAAAGCTTATATAAGGGCATAGGTTTTAACCTAGGAAAAATATCCCTCATCATACCCCATAACCGATAACCAAACCCCTCCGCCGTTTACCCGTCGTCGACATGTTCTAAATTCCCCCTAGGGCCACGAGTTGTTTTGTAAAGTAGTTGCAAGGGTTGTTTTGTTTTAGGATTTTCCAAGTTCAATAAAATAAATTTCAAGTTCTCTTATTTTGGTTATTAATATCTTGCAAGAGCATCGGGAGAGCATTGTGAGGTTATCCATTTACTTAGCATCGGGAGAGTTAAGTATACGAAAGAAATAAGAGCGAGTTCTCTAGTTTATAGTTGAACTATCTTGTGCCTAGGGATAGGGCAAGGTTAAGTGGCTAAGGAAGAATTCATACACATCGGTGTTCATCCTTCGATTCACGCCGGGAGGTATCATCAAAGACGTGATCATCGACAGACTTGGACCTAGGGATAGGCCAAGGCAGATCTGGGATTCTTGCCAAACTTGAAGTACGGAGTTGGTGTGTTCGCTGCCGCGATAGCTAACGGACAACCGCCGCGACAGGTGCTGTCGGCGACGGGAGCGACGACAGATCTGGAATTCCTAAGCAACACAATACCTGCACTACTGAACAATTCAATACCATCCCATTCTCTCTATCTTGATATTCAAACTCTTTATTTACGTTTTCTTCAATATTTTCGTGACAACTTTCTAAACTATTTTCTTTACTTCGTGCAGTAAACTAAGGTGAAGCTATTAGCCCAATCCCTGTGGAGACGATATCCGATACTTCGTATCACTTTACTACTTGTGTCGTGTACACTTGCACTACAATTGCGATAGACTCTTTTACACGCAACAAGTTTTTGGCGCCGTTGCTGGGGATTGGCAACATAACTACACCTTTCTTTTATTGCACTTTTCGTTTTAATTTTTGTTTTTGTTTTTATTTTTGTTTTTCTATTTTTCGTTAGTATTTTCAGCTCTTGCTTTTCACAAGGTTTTCTTGTTTATGCACAGATCTAAAAGAGGTGAAGATCCAGAGTATAAATTAGATCCAGAAATCGAACGTTCCTTCAATCTCAAGAAACAACTTCGCCACCTTTTAGATAGGAACGAATACCTTGAGGAACAACTAGAGAAGATGGCCCGTAATCCGCCCGCTGGTGGAGGTATACCGCCTGTCGGTGACCTGCCCGTGGCAGATGGACGACGGTCCTGTCGTGACTACATGTTGAACGATCATGTAGAACTGGAGACCACGCTGCCGGATATTGAAGTTGATAACTTTGAGCTTAAACCTGTCATGTTTAGTATGATCAACAATGCCAGGCAGTTTAGTGGTGCTGTGACAGAAGATGCTAGGGAGCATCTCAAAACGTTACAGGAGATCTGTGGTTCGTTTAGACTACCAGGAGTTAGTCCGAAGATACTGAGGCTTCGGTTATTTCCCCATTCATTGAGGGACAGAGCTAAAACTTGGTGGAATAAACTTACACCGGGTTCAATCGTAACTTGGGCAGATTTATCTCGTGAATTCTTATCTCGTTTTAATCCTTCGCATTTATCTGAGCGATTACGTAATGAAATTGCTACTTTTCAACAGGAAGACGACGAGCCGATGCACGAGGCCTGGGACAGATTTACTACTCTTCTTCGAAACTGCCCAATGCATGGATTCCCCGTCTGGAATCAGGTAACTAAGTTCTATAATGCTGCTAACTTACAAACTCGCATTCGAATTGATTCTGCAGCAAATGGACTATTATTGGAAAAAGATCCAGACGAGGCATTGCAAGTTTTGAAAAATCTGGCCAAGAATGAGGAGCAGTTTCCGACTGCAAGAAGAGGGGGTAAACGAGTACTTGCTGTCAAGGATTATGAAGCCGATAACACTATGAAATCACAGGTAGCATTCCTTACTAAACCAATGAAACGGTTATTGAATGAAGATGAATTACAAGGATTTGCTGTCGAGGAAGTTTGTACCATCTATGAGGGAAATCATAGTCGGGATGAGTGCCCAATACAAATAGAAGAGGGAAAATATGTTGGAAATTACAAGCCGAACTACAATTCCAACAATTATAATCCTAATTGGAGGAAGGATCCCAAATTTTCCTGGAGTAATCCTAACAATGCCCTGAATCCGCAAGTACATAATCAGAATCAGGGAGGACCTAGATTGCTGACACGACAACAACTGCCGCAGCAACTGCCACCGCACCTGCCGCCGCAGCAGCAACAGCAGCCACCACCTGCCACGAGTAGTATATTGGAACAGACGCTGGCCACTTTTATGTCTCAGACCGGTACGTATATGGAGAATATGAATAAGTTTGTCAAGAAGACGGAAACCTTTATGGATAAAACCGAGATGAGGATGACAAATCATGAAGCTACCGTGAAATCTCTAGAGACACAAATGGGTCAAGTTTCTCAACATATTAAGCCGAGGCAGAATGGAGGATTCCCTAGCAATACTGAAAATGCTAGAGCGCCCACACATGAGCAATGTAAGGCAATTACTACTAGGAGTGGGAAGAAACTACCAAGGCCGGAAAAAGAAGCTGAAACAGTAAAGGAACCTGCCTTGGATAAACCTGCCGAGGAAGCTGCCTCGACAGGTGATAAACAGACTGCTGCCGATGAGCCTGTCACGACAGCAGAAGCGCCAGAGGAGAAAAAAGATGATTACCGTCCTCAGATTCGCATGCAGTGGGAAGGGCGTATTGCTGATTATCGTCCTCCACCACCTTTTCCTCAACGGATACAACAAGCTAAGCATGAATCTCAACTTAAAAAGATTTATGATATTTTTAAGCAAGTTCATATTAATATTCCGTTGTTAGATGCTGTTAGGGAGATGCCCGGTTATGCTAAATTTCTCAAGGATGTTATGTCAAAAAAATCTAAACTTGGGGAATTTGAAACGGTAAAGATGACAGAAGGTTGCATGAGTATTCTTCATCGGCAGCCGCCCCAGAAAAAGAAGGATCCGGGGAGTTTCATCATACCTTGCGTCATCGGAAATAAATTCGTGGGTAAGGCACTTTGTGATCTTGGTGCTAGTGTTAATTTAATACCAAAGTCTGTTTTTCAGAAATTAGGTATTGGAAAGGCGCGGCCCACGACAGTAACTCTGCAGCTGGCTGACCGCTCTTACGTTCATCCCGAGGGAAAAATTGAAGATATTCTGGTAAGAGTGGATAAGCTTATTTTTCCTGCTGACTTTCTTATCTTAGATTGTGAAGCAGATGAAAACGCACCAGTCATCCTTGGGCGACCCTTCTTAGCCACGGGAAGATCACTGATTGATGTGGAGAAAGGAGAACTCACCATGCGAGTGAACGATCAAGAGATTAAGTTGAATGTTCTCCAAGCGATGAAACATGCTGATGTGGACGAGGAATGCAAGGCCATCATTGAGGTGACCCTTGATCAACCCTGCATCAGGTTGGGCTGCCATGATATAAAATTTGGTCACTGCCGCGACAGCCACTTACAGGCCTGTCACGACAACAACGACGACAGCACCGATGACAGCGACTCCTCTGAATCCGATACATCTGATACTGAAGATCCGGAGGAGGTAAACTGGTTAGGCCATCGTCCAGGTAAGTTATTTGAACCTTTGAATTACACTTCGGATAACCATTTAATCCAAAAGCCATCTACTGTTGAACCACCTGCCTTAGAACTTAAGCCCCTGCCAGGGCAGTTAAAATATGCTTATCTTGGTTCCAATGACACACTGCCCGTAATCATCTCTGCTAAGCTGCCACAGGGACAGGAACGACAGCTAATCGGCATGCTAAGGCAGCACAAAAAGGCGATTGGATGGACGATAGCAGACATTCAAGGCATTAGTCCGGCGTTATGCATGCACAAAATCCTCCTAGAGGAAGATCATAAGCCAACTATTGATGCCCAAAGGCGGCTAAACCATGCGATGAAGGAGGTAGTGCGTAAAGAGATAATCAAATGGTTAGATGCTGGTATTATTTATGCCATCTCCGACAGCAAATGGGTGAGCCCGGTGCAATGTGTTCCCAAGAAAGGAGGAATGACCGTGATAACCAACGAGAACAATGAGTTAATCCCAACCAGGACTGTGACCGGTTGGAGGGTTTGATCGGAAGCTTAACAAAGCTACCCGAAAAGACCACTTTCCTTTACCCTTTATTGATCAAATGCTTGACAGATTAGCGGGTAAACCTTACTATTGTTTTCTTGATGGTTATTCAGGTTACAACCAAATTGCTATCGCACCGGAGGATCAAGAAAAGACGACTTTCACATGCCCCTACGGAACATACGCGTTTAGGAGGATGTCGTTTGGACTCTGTAATGCACCTGCCACCTTCCAAAGGTGCATGATGGCCATATTCTCCGACATGGTAGAGGACTTCCTAGAGATTTTCATGGATGATTTTTCCGTCTTTGGAGACGATTTTGAGAGCTGCCTCGGCAATCTTCAAAAGGTACTTGAAAGATGTGAAAAAGCTAATCTTGTTTTAAATTGGGAAAAATGCCACTTTATGGTGGACGAAGGGATAGTCCTCGGCCATAAGATTAGCTGCCGTGGGATAGAAGTCGACAGGGCCAAGATAGAAGTCATAGAGAAGCTGCCGCCGCCGACCACAGTCAAGGATATTAGAAGTTTTTTAGGGCATGCTGGTTTTTATCGGAGATTCATTGCAAATTTCTCAAAAATCACCAAACCCCTATGTCATCTCTTAGAGCAGAACCGACCCTTTGACATTAATGAGGAATGTACTGAAGCATTCAAGGTTCTGAAGGAAAAACTAGTGACAGCCCCCATAGTACAGCCACCAGACTGGACACAGCCATTTGAGATCATGTGTGATGCTAGTGACTATGCTGTCGGGGCAGCACTTGGGCAGCGCAGAGATAAGCTGTTTCATGTCATATACTATGCCAGCAAGACATTGAATGACGCCCAAGTGAACTACACCACCACAGAAAAGGAGCTGTTAGCTGTAGTGTTCTCCATCGACAAGTTTCGTTCTTACATACTTGGGACGAAAGTAATAATACACACCGACCATTCTGCCCTAAAGTATTTGTTCGCAAAGAAGGATGCAAAGCCTAGATTGATACGGTGGATCTTGCTATTACAAGAGTTCGACCTTGAGATCAAGGACAAAAAGGGGACAGAAAATCAGGTGGCAGACCACTTGTCAAGGTTGGAGAAGGGACAGAGTCTACCAATCGATGAGACAAACATACTGGAAACCTTCCCAGATGAGCAGCTCTTTGCTGCCGCAATCGCTGCCGTGACAGCCATGGCAGCAGGTAAGTCTTCTGAACTCCCCTGGTATGCTGATTTCGTTAATTTTATAGTTAGCGGAATACTTCCTTCTGATCTTAATTATCAAGCCAGGAAGAGGTTCCAAAATGATGTTAAGCATTATTATTGGGACGAACCTCTTCTTTTCAAACTATGTGCAGATCAAGTTATAAGGAGGTGTGTACCACAAGAAGAGCAAGAAGACATTCTCCATCACTACCATGCTTCACAATATGGAGGTCACTTAGGAGGCAATAAAACTGCTGCCAAGGTGCTGCAGTCAGGGTTCTACTGGCCGACACTATATAAAGATGCACAAGACTTTTACAAGAACCGTGACAGGTGCCAGCGGACAGGTAACATCTCGAGGAGAAACGAGATGCCACTGCAGAACATTCTAGAAGTCGAGATCTTCGACGTGTGGGGGATTGATTTTATGGGACCTTTTCCATCTTCATGTGGAAATCTATACATCCTCCTAGCAGTGGATTATGTCTCTAAGTGGGTAGAAGCTATCGCCACTCAAAAGAATGATGCCAAGACAGTCCAGAAATTTTTGCATAAAAACATTTTTTCGAGGTTTGGCATTCCTAAGGCGATCATTAGTGATGAAGGGAGACATTTTGACAATAGGGTCATTGCTGCCGCCTTGAAGAAGTATGGTGTCAAGCACAAGATCGCGACAGCATACCACCTACAGACCAATGGACAAGCTGAGATATCCAATAGGGAAGTGAAGAACATTCTTGAGAAGATGGTTAAGCCAACTAGGAAAGATTGGTCTTTACTTCTAAATGATGCATTATGGGCATATAGGACAGCTTTTAAGACTCCATTGGGCATGTCTCCATACCGTTTAATTTATGGGAAAACCTGTCATCTGCCTGTCGAGATCGAGCACAAAGCATATTGGGCAATCAAGGCAGTGAATATGGACTTGGACAAGGCAGGCCAGAAAAGGCTATTAGATCTGAACGAGATTGAGGAATTACGGACAATGGCCTACGACAATGCAAGAATTTACAAGGAAAAGACTAAGAAGTGGCATGACAAGAAACTGCTGCCACGACAGTTCTGCCCAGGGCAACTTGTGTTGTTGTTCAATTCTAAACTAAAACTCTTCCCAGGGAAGCTAAAGTCTAGATGGTCTGGCCTGTTCCAAGTAGTACAAGGTTTTCCCCATGGTGCCATCACTATTCGATCATTAAAAGACGGGCACCAATTCAAAGTCAATGGACAGCGCCTCAAGCATTATCAGGGGACTGAAGCCCCATGAATACAGGAAGTGGTTACTTTAGGAGATGCCCCACAAGGCATCCCTAATTTAACCTAAATTTTATTTTTATTATTTATTTTTATTATTTATTATTTATTAGGAAATTAGGTTTATTCGAATAATATTTTTTTTATATTTTCTGTTTTTAGGAAATAAAGGAGTCAAGAAGAAAAGGAGAAGTGACCCAAGCCCACCATCCATCCATCAGCCCAACAGAGCCCATTTATTGAAGCCTGTCACTTCGGATGCCGCCGCAGACGGATAAGACAGGCTGTCAACAGACTAACACGGCAGACGCAGAAGCGTGTGGCAAACGCGTAATAGACGCATAATTACGTGTCAGACGCGTCAGACACGCCAAAACTCATCAGTCGCCCCGTTATTCACGCCTGTCGTTACATCATTAAATGGGCAGCAACTCGACCGCTATAAAACCCCGTTTCCATTTTCATTTTTCTCACTTCTGCTTATTCTTCCTTGCTTTCTCCTCTAGTTTTTTTATTTGCTTTCTTTATTTTCACAACCCTTGCTACTAATATGTCGTCTAGACAAACCCGCCGCAGTGCTGCCTCAGCCTCTTCTTCAGCAGCAGCGTCGCCCTTCGCCACCAAAGAATTGTGGGAGGAAAGGGGTTTCATTTACATCCGAAAGGCACCCAACATGGGACTCCGGCCATTCATTGCTAGGGCGATAAGGAATTTGCTATGGGAACAGTTCGCAGCACTACCCACAGAACTGAATGATACATTAGTCCGGGAGTTCTATGCTGTTGTCGACAGCAGAACGACAACATCTGTCACCGTCCGAGGAGTAAAGGTGCCATTCACAGCTGACAGCATCAACCACATGTTTGGCCTATACTTTGGCCCCGATGATGATGCCCACAAGAAATTTCTAGACACCCTCGATTCTGCCGCCTACGGTGCTGTCATGGCGGAGGTGACAGAGGAAGGAACAACATGGACCATGAGCAAAAAGAACCCCAACTCTGTCAAAAGGGGGCAGCTACTCCCGGAAGCCAAACTCTAGAACGCTTTCATCAAAAAGCGTATCATGCCTTCCTCCCATCACACGACGGCGAACCAGCAGCGGCTCGCCCTCATCCATTCAATCATGCACGACAGGCCTATAAACGTGGGCCGTTATATGAGGGAGAGCATTTTGGATTGCACCTATCTAACAGACTCTCGCCTCTGCCTGCCGTTCACAATAACTTCCCTTTGCCGTTGTGCTGCTGTCCCCGAGGCATCCACCGACAAACTAGTCCGAGGTCGAGGCTGGACCGACAACAACATCACCAGCCTTATGGAGCTGATTGTGGCAACCCCTATCTCCCCATTCAACCCAGTCGGCTCCCCAGTAGAATCATCCGAGGAGCCTGCCCCTGAACCTGCCACCGCCACCACCCCGACAGACCAGTCTACCCACATCCTTGCTGCGATACAACGAGTGGAAGAGAGACAAATGGGATTGATGACCTTCATCCGGGATTTCACCAACTCGACGGTAAACTTTATTACCAACACTTTAAATTATCCCGATTTTAATTTCCCTACTTTTCCTGCCCATTTTTTCCACATCCCCACCCCTGTCCACACACCTGTCCACACACCTAAACCACCTGCCTCCCCACATTCCCACTCTGCTGCTTCCACCCCATCACCTGCCCCGACGGCAGCCGGCAGTCCAACAACCGAAACCTCTGCTAGAGGAACGAAAAGACCTGCCTCAGATGACAGCCCTCTGATCAGAAGGAATTTGGAGAGGGATTTTACGCCTGTCAAGAGGCAGAAGCACGTGGCAGACAGGAAGCTGATTCCCAAGGCTAGAACCACCACCAGCAACACTTGGGACAGCGGCAGCAGTTCCGACGTCCAGCTCGTAGAGCAACCTGCCCAGCGTCCTCCACCGCCCAGACGCCGCCGTCAGATCCGTGTCAGCAGCAGCAGCGAGGACAGCGATTGAAAATTTAAGTCTTTTATTTTCTATTTATTGCTGCCTGCCTTATATATTTTGTGATGTACTTGCCTTCATGTTTTTGTTTTTTCTGTCATTTTGCATTGAGGGCAATGCAACCCTCGAGTTTGGGGGTGGCAACCCTCCATCATTAATGGAGTCGCAGTACATCTTTCAATTACTGTTGTGTCTCTTATTTATTTAATTTCTCTTAAAAAAATCAGAAAAGATTAAACTGTTGGCTTAAAACTGTTAAGTTAACTTACCTGTCATGACAGCTCTGTCGTGGCAGCATCTTTAGGATAGTTTAAGGAGAAGTTTAGAGCCTTTTTATAGTTATGAAAAACTTAAAACACCATTGTGACTGTTATATTGCTTAGATTTCTTTTAGCCAAACTAGAATAGGATGCTTAGTACTTGAATAGCCCCTAGAGGTGCCTAACACTGGCTCTAGGAAAGAAGTTTAGCAAAAGAAATTCAAAAACCTAGAGGTGCCCGAAACCGGCTCTAGGAAGCTAACTAGAGGTGCCCAAAACTGGCTCTAGAAAAACTTAGCTTGAAAATAGAAGAAAAAGAAGCATGAAAATGTGTCTTCAAGAAAATAAACTTTGGCATAAAATTCGAGTTAAAAAGTTGAATATTCTAGTGAAACTAAGAGAATTTTAGCATATAACTGTTCATAAGCATGCACACACCGCACGAGAGCTATAGGGAGATTCCGGACAGATCCTAACCTTTCCGACAGGTTGCTGCCGCCATAGAGATTGAGCGACGGGTAAGGGACAGTTCATTGTTTGAAGGCCAACACAAAAATTTTCTTTTTTCTTTTAGGTTTTAATTGCTTGAGGGCAAGCAAAAACTTGAGTTTGGGGGTGTGTTGAGTGTGTAAAAGTTCTATTATTTACACCCTTTTTAACCCATATTTCTGCTGCATTCAAGCATCATTGCATTTAGGTTAGTTTACAGCAAAACATCACAAATGGATTAAAGGCACGGATTCTACTAAAAGATGGCTTATTTTGTAGGTTGTTGCCATTGTAGACGGAGAAGGCGAACGCAGGGCAGAGAAGCAGGAAAGCTGAACTGGACAAGCAGACGACGAGGACGAAGCTGCCATGGATCTGTCGTGACAGCAAGGTGACAGCAGCCTTATGAAGAGGAAAAGTAAAGTGGACCTCGATAGATAGAGAAAAATCTGCTCGTCTGTCGTGTGAAAGCCAAATATTTTTCCAAGCCCCGGATCAAAAGATATGTCAAGCCAAAGCTCAAGGAGAGGAAATTCCTAGAAACAAGGATGGCGGCTGCAAAGTAGGACTCTTGGAGATTAAGTCTTTATTAGAATCTTACTTTTAATAAAAGTTGTAATCCTTGTTAACTTAGAATACTTGAGCCCAAAGCTTATATAAGGGCATAGGTTTTAACCTAGGAAAAATATCCCTCATCATACCCCATAACCGATAACCAAACCCCTCCGCCGTTTACCCGTCGTCGACATGTTCTAAATTCCCCCTAGGGCCACGGGTTGTCTTGTAAAGTAGTTGCAAGGGTTGTTTTGTTTTAGGATTTTCCAAGTTCAATAAAATAAACTTCAAGTTCTCTTATTTTGGATATTAATATCTTGCAAGAGCATCGGGAGAGCATTGTGAGGTTATCCATTTACTTAGCATCGGGAGAGTTAAGTATACGAAAGAAATAAGAGCGAGTTCTCTAGTTTATAGTTGAACTATCTTGTGCCTAGGGATAAGGCAAGGTTAAGTGGCTAAGGAAGAATTCATACACATCGGTGTTCATCCTTCGATTCACGCCGGGAGGTATCATCAAAGACGTGATCATCGACAGACTTGGACCTAGGGATAGGCCAAGGCAGATCTGGGATTCTTGCCAAACTTGAAGTACGGAGTTGGTGTGTTCGCTGCCGCGACAGCTAACGGACAGCCGCCGCGACAGGTGCTGTCGGCGACGAGAGTGACGACAGAACTGGAATTCCTAAGCAACACAATACCTGCACTACTGAACAATTCAATACCAGCCCATTCTCTCTATCTTGATATTCAAACTCTTTATTTACGTTTTCTTCAATATTTTCGTGACAACTTTCTAAACTATTTTCTTTACTTCGTGCAGTAAACTAAGGTGAAGCTATTAGCCCAATCCCTGTGGAGACGATATCCGATACTTCGTATCACTTTACTACTTGCGTCGTGTACACTTGCACTACAATTGCGATAGACTCTTTTACACGCAACAGTTCATATACTTGATTATGAGCATTACAACAGGATTATATTGATAACGGGCATTTCAACACGATTATATTGCAAAACCTCAAATTTTGTACTTTTAACTCAATTAAAATTCCAACAGGTCCATTATAAGTCCTATTTAGAAGCTCTCGTCCAAAACCTCTACAAAACGGACCACAAAACAAGTTTTAATAAAATTCTAGGAGGTCATATACTTGATTACGAGCATTTCAACATGATTATATTGCACAAACTCTATTTTTGTACTTTTTACTCAGTTAAAATTCCAACAGGTCCATTGTAAGGCCTATTTAGACCCGCTTGCCCGAAACCTCTACAAAACGGATCGTAAAACAAGTTTTAATCAAAATTTAGGAGTTCATATACTTGATTACTAGCATTTCAACGCAGTTATATAGTGAAAACTCAAATTTTGTACTTTTTCTCAGTTAAAATTCCAACGGGTCCATTGTAAGGCCTATTTAGACCCGCTCGTCCGAAACCCTACATAACGGACCGCTAAATAGGTTTTATTCAAACTTTAGGAGTTCATATACTTGATTACTAGCATTTCAACGCAGTTATATAGTGAAAACTCAAATTTTGTACTTTTTCTCAGTTAAAATTCCAACGGGTCCATTGTAAGGCCTATTTAGACCCGCTCGTCAGAAGCCTCTACTAAACGGACCGCAAAAACAAGTTTTAATCAAATCTTAAGAGTTCATATACTTTACGAGCATTTCAACATGATTATATTGCAAAACCTAATTTTTGTACTTTTTACTCTGTTAGCATTCCAATCAGTCCATTGTAAGGCCTATTTAGACCCGCTCGTCCGAAACCTCTAGAAAACGGAATGCAAAACAGGTTTTAATCAAATTTTAATAGTTCATATACTTGATTATGAGCATTTCAACACGATTATATTCAAAAAATCAATTTTTGTACTCTTTACTCAGTTAAAATTCCAAGAGGTCCAATGGAAGGTCTATTTAGACCCGCTCGTCTGAAGCCTATAAAACGGACCACAAAAAAAGTTTTAATCAAATTTTAGGAGTTCATATACATGATTACGAGCATTTTTAACGCGGTTATATTGCGAAAACTCAAATTTTGTACTTTTTACTCAGTTAAAATTCTAACGGGTCCATTGTAAGGCCTATTTAGACCCGCTCGTCCGAAGCCTCTACAAAATAGATCGCAAAAACAAGTTTTAATCAAATTTTAGGAGTTCGTCTATATGATTACGAGCATTTAACCATGATTATATTGCGAAAACCTGAATTTTGTACTTTTTACTTAGTTAAAATTCCAACGGGTTCCTTCAAAAAAAAATTCCAACGGGTCCATTGTAAGGCCTATTTAGACTCGCTCGTCCAAAGCCTCTACAAAACAGACCTCAAAACATGTTTTAATCAAATTTTAGGAGTTCATATACATGATTACGAGCATTTCAACACGATTATATTGTAAAAACTCATTTTTGTACTTTTTACTCAGTTAAAATTCCAACGGGTCCATTATAAGGCCTATTTAGAAGCGCTCATCCAGAACCTCTACAAAACGGACCGCAAAACAAGTTAAATCAAACTTTAAGAGTTCATATACTAGATTGCGAGCATTTCAACATGATTACATTGCAAAAACTCAATTTTTGTACTTTTTACTCAGTTAAAATTCCAACGGGTCCAATGGAAGGCCTATTTAGACCCGCTCGTCCGAAGCCTCTATAAAATGGACCGCAAAACAAGTTTTAATCAAATTTTAGGAGTTCATATACATGATTACGAGCATTTCAACGCGGTTATATTGCGAAAACTCGAATTTTGTACTTTTTACTCAGTTAAAATTCTAACGGGTCCATTTTAAGGCATATTTAGACCCGCTGGTCCGAAGCCTCTACAAAACATACCATAAAACCAAGTTTAATTTAATTTTAGGAGTTCATCTACTTGATTAAGAGCTTTTCAACATGATTATATTATAAAAACTCAAGTTTTGTACTTTTTACTTAGTTAAAATTCCAATGGGTCCATTGTAAGGCCTATTTGGACTCGCTCGTCCGAAGCCTCTATAAAACAGACCTCAAAACATGTTTTAATCAAAATTTAGGAGTTCATATACTTGATTACGAACATTTTAACACGTTAATATTGCAAAAACTCAATTTTTGTACTTATTACTTTGTTAAAATTCCAACGGGTACATTGTAAGGCATGTTTAGACCCGCTCGTCCGAAACCTCTACAAATCATATCGTAAAACAAGTTTTAGTCTACCTTTAGGAGTTCTAATACTTGATCACGAGCATTTCAACACGATTATACTGCGAAAACTTGAGTTTTATACTTTTTACTCAGTAAAAATTCCAACGAGTCCATTGTAAAGCCTATTTAGACACGCTCGTACGAAGCCTCTATAAAACATACCGCAAAAAAAGTTTTAATCAAATTTTAGGAGTTCATATGCTTGATTACGAGCATTTCAACACGATTATATTGCAAAGACTCAATTTTTTTCTTTTTACTCAGTTAAAATTCCAACGGGTCAATTGTAAGGCCTTTTTAGACCCGCTCGTCCGAAATCTCTACAAAACAGACCGCAAAACAAGTTTTAATCAAACTCTAGGAGTTCTTATACTTGATCACGACCATTTCAATGCGATTATACTGCGAAAACTCGAATTTTGTACTTTTTACTCAGTCAAAATTCCAATGGGTCCATTGTAAGGCCTCTTTAGACCCGCTCGTCCGAAGCTTCTACAAAACGGACCGCAAAAACAAGTTCTAATCAAATTTTAGGAGTTCATATACTTGATTACGAGCATTTCAACACGAACCACAAAACAAGTTGTAATCAAAATTTAAAAGTTCATATACTTGATTACGAGCATTTCGACATGATTATATTCCAAAAACTAAATTTTAGTACTTTTTACTTAGTTAGAATTCCAATGTGTCTATTGTAAGGCCTATTTAGACCCGCTCGTTCGAAGCCTCTATAAAACGGACCGCAAAACAAGTTTTAATCAAAATTTAAGAGTTCATATACATGATTACGAGCCTTTCAACGCGGTTATATTCCAAAAACTCGAATTTGTACTTTTTAATCAGTTAAAATTCTAACGGGTCCATTGTAAGGCTTATTTAGACCCGCTCGTCCGAAACCTCTACAAAACAGACCGCAAAAACAAGTTTTACTCAAATTCCAGGAGTTCATCTATATGATTACGAGCATTTCAACATGATTATATTGCGAAAGCTCAAATTTTGTACTTTTTACTTAGTTAAAATTCCAACGGGTCCATTGTAAGGCCTATTTAGACTCGCTCGTCTGAAGCCTCTACAAAACAGACCTCAAAACATGTTTTAATCAAATTTTAGGATTTCATATACTTGATTACGAGCATTTCAACACGATTATATTGTAAAAATTCAATTTTTGTACTTTTTACTCAGTTAAAATTCCAACGGGTCCATTATAAGGCCTATTTAGAAGTGCTCGTCCAGAACTTATACAAAACGGACCGCAAAACAAGTTTAATCAAACTTTAGGAGTTCATATACTAGATTACGAGCATTTCAACACGATTATATTAGAAAAACTCAATTTATGTACTTTTTACTCAGTTAAAATTCCAACGGGTCCAATGGAAGGCCTATTTATACCCGCTCGTCCGAAGCCTCTATAAAATGGACCGCATGACAAGTTTTAATCAAATTTTAGGAGTTCATATACATGATTACGAGCATTTCAACGCGGTTATATTGCGAAAACTTGAATTTTGTACTTTTTTCTCAATTAAAATTCTAACGGGTCCATTGTAAGGCCTATTTAGACCCGCTCGTCCGAAGCCTCTACAAAACATACCACAAAAACAAGTTTTGATTAAATTTTAGGAGTTCATCTACTTGATTAAGAGCTTTTCAACATGATTATATTGTAAAAACTCATTTTTTGTACTTTTTACTTAGTTAAAATTGTAATGGGTCCATTGTAAGGCCTATTTAGACTCGCTCGTCCGAAGCCTCTATAAAACAGACCTCAAAACATGTTTTAATCAAATTTTTGAAGTTCATATACTTGATTACGAAAATTTCAACACGATAATATTGCAAAAACTCAATTTTTGTACTTTTTACATAGTTAAAATTCCAACGGGTCCATTGTAAGGCCTAGTTAGACCTGCTCGTCCGAAACCTCTACAAAACGGACCTCAAAAACAAGTATTAATCAAAATTTAGGAGTTCATATACTTGATTACGAGCATTTCAACAAGATTATATTGCAAAAACTCATTTTTTGTACTTTTTACTCAATTAAAATTCCAACGAGTCCATTGTAAGGCCTATTTAGATCCACTCCTCCGAAACCTCTATAAAAGGGACCGCAAAACAAGTTTTAATCAAATTATTAGATTTCATATACTAGATCACGAGCATTTCAACACGATTATATTAGAAAAACTGAATTTCTATACTTTTTACCTAGTTGAAATTCCAACGGGTCTAGTGTAAGGCCTACTTAGACCCGCTCGTCCGAAACCTCTACAAAACTGACCGCGAAACAAGTTTTAATAAAATTTTAGGAGTTCATATACTTGATTACGAGTATTTCAAGACGATTATATTGTAAAAACTATATTTTGTACTTTTTACTCAGTTAAAATTCCAACGGGTCCATTGTAAGTGTTGCGTGTAAAAGAGTCTATCGCAATTGTAGTGCAAGTGTACACGGCGCAAGTAGTAAAGTGATACGAAGTATCGGATATCGTCTCCACAGGGATTGGGCTAATAGCTTCACCTAATTTCACTGCACGAAGGAAAAGAAATATTTAGAAAGTTGTCACGAGAATATTGAAGAAAAACTTAAATAAAAGATTTGAGATATCAAGATAAAGAGAATGGGCTGGTATTGAATTGCTCAGTAGTGCAGGTATTGAATTGCTTAAGATTTCCAGTTCTGTCGTCGCGCCCGTCGCGGACAGCACCTGTCGCGGCGGCTGTCCGTTAGCTGTCGCGGCAGCAGACACTAACTCCGTACTTCAAGCTTGGCAAGAATCCCAGATCTGCCTTGCCCTATCCCTAGGCACAAGTCTGTCGATGATCACGTCTTTGATGATACCTCCCGGCGTGAATCGAAGGATGAACACCGATATGTATGAATTCTTCCTTAGCCACTTAACCTCGCCTTATCCCTAAGCACGAGATGGTTCAACTATAAACTAGAGAACGCGCTTTTATCTCTTTCGTATACTTAACTCTCCCGATGCTAAGTAAATAGATAACCTCACAATGCTCTCCCGATGCTCTTGCAAGATATTAAAACCAAGATAAAAGAACTTGAAGTTTATTTTATTGAACTTGGAAAATCCTAAAACAAAACAACCCTTGCAACTACTTTACAAAACAACCCGTGGCCCTAGGGGGAATTTAGAACATGTCGGTGACGGGTGGACGGCAGGGTTTTGGTTTTGGTTATGGGGTATCGGTTATGTTCCTAGGTTAAATCTATGCCCTTATATAAGCTTTGGGCTCAAGTTATCTAAGGTAACAAGGATTACAACTTTAATTAAAAGTAAGATTCTAATAAAGACTAAATCTCTAAAGTCTCCTACTTTCCAGCCGCATCCTTGCTTTTAGGAATTTCCTCTCCTTGAGCTTTGGCTTGACATATCTTTTGATCCGGGGCTTGGAAAAATATTTGGCTTCCACACGACAGACGAGCAGATTTTTCTCTATCTATCGAGGTCCACTTGACTTTTCCTCTTCATAAGTCTGCTGTCACGACAGGTCCATGACAAGTTCGTCTTCTTTGGCTGCTTGTCCAGTTCAGCTTTCCTGCTTATCTACCCTGCTCCTGCCTTCATCGTCAACCATGGCAGCTATCTGCAAAAATAGCCATCTTTTAGTAGAATCCGTGCCTTTTATATAATTGTGATGTTTTATTGAAAACTAACCTAAATGCAATGCAATGATGCTTGAATGCAGCAGAAATATGGGTTAAAAGGGTGTAAATAATAGAACTTTTACACACTCAACACACCCCCAAACTCAAGTTTTTGCTTGTCCTCAAGCAATCAAGACCTAAAAGAAAAATGAAAATCTTTGTGTTGGCCTTCAAACAGTGAACTGTCCCTTACCTGTCGCTCATTCTCTATGGCGGCAGCAACCTGTCGGAAAGATTAGGATCTGTCCGAAATCTCCCTATAGCTCTCGTGCAGTGTGTGCATGCTTGTGAACAGTTATATGCTAAGACTCTCTTAGTTTCACTAGAATATTCAACTCCTTAACTCGAATTTTTATGCCAAAGTTTACTTTCTTGAAGACACATTTTCATGCTTCTTTTCTATTTTTCAAGCTAAGTTTTTACTAGAGCCAGTTTCGGGCACCTCTAGTTAGCTTCCCAGAGCCGGTTTCGGGCACCTCTAGGGTTTTAAATTTCTTTTGCTAAACTTCGTTCCTAGAGCCAGTGTTAGGCACCTCTAGGGGCTATTCAAGTTCTAAGCATCCTATTCTAGTTTGGCTAAAAGAAATCTAAGCAAAATAACAGTCACAAAGGTGTTTAAGTTTTCAGAACTATAGAAAGGCTCTAAACTTCTCCTTAAACTGTCCTAAAGATGCTGCCACGACAGAGCCGTCATGACAGGTAAGTTAACTTCACAGTTTTAAGCCAACAGTTTTATATTTTCTGATTTTTTTTGATAAATTAAATAAATAACACAACAATTAATAAAAAGACTTAAGACTCCATTAATGATGGAGGGTTGCCACCCCCAAACTCGAGGGTTGCATTGCCCTCAATGCAAAATGACATGAAAAATAAAGAAAAACAAGATAAATAAAAGTACATCACAAAAGATAAGGCAGGCAGCAGTAAAGGAAAAATAAAAACTTAAATTTTCACTCGCTGTCCTCGCTGCTGCTGCTGACGTGGATCTGATGGCGGCGTCTGCGCTGTGGAGGGGGCTGGGCAGGTTCCGGGGCAGGTTGATCAGCAGGTTCATCGGCCGGTGGAGGGGCAAGTTCATTGGCAGGTTGAGGGGCAGGTTGCTCCACTAGCCGGACGTCGGAACTGCTACCGCTGTCCCACGAGCTGCTGGTGGTGGTGGCTTTGGGCAGCCTTTTCTTGTGCGCCACGTGCTTAATTCGCTTAACCCTCGTAAAATCGCTCTCCAAATTCCTCCGGATAAGAGGGCTGTCATCAGTGGCAGGTCTCTTGGTTCCTCGAGGGGAGGTGTCTGCCGGTGGGCTGCCATCTGCCGTTGGGGCAGGGGTTGGTGTAGAAGCGGCAGAATGCATATAGGGAGAGGCAGGTGGTGTGGGTGTGGGGGAGGGGATATGGAAATAATGGGCGGGGAAGGTGGGGAAGATGACATTCGAATAATGTAAAGTATTAGTAATGAAATTTACCGTTGCATTTGAGAAGTCGCGGATAATAGTCATCAAACCCATTTGGCGCTCCTCTACCCGTAGAATTGCAGCAAGGATGTGGGCAGACTGGTCTGATGGAGCGGTGTCGGTGGCAGCATCTGGGGCAGGTTCGGTGGCAGGTTCTTCATCGGAGTCAGCAGGAGGGGCATTTGGGTCGAAGGCGTTGATGGGTGATACGACTATGACCTCCATGAGGCTGGAGATGTTGTTGTCAGTCCAGCCACTGCCCGTCTTGATTTTGTCGGAGGGTTCCTCTGGTACGACAGCACAGCGGCAGAGGGCGGTGATGGTGAACGGCAGGCAGAGTCGTGAGTCTGAGCGGAAGGCACAATCGATGATGTTGTCCCTCATGTACCTGCCCACATTGATGGGCCTGTCATGCATAATAGAGTGAATGAGGGCCAACCGCTGTCGGTTGACTGTCGTATGGTGGGACGAGGGCAGGATACGCTTTTTGATGAAAGCGTTCCATAATTTTGCTTCGGGGAGGAGCTGCCCCCTATTGACGGAGTGGGGGTTTTTCTTGCTGGTTGTCCATGTCGTACCAGCTTCTGTCAGCTCCACCATGAGGGCATCATATGCAGCAGCGTCGAGGGTGTCCAGAAATTGTTGGTGAGCATCGTCATCGGGGCCAAAGAAGAGGCCGAACATATGATTGATGCTGTTGGCGGTGAAGGGTACTTCCACTCCTCGGACGGTGACAAATGTCGCCGTTTTGCTGTCGATGGCCTCGTAAAATTCTCGGACCAAAGTATCATTTAACTATGCCGGCTGCTCGGCAAAATCTTCCCATAGCTGTGCTGTGATGGCCTTGACAATGAACGGCCGGAGTCTCATATGGGGAGCATTTCTGTTGTAGATGAAGCCACGCTCCTCCCATAATTCCTTTTTGGCGAATGGTGATGCTGCTGCTGAAGAAGAAGCGGCAGCAGCGTTACGACGGGTCTGTCTCGATGACATTTTGGTTGCAAGGGCTGTGAAAGAAAGAAAACAAATAAAACTAGAGGAGAAAACAAGAGAGAAAAACCAGAAGTGATGAAAAATGAAAATGGGAAGGGGTTTATATAGCGGTCGAGTAGCTGTCCATTTAATGCCGCCACGGCAGGCGTGAAGAACGGAGCGGCAGATTGGATTTAGCGTGTCTGATGCGTCTGACATGCATTTATGTTGCTATTACGCGTCTGCCGCACGCTTCTTCGTCTGCCGTGTCAGTCTGTTGACAGCCTGTCATATTCGTTCGCGGCGGCAGCCGAAATGACAGGTTTCCATAAATGGGCTTTATTGGGCTGATGGATGGGCGGTGGGCTTGGGTCACTTCTCCTTTTCTTCTTGGCTCCTTTATTTCCTAAAAACTGAAATTATAAAAACAAAACATTATTCGAATAAAATAAACCTAATTTCCTAATAATAATAAATAAATAAAATAGATAAAAATAAAAATTAGGTTAAGTTAGGGATGCCTTGTGGGGCATCGCTTAAAGTAACCACTTCCTGTATTCCTGGGGCTTCAGTCCCCTGATAATGCTTGAGGCGTTGTCCATTGACTTTGAATTGGTGCCCGTCCTTTAATGATTGAATTGTAATGGCACCATGGGGAAAAACTTGAACCACTTGGAACGGGCCAGACCATCTAGATTTGAGCTTCCCTGGAAAGAGTTTCAACCTAGAATTAAACAACAACACAAGCTGCCCTGGGCAGAACTGTCGTGGCAGCAACTTCTTGTCATGCCACTTCTTAGTCTTTTCCTTGTAAATCCTTGCATTGTCGTAGGCCATTGTCCGTATTTCATCAATCTCATTCAAATCTAACAGCCTTTTCTGGCCTGCCTTGTCCAAGTCCATGTTTACTGCCTTGATTGCCCAATATGCTTTGTGCTCGATCTCGACAGGCAAGTGACAGGTTTTCCCATAAATCAGTCGAAAGGTAGACATGCCCAATGGAGTCTTGAAAGCTGTCCTGTATGCCCATAATGCATCATTCAGAAGTAAAGACCAATCTTTCCTAGTTGGTTTAACCATCTTTTCAAGAATGTTCTTCACTTCCCTGTTGGAGATCTCAGCCTGTCCATTGGTCTGTGGGTGGTATGCTGTCGCGATCCTGTGCTTGACACCATATTTCTTCAAGGCGGCAGCAATTACCCTGTTATCGAAATGTCTCCCTTCATCACTAATAATCGCTCTAGGGATGCCAAATCTAGAAAATATGTTTTTGTGTAAAAACTTTTGGACCGTCTTGGCATCATTCTTTTGAGTTGCGATTGCTTCTACCCACTTAGAGACATAATCCACTGCTAGGAGGATGTATAGATTTCCACATGAAGATGGAAATGGTCCCATAAAATCGATCCCCCAAACGTCGAAGATCTCGACTTCTAGAATGTTCTACAGTGGCATCTCGTTTCTCCTCGAGATGTTACCTGTCCGCTGGCACCTGTCATAGTTCTTGTAAAAGTCTTGTGCATCCTTGTACAGTGTCGGCCAGTAGAACCCTGACTGCAGCACCTTGGCAGCAGTTTTATTGCCTCCTAAGTGTCCTCCATATTGTGAAGCATGACAGTGATGGAGAATGTCGTCTTGCTCTTCTTGTGGTACACATCTCCTTATAACCTGATCTGCGCACATTTTGAAAAGAAGTGGTTCGTCCCAATAATAATGCTTAACATCATTTTGGAACCTCTTCCTGGCTTGATAATTAAGATCAGAAGGAAATATTCCGCTAACTATAAAATTAACGAAATCAGCATACCAGGGAAGGTTAGAAGACTTACCTGCCGCCATGGCTGTCGCGACAGCGATTGCGGCAGCGAAGAGCTGCTCGTCTGGGAAGGTCTGCAGTATGTGTGTCTCGTCTATAGGTAGACTCTGTCCCATCTCCAATCTTGACAAGTGGTCTGCCACCTGATTTTCTGTTCCCTTTTTGTCTTTGATCTCAAGGTCGAATTCTTGTAGTAGCAAGATCCACCGTATCAATCTAGGCTTTGCGTCTTTCTTTGCGAACAAATATTTTAGGGCAGAATGGCCGGTGTGCACTATTACTTTCGTCCCAAGTATGTAAGAGCGAAACTTGTCAATGGAGAACACCACAGCTAACAGCTCCTTTTCGGTGGTGGTATAATTCACTTGGGCGTCATTCAATGTTTTGCTGGCATAGTATATGACGTGAAACAGCCTGTCTCTGCGCTGCCCAAGTGCTGCCCCGACAGCATAGTCACTAGCATCACACATAATCTCAAACGGCTGTGTCCAGTCTGGTGGCTGTACTATGGGGGCTGTCACTAGTTTTTCCTTCAGAACCTTGAATGCTTCAGTACATTCTTCATTAAAGTCAAAGGGTCGGTTCTGTTCTAAGAGATGGCATAGGGGTTTTGTGATTTTCGAGAAATTTGCAATGAATCTTCTGTAAAAACCAGCATGCCCTAAAAAACTCCTAATGCCCTTGACAGTGGTTGGCGGCGGCAGCTTCTCAATGACTTCAATCTTTGCCCTGTCGACTTCTATCCCACGGCAGCTAATCTTATGGCCTAGAACTATCCCTTCATCTACCATAAAATGGCATTTTTCCCAATTGAGAACAAGATTAGCTTTTTCACATCTTTCAAGTACCTTTTGAAGGTTGCCGAGGCAGCTCTCAAAATCATCTCCAAAGACGGAAAAATCATCCATGAAAATCTCTAGGAAGTCCTCTACCATGTCGGAGAATATAGCCATCATACACCTTTGGAAGGTGGCAGGTGCATTACAGAGTCCAAACGACATCCTCCTAAATGCGTATGTACCGTAGGGGCATGTGAAAGTCGTTTTCTCTTGATCTTCTGGTGCAATAGCAATTTGGTTATAACCTGAATAACCATCAAGAAAACAATAGTAAGGTTTACCCGCTAATCTATCAAGCATTTGATCAATAAAGGGTAAAGGGAAGTGGTCCTTTCGGGTAGCTTTATTAAGCTTCCGATAGTCCATACAAACCCTCCAACCGGTCACAGTCCTGGTTGGGATTAACTCATTGTTCTCGTTGGTTATCACGGTCATTCCTCCTTTCTTTGGAACACATTGCACCGGGCTTACCCATTTGCTGTCGGAGATGGCGTAAATAATACCAACATCTTACCATTTAATTATCTCTTTTCGCACGACCTCCTTCATCGCTAGGTTTAACCGCCTTTGGGCATCAATAGTCGGCTTATGATCTTCCTCTAGGAGGATTTTGTGCATACAGATTGCGGACTAATGCCCTTAATGTCTGCTATCGTCCATCCTATTGCCTTCTTGTGCTGTCGTAACATGTCGATTAGCTGTCGTTCCTGTTCCTACGGCAGCTTAGCAGAGATGATTACGGGCAACGTATCATTTGAACCAAGAAAAGCATATTTAAGCTGCCCTGGCATGGGCTTTAGTTCTAAAACAGGTGGTTCAACAGTAGATGGCTTTTGAATTAAATGGTTATCCGAAGTGTAATTCAAGGGTTCGAATAACTTACCTGGACGATGGTCTAACCAGTTTACCTCCTCATGACCTTCAGTATCAGATGTATCGGATTTAGAGGAGTCATTGTTGTCGGTGCTGTCATCGTTGCTGCCGTCATCGCTGTCGTGACAGGCCTGTAGGTGGCTGTCGCTGCAGTGACCAAATTTTATATCACGGCAGCCCGACCTGATGCAGGGTTGATCAAAGGTCACCTCAATGATGGCCTTGCATTCTTCGTCCACATCAGCATGTTTCATTGCTTGGAGAACATTCAACTTAATCTCTTGATCGTTCACGCGCATGGTGAGTTCTCCTTTCTCCACATCAATCAGTGATCTTCCCGTGGCTAAGAAGGGTCGCCCAAGGATGACTGGTGCGTTTTCATCTGCCTCACAATCTAAGATAAGAAAGTTAGCAGGAAAAATAAGCTTATCCACTCTTACCAAAATATCTTCAATTTTTCCCTCGGGGTGAACGTAAGAGCGGTCGGCTAGCTGTAGGGTAACTGTCGTGGGCCGCGCCTTGCCAATACCTAGTTTCTGAAAAACAGATTTGGGCATTAGATTAACACTAGCACCTAGATCACAAAGTGCCTTACCCACGAATCTGTCGCCGATTACACAAGGTATGATGAAGCTCCCCGGATCCTTCTTTTTCTGGGGTGGCTGCCGATGAAGAATACTCATGCAACCTTCTTGCATCCTTACCGTTTCAAATTCCCCAAGTTTAGATTTTTTTGACATAACATCCTTGAGAAATTTAGTGTAACCGGGCATCTCCCTAACAGCATCTAATAACGGAATGTTAATATGAACCTGTTTAAAAATATCATAAATCTTTTTAAGTTGAGATTCATGCTTAGCTTGCTGTATCCGTTGGGGAAAAGGTGGTGGAGGACGGTAATCAGCAATGCGTCCTTCCCACTGCATGCGAATCTGAGGACGATATTCATCCTTTTTCTCCTCTGTCGCTTCTGCTGTCGTGACAGGCTCATCGGCAGCAGTCTGTTTGTCACCTGTCGGGGCAGCTTCCTCGGCAGGTTTATCCAAGGCGGGTTCCTTTTCTGTTTCAACTTCTTTTTCCGGCCCTGGTAACTTTTTCCCACTCCTAGTAGTAATCGCCTTACATTGCTCATGTGGGGGCGGTCTAGCATTTTCAGTATTGCTAGGGAAACCTCCATTCTGCCTTGGCTTAATATGCTGCGACACCTGACCCATTTGTGTCTCTAGAGATTTCAAGGTAGCCTCATGATTTGTCATTCTCATCTTGGTTTCATCCATAAAGGTTTCCGTCTTCTTGACAAACTGATTAATATTCTCCATATACGTACCAGTCTGAGACATAAAGGTGGCCAGAGTCTGCTCCAATATACTACTCGTGGCAGGTGGTGGCTGCTGTTGTTGCTGCGGCGGCAGGTGCTGCGGCAGGTTCTGCGGCGGCAGTTGCTGTCGCGTCAACAATCTAAGACCCCCTGATTCTGATGATGCGCTTGCCGATTCAGAGCATTGTTGGGATTACTCCAGGAAAATTTTGGATCCTTCCTCCAATTAGGGTTGTAGTTGTTGGAATTGTAGTTTGGCTTGTAATTTCCAACATATTTTCCCTCTTCTATATTTATTGGGCACTCATCCCTACTATGATTTCCCTCACAAATAGCACAGACTTCCTCGACAGCAAATCCTCGTAAATCCTCTTCACTCAATAAGTGTTTCATTGCTTTAGGAAGGAATGCTACCTGTGATTTCATAGTGCTGTCGGCCTCATAGTCCTTGACAGCAAGTACCCGTTTACCCCCTCTTCTAGCTGTCAGAAACTGCTCCTCATTCTTGGCCAGATTTTTCAAAACTTGCAGGGCCTCGTCCGGATCTTTATCCAATAATAATCCATTTGCTGCAGAATCAATTCGAATGCGAGTTTGTAAGTTAGCAGCATTATAGAACTTAGTTACCTGATTCCATACGGGGAATCCATGCATTGGGCAATTCCGTAGAAGAGTAGTAAATCTGTCCCAGGCCTCGTGCATCGGCTCGTCGTCTTCCTGTTGAAAAGTAGCAATTTCATTACGTAATCGCTCAGATAAATGTGAAGGATTAAAACGAGATAAAAATTCACGAGTTAGATCTGCCCAAGTCATAATGGAACCCGGTGTAAGTTTATTCCACCAAGTTTTAGCTTTGTCCCTCAGTGAATGGGGAAATAACCGAAGCCTCAGTATCTCCGGACTAACTCCTGGTAGCCTAAACGAACCACAGATCTCCTGGAACGTTTTGAGATGCTCCCTCGCATCTTCTGTCGCAGAACCACTAAACTGCCCGGCATTGTTGATCATACTAAACATGACAGGTTTAAGCTCGAAGTTGTCAACATCAATATCCGGCAGCGTGGTCTCCAGCTCTACATGATCGTTCAGCATGTAGTCACGACATGATCGTCGTCCATCTGCCCTCGGCGGGTCGCCGACAGGCGGTATATCTCCACCAGCAGGCTGGTTACGTGCCATCTGCTCTAGCTGTTCCTCGAGGTATTCGTTCCGGTCTAAAAGGCGGCGAAGTTGTTGCTTGAGATTGAAGGAACGTTCGATCTCCGGATCTAATTTATACTTAGGATCTCCACCTCTTTTGGATCTGCGCATAAACAAGAAAACCTCGTGAAAAGCAAGAGTTGAAAACACGAAAGAAAAAATTAAAGAAAAGAAAAATAAAAACAAAAATAAAAATAAAAAGTGCAATAAAAGAAAGATGTAGTTATGTTGCCAATCCCCGGCAACGGCGCCAAAAACTTGTTGCGTGTAAAAGAGTCTATCGCAATTGTAGTGCAAGTGTACACGACGCAAGTAGTAAAGTGATACGAAGTATCGGATATCGTCTCCACAGGGATTGGGCTAATAGCTTCACCTAATTTCACTGCACAAAGTAAAAGAAATATTTAGAAAGTTGTCACGAGAATATTGAAGAAAAACGTAAATAAAAGATTTGAGATATCAAGATAAAGAGAATGGGCTGGTATTGAATTGCTCAGTAGTGCAGGTATTGAATTGCTTAAGATTTCCAGTTCTGTCGTCGCGCCCGTCGCCGACAACACCTGTCGCGGCGGCTGTCCGTTAGCTGTCGCGGCAGCAGACACTAACTCCGTACTTCAAGCTTGGCAAGAATCCCAGATCTGCCTTGCCCTATCCCTAGGCACAAGTCTGTCGATGATCATGTCTTTGATGATACCTCCCGGCGTGAATCGAAGGATGAACACCGATGTGTATGAATTCTTCCTTAGCCACTTAACCTCGCCTTATCCCTAAGCACGAGATGGTTCAACTATAAACTAGAGAACGCGCTTTTATCTCTTTCGTATACTTAACTCTCCCGATGCTAAGTAAATAGATAACCTCACAATGCTCTCCCGATGCTCTTGCAAGATATTAAAACCAAGATAAAAGAACTTGAAGTTTATTTTATTGAACTTGGAAAATCCTAAAACAAAACAACCCTTGCAACTACTTTACAAAACAACCCGTGGCCCTAGGGGGAATTTAGAACATGTCGGTGACGGGTGGACGGCAGGGTTTTGGTTTTGGTTATGGGGTATCGGTTATGTTCCTAGGTTAAATCTATGCCCTTATATAAGCTTTGGGCTCAAGTTATCTAAGGTAACAAGGATTACAACTTTAATTAAAAGTAAGATTCTAATAAAGACTAAATCTCTAAAGTCTCCTACTTTCCAGCCGCATCCTTGCTTTTAGGAATTTCCTCTCCTTGAGCTTTGGCTTGACATATCTTTTGATCCGGGGCTTCGAAAAATATTCGGCTTCCACACGACAGACGAGCAGATTTTTCTCTATCTATCGAGGTCCACTTGACTTTTCCTCTTCATAAGTCTGCTGTCACCATGCTGTCACGACATGTCCATGACAGGTTCGTCTTCTTTGGCTGCTTGTCCAGTTCAGCTTTCCTGCTTATCTGCCCTGCGCCTGCCTTCATCGTCAACCATGGCAGCTATCTGCAAAAATAGCCATCTTTTAGTAGAATTCGTGCCTTTTATATAATTGTGATGTTTTATTGAAAACTAACCTAAATGCAATGCAATGATGCTTGAATGCAGCAAAAATATGGGTTAAAAGGGTGTAAATAATAGAACTTTTACACACTCAACAGTAAGGCCTATTTAGACCCGCTCGTCCGAAACCTCTACAAAACGGACGACAAAACAAGTTCTAATTAAACTTTAGTATTTCATATACTTGAATACGAGCAATTCAACACGATTATATTGCAAAAACTCAATTTTTATTCTTTTTACTTAGTTAAAAATCCAACGGGTAATTGAAAGGCCTATTTAAACCCGCTCGTCTGAAACTGTTAGAAAACCGACCGCAAAACAAGTTTTAAATAAATTTTAGGAGTTCATATACTTGATTACGAGCATTTCAACACGATTATATTGCAAAAACTCAATTATTGTACTTTTTACTTAGTTAAAATTTCAACGGGTCCATTGAAAGGCCTATTTAGACTCGCTCGTCCGAAAACTCTACGAAACGGACCGCAAAACAAGTTTTACTCTAAATTTAGGAGTTCATATACTAGATTACGAGCATTTCAACACGATTATATTGGGAAAACTCAATTTATGTACATTTTACTTAGTTAAAATTCCAACGGGTTGTAAGGCCTATTTAGATCCGCTCGTCTGAAACCTCCATAAAACGGACCGCAAAACAAATTTTAATCAAACCCTAGGAGTTTATATACTAGATTACGAGCATTTCAACACGATTATATTGCAAGAACTTATTTTTGTACTTTTTACTCAGTTAAAATTCCAACGAGTCCATTGGAAGGCCTATTTAGACCGCTCGTCCGAAGCCTCTATAAAACGGACCACAAAACATGTATTAATCAAATTTTAGGAGTTCATATTCTTGAATACGAGCATTTCAACACGATTATAATGCAAAAACTCAATTTCTATAAATTTTACTCAGTTATAATTCTGACGGGTCAATTGTAAGGCCTTTTTAGACACGCTCGTTTGTAACCTCTACAAAACGGACCGCATAACAAGTTTTGATCAAACTTTATGAGTTCATATACTTGATTACAAGCATTTAAACACGATTACATTCCAAAAACTCAATTTTTGTACTTTTTACTCAGTTAAGATTCCAACGAGTCCATTGTAAGGCCTATTTAGACCCGCTTGTCTGAAACCTCTAGAAAACGGACCGTAAAACAAGTTTTAATCAAATTCTAAGAGTTCATATACTTGATTACGAGCATTTCAACACGATTATATTGCAAAAACTCAATTTTTTACTTTTTTAATTAGTTAATATTCCAATGGGTCCATTATAAGGCCTATTTAGACCCGCTCGTTCGAAACCTCTAGAAAACGGACCGCAAAACAAGTTTTAATTAAATTCTAAGAGTTCATGTACTTGAATACGAGCATTTCAACACGATTATATTTGCAAAACTCAATTTCTGTACTTTTTACTCGGGTAAAATTCAAACGGGTCAATTGTAAGGCTTATCTAGACTCGCTCGTCCAAAACCTCTACAAAATGAAACGCAAAACAAGTTTTAATCGAACTTTATGAGTTCATATACTAGATTACGAGCATTTCAACACGATTATATTGCTAAACTCAAATTTTGTACTTTTTACTTAGTTAAAATTCCAACGGGTCCATTGTAAGGCCTATTTAGACCCGCTCGTCCGAAACATCTATAAAACAGACCACAAAACAAGATTAAATCAAATTTTAGGAGTTCATATACTTGATTACGAACATTTCAACGAGATTATATTGCAAACACTAAATTTTTAGACTTTTTACTAATTTAAAATTCCAGCGCATCCAGTGCCAGGCCTATTTATACTCGCTCGTTTGAAATCTCTACAAAACGGACCGCAAAACATGTTTTACTCTAATTTTAGGAGTTCATATACTTGATTACGAGCATTTAACAACGATTATATTGTAAAAACTCAATTTTTGTACATTTTACTCACTTAAAATTCCAACGGGTCCATCGTAAGGCCTATTTAGATCTGCTCGTCCGAAACCACCATAAAACGGACCGCAAAACAAGTTTTAATCAAACTTTAGGAGTTCATATACTAGATTACGAGCATTTCAATACGATTATATTACAATAACTCAATTTTTGTAATTTTTAATCAATTAAAATTCCAACGGGTCCAATGGAAGTCCTATTTAGAACCGCTCGTCTGAAGTCTCTATAAAACGGACCACAAAACAAATATTAATCAAATTTTAGGAGTTCATAAACTTGAATACGAGCATTTCAACACGATTATATTGCAAAAACTAAATTTCTGTACTTTTTACTCAGTTAAAATTCCAACGGGTCAATTGTAAGGCCTTTTTAGACACGCTCGTCCGAAAATGCTACAAAACGGACCGCAGAACAAGTTTTAATCAAACTTTATGAGTTCATATACTTAATTACGAACATATAACAACTATTATATTGCAAAAACTCATTTTTTGTACTTTTTACTCGGTTAATATTCCAATGGGTCCATTGTAAGGCCTATTTAGACCCGCTCGTCCGAAACCTCTAGAAAATGGACCGCAAAACATGTTTTAATCAAATTTTAAGAGTTCATATACTTGATTACGAGCATTTCAACACGATTATATTGCAAAAACTCAATTTTGGTACTTTTTACTTAGTTAAAATTCCAACGGGTCCATTGTAAGGCCTATTTAGACCCGCTCGTCCGAAACCTCTAGAAAACGGACCGCAAAAAAGATTTTAATAAAATTTTAGGAGTTCATATATTTGATTACGAGCATTTAACCACGATTATATTGCAAAAACTTAATTTTTGTACTTTTTACATAGTTAAAATTCCAACGGGTCCATTGTAAGGCCTATTTAGACCCGCTCATCCGAAACCTCTAGAAAACGGATCGGGAAAAAAAGTTTGAATAAAATTTTAGGAGTTCATATACTTGATTACGAGCATTTCAACACGATTATATTGCAAAAACTCAATTTTTGTACTTTTTACTTAGTTAAAATTCAACGGGTCAATTGTAAGGCCTATTTAGACCCTCTCGTCCGAAACCTCTACAAAACGTACCGCAAAACAAGTTTTAATCACATATTAGTATTTCATATACTTGAATACGAGGATTTCAACATGATTATATTGTAAAAACTCAATTTCTATACTTTTTACTCAGTTAAAATTTAAACGGGTCGATTGTAAGGCCTATTTAGACCCGCTCGTCCGAAACCTCTACAAAAACGGACCGCAAAACAAGTTTTAATCGAACTTTTTGAGTTCATATACTAGACTACGAGCATTTCAACATTATTTTATTGCAAAAGCTCAAATTTTGTACTTTTTACGAGCTTAAAATTCCAACGGGTCAATTGTAAGGCCTATTTAGACCCGCTCGTCTGAAACCTCTACAAAACGGACCGCAAAACAAGTTTTAATCAAACATTATGAGTTCATATATTTGATTACGAGTATTTCAACACGATTATATTGCAGAAACTCAATTTCTGTACTTTTTACTCGGTTAAAATTCCAACGGGTCCATTGTAAGGCCTATTTAGACCCGCTCGTCTGAAACCTCTAGAAAACATACCGCAAAAAAAGTTTGAATAAAATTTTAGGAGTTCATATACTTGATTATGAGCATTTCAACATTATTATATTGGGGAAACTCATTTTTTTTTTACTTTTTACTAAGTTAAAATTCCAACGGGTCCATTGTAAGGCCTATTTAAACCCGCTCGTCCGAAACCTCTAGAAAACGGACCGCAAAAAAAGTTTGAATAAAATTTTAGGAGTTCATATACTTGATTACGAGCATTTCAACACGATTATATTGCAAAAACTCAATTTTCTACTTTTTACTTAGTTAAAATTCTACGGGTCCTTTGTAAGGCCTATTTAGACCCGCTCGTCCGAAACCTCAACAAAACGGACCGCAAAAAAGTTTTAATCATATATTAGTATGTCATATACTTGAATATGAGCATCTCAACACAATTATATTGCAAAAACTCAATTTCTATACTTTTTACTCAGTTAAAATTCAAACGAGTCGATTGTAAGGCCTATTTAGACGCGCTCGTCCGAAACCTCTTCAAAACGGACCGCAAAACTAGTTTTAATCGAACATTATGAGTTCATATACTAGATTACGAGCATTTCAACACGATTATATTGCAAGAACTCAAATTTTGTACTTTTTACTCAGTTAAAATTCTAAAAGGTCAATTGTAAGGCCTATTTAGACCCGCTCGTCCGAAACCTCTACAAAACGGACCGCAAAACAAGTTTTAATCAAACACTGTGAGTTCATATACTTGATTATGAGCATTTCAACACGATTATATTGCAGAAACTCAATTTCTGTACTTTTTCCTCCGTTAAAATTCCAACGGGTCCATTGTAAGGCCTATTTAGACCCGCTCGTCCGAAACCTCTAGAAAATGGACCGCAAAAAAAGTTTGACTAAAATTTTAGGAGTTCATATACTTGATTAGGAGCATTTCAACACGATTATATTGCGAAAAACTCAATTTTTGTACTTTTTACTTAGTTAAAATCAAGGGGTCCATTGTAAGGCCTATTTAGTCCTGCTCGTTCAAAACCTCTACAAAACGGACCGCAAAACAAGTTTTAATCATATATTAGTATTTCATATACTTGAATACGAGCATTTCAACACTATTATATTGCAAAAACTCAATTTCTATACTTTTTACTAAGTTAAAATTCAAACGGGTCGATTGTAAGGCCTATTTAGACCAGCTCGTCCGAAACCTCTTCAAAACGGACCACAAAACAAGTTTTAATCGAACTTTATGAGTTCATATACTAGATTACGAGCATTTCAACATGATTATATTGCAAAAACTCAATTTTTGTACTTTTTACTTAGTTAAAATTCCAACGGGTCAATTGTAAGGCCTATTTAGACGTGCTCGTCCGAAACCTCTACAAAACGGACCGCAAAACAAGTTTTAATCAAACTTTATGAGTTCATATAGTTGATTATGAGCATTTCAACACGATTATATTGCAAAAACTCAATTTTTGAACTTTTTACTCAGTTAAAATTCCAACAGGTCCCTTGTAAAGCCTAATTAGACCCGCTTCTCCGAAACCTCTACAAAATGGACCGTAAAACAAGTTTTAATCAAATTTTAGGAGTTCATATACTTGATAACGAGCATTTTAACATGATTAAATTGCAAAAACTCAATTTTTGTACTTTTTACTTAGTTAAAATTCCAACGGGTCCATTGTAAGGCCTATTTACACCCGCTCGTCCGAAACCTCTAGAAAACGGACCGCAAAAAAAGTTTAAATAAAATTTTAGGAGTTCATATACTTGATTACGAGCATTTCAACACGATTATATTGCAAAAACTCAATTTTTGTACTTTTTACTTAGTTACAATTCAACGAGTCCAATGTAAGGCCTATTTAGTCCCGCTCGTCCGAAACCTCTACAAAACGGACGACAAAACAAGTTTTACTCTAATTTTAAGAGTTCATATACTTGATTATGAGCATTTAACAACGTTTATATTGTAAAAACTCAATTTTTGTACATTTTACTCAGTTAAAATTCCAACGGGTCCATTGTAAGGCCTATTTAGATCTGCTCGTCCGAAACCTCCATCAAACGGACCGCAAAACAATTTTTAATCAAACTTTAGGGGTTTTTATATTAGATTACAAGCATTTCAACAAGAATATATTGCAAAAACTCAATTTTTGTAATTTTTACTCAATTAAAATTCCAACGGGTCCATTGGAAGTCCTATTTAGACCCGCTCGTCCGAAGCCTCCATTTTTAATCAAATATTATGAGTTCATATACTTGATTATAAGCATTTAAACACGATTATATTGCAAAAACTCAATTTTTGTACTTTTACTCAGTTAATATTCTAATGGGTCCATTGTAAGGCCTATTTAGACTCGCTCATCCGAAACCTCTAGAAAACAGACCGCAAAACAAGTTTTAATCAAATATTAAGAGTTCATATACTTGATTATGAGCATTTCCACATGATTATATTGCTAAAACTCATTTTTTGGAATTTTTATTCAGTTAAAATTCCAACGGGTTCAGTGTAAGGCCCATTTACACCTACTCGTCCGAAACCTCTACAAAATGGACCGTAAAACAAGTTTTAATCAAATTTTAGGAGTTCATATACTAGATTACGACCATTTAAACACGATTATAATTCAAAAACTCAATTTTTGTACTTTTTACTTAGTTAAAATTCCAATAGGTTCATTATAAGGCCTATTTAGACCTCCTCGTCCGAAACCTCTACAAAACGGACCGTAAAAAAAGTTTTAATCTAACTTTATGAGTTCAAATACTAGATTACGAGCATTTCAACACGATTATATTGCAAAAACTCAATTTTGTACTTTTTACTTAGTTAAAATTCAAACGGGTCCATTGTAAGGCCTATTTAGACCCGCTCGTCCGAAACCTCCACAAAACGGATCACAAAACAAGTTTTAATGATATATAAGTATTTCATTTGCTTTAATACGAGCATTTCAACACCATTATATTGCAAAAACTCAATTTCTGTACTTTTTAATCAGGTAAAATTCAAACGGGTCAATTGTAAGGCCTATTTAGACCCGCTTGTCCAAAACCTCTACAAAACGGACCGCAAAAAAGTTTTAATCGAACTTTAGGAGTTCATAAACTAGATTACGAGCATTTCAACACGATTTTATTGCAAATCTCAATTACTGTACTTTTTACTCAGTTAAATTCAAACGGGTCCATTGTAAGGCCTATTTAGACCCGCTCGTCCGAAACCTCTCTAAAATGGGCCGCAAAACAAGTTTTAATCAAATTTTAGGAGTTCATATACTTGATCATGAGCATTTCAACATGATTATATTGGGAAAACTCAATTTCTGTACTTTTTACCTAGTTAAAATTCCAACGGGTCCAGTGTAAGGCCTACTTAGACCCGCTCGTCCGAAACCTCTACAAAACGGACCACAAAACAAGTTTTAATAAAATTTTAGGAGTTTATATACTTGATTACGAGCATTTCAACACGATTATATTGCAAAAACTCAAATTTTGGACTTTTTACTTAGTTAAAATTCCAACGGGTCCATTGTAAGGCCTATTGAGACCCGTTCGTACGAAACCTCTAGAAAATAGACCGCAAAAAAGTTTTAATAAAATTTTAGGAGTTCTTATACTAGATTACGAGCATTTCAACACGATTATATTGCAAAAACTCAATTTTTGTACTTTTTACTTAGTTAAAATTCCAACGGATCCATGGTAAGGCCTATTTAGTCCCGCTCGTCTGAAACATCTACAAAACGGACCACAAAACAAGTTTTAATGATATATTAGTATTTCATATACTTGAATACGAGCATTTCAACACGATAATATTGCTAAAACTCATTTTCTGTATTTTTTACTAAGTTAAAATTCCAACGGGTCAATTGTAAGGCCTTTTTAGACACGCTCGTCCGAAACCTCTATAAAACGGACCGCATAACAAGTTTTAATCAAACTTTAAGAGTTCATATACTTTATTACGAGCATTTAAACATGTTTATGTTGCAAAAACTCAATTTTTGTACTTTTTACTCAATTAATATTCTAATGGGTCTATTGTAAGGCCTACTTAGAACCGCTCGTCCGAAACCTCTAGAAAACGGACTGCAAAACAAGTTTTAATCAAATTGTAAGAGTTCATATACTTGATTACGAGCATTTAAACACAATTATATTGCAAAAACTCAATTTTTGTACTTTTTAATCAGTTAATATTCCAACGGGTCCATTATAAGGCCTATTAAGACCCGCTCGTCCGAAACATCTAGAAAACGGACCGCAAAACAAGTTTTAATTAAATTTTAGGAGTTCATATACATGATTACGAGCATTTACACACGATTATATTGCAAAAACTCAATTTTTGTACTTTTTACTTAGTTAAAATTCCAACGGGTCCATTGTAAGGCCTATTTAGACCCGCTCGTCCGAAACCTCTAGAAAACGGACATCAAAAAAAGTTTAAATAAAATTTAAGGAGTTCATATACTTGATTACAAGCATTTCAACACGATTATATTGCAAAAACTCATTTTTTGTACTTTTTACTTAGTTAAAATTCAACGAGTCCATTGTAAGGCCTATTTAGACCTGCTCGTCCGAAACCTCTACAAAACGGACCGCAAAACAAGTTTTACTCTAATTTTAGGAGTTCATATACTTGATTATGAGCATTTAACAACGATTATATTGTAAAAACTCAATTTATGTACATTTTACTCAGTTAAAATTCCAACGGGTCCATTGTAAGGCCTATTTAGATTTGTTCATCCGAAACCTCCAAAAGACGGACCGCAAAACAAGTTTTAATCAAACTTTAGGAGTTCATATACTATATTACGATCATTTAAACACGAATATATTGCAAAAACACAATTTTTGTAATTTTTACTCAATTAAAATTCCAACGGGTCCATTGGAAGGCCTATTTAGACCCGCTCGTCCGAAGCCTCTATAAAACGGACCACAAAACAAGTTTTAAACAAAATTTAGGAGTTTATATACTTGAATACGAGCATTTCAACACGATTATATCGCAAAAACTCAATTTCTGTACATTTTACTCAGTTAAAATTCCAACGGGTCAATTGTAAGGCCTTTTTAGACAAGCTCGTCCGAAACCTCTATAAAAGAGACAACAAAACAAGTTTTAATCAAATTTTAGGAGTTTATATACTTGATTACGAGCATTTCAACGCGATTATAATGCAAAAACTCAATTTTTGGACTTTTTACTAATTTAAAATTCCAACGCGTCCAGTGTTCGTCCTATTTAGACCCGCTCGTCTGAAAACTCTACAAAACAGACTGCAAAACATGGTTTACTCTAATTTTAGGAGTTCATATACTTGACTATGAAAATTTAACAACGATTAAATTGTAAAAACTCAATTTATGAATATTTTACTCAGTTAAAATTCCAACGGGTCAATTGTAAGGCCTATTTAGTTCTGCTCGTCCAAAACCTCCATAAAACGGACCGCAAAACAAGTTTTAATCAAACTTTAGGAGTTCATATACTAGATTATGAGCATTTCAACATGATTATATTGCAAAAACTCAATTTTTGTAAATTTTACTCAATTAAAATTCCAACGGGTCCATTGGAAGGCCGATTTAGACCCGCTCATCCGAAGCCTCTATACTTGAATACGAGCATTTCAACACGATTATATTGCAAAAACTTAATTTCTGTACTTTTTACTCAGTTAAAATTCCAACGGGTCAATTGTAAGGCCTTTTTAGACACGCTCGTCCGAAACCGCTACAAAACTGACCGCAGAACAAGTTTTAATCAAACTTTATGAGTTCATATACTTGATTGCGAGAATTTGAACACGATTATATTGCAAAAACTCAATTTTTGTACTTTTTAATCAGTTAATATTCCAACAGGTCAATTATAAGGCCTATTCAGACCCGCTTGTCCGAAAACTCTAGAAAACGGACCGCAAAACAAGTTTTAATAAAATTTTAGGAGTTCATATACTTGATTACGAGCATTTCAACACGATTATATTGGAAAAACTCAATTTTTGTACTTTTTACTTAGTTAAAATTCCAGCGGGTCCATTGTAAGGCCTATTTAGACTCGCTCGTCTGAAAACGGACCGCAAAAAAGTTTTAATAAAATTTTAGGAGTTCATATACTTGATTACGAGCTTTTCAACACGATTTTATTGCAAAAACTCATTTTTTGTACTTTTTACTTAGTTAAAATTCAACGAGTCCATTGTAATGCCTATTTAGACCCGCTCGTCCGAAACCTCAACAAAACGGACCGCAAAAACAAGTTTTAATCATATATTAGTATTTCATATACTTGAATACGAGCATTTTAACACGATTTTATTGCAAAAATTCAAACGGGTCGATTGTAAAGCCTATTTAGACCCGCTCGTCCGAAACCTCTATAAAACGGACCACAAAACAAGTTTTCACCGAACTTTATTAGTTCATATACTAGATTACGAGCATTTCAACACGATTATATTGCAAAACTCAATTTCTGTACTTTTTACTCAGGTAAAATTCCAACGGGTCCATTATAAGGCCTATTTAGACCCGCTCGTACAAAACCTTTACAAAACGGACCGCAAAACAAGTTTTAATCGAACTTTATGAGTTCATAAACTAGATTACTAGAATTTCAACACGATTATATTGCAAAAACTCAATTTTTGTACTTTTTACTTAGTTAAAATTCAAACGGGTACATTGTAAGGCCTATTTAGACCCGCTCATGCGAAACATCTATAAAAGAGACCGCAAAACAAGTTTTAATCAAATTTTAGGAGTTCATAAACTTGATCACGAACATTTCAACACGATTATATTGGGAAAACTCAATTTATGTACTTTTTCCTAGTTAATATTCCAACGGGTCCAGTGTAAGGCCTACTTAGACCCGCTCGTCCGAAACCTATACAAAACGGACCGCAAAACATGTTTTAATAAAATTTTAGGAGTTTATATACTTGAATACGAGCATTTCAACATGATTATATTGCAAAAACTCAATTTTCGTACTTTTTACTTAGTTAAAATTCCAACGGGTCCATTGTAAGGCCTATTGAGACTCGCTCGTCCAAAACCTCTAGAAAACGGACCGCAAAAAAGTTTTAATAAAATTTTATGAGTTCATATACTTGATTACGAGCATTTCAACACGATTATATTGCAAAAACTCAATTTTTGTACTTTTTACTCAGTTAAAATTCCAACGGGTCCATTGGAAGGCCTATTTAGACACGCTCGTCCGAAACCTCTACAAAACGGACCACAAAACAAGTTTTAATCAAATTTTTAAGAGTTCATATACTAGATTACAAGCATTTCATCACAATTTTATTGCAAAAAATCAATTTTTATACTTTTTAATCAGTTAATATTCCAACAGGTCAATTGTAAGGCCTATTTAGACCCGCTCGTCCGAAACCTCTACAAAACGGACCGCACAACAAGTTTTAATCAAACTCTATGAGTTCATATAATTGATTACGAGCATTTACACACTATTATATTGCAAAAACTCAATTTCTGTACTTTTTACTTAGTTAAAATTCCAACGGGTCATTGTAAGGCCTATTTAGACCCACTCCTCCGAAACCTCTACAAAACGGACCGCAATACAAGTTTTAATCATACATTAGTATTTCATATACTTGAATACGAGCAATTCAACACGATTATATTGCAAAACTCGATTTCTGTACTTTTTACTTAGGTAAAATTTAAATGGGTCAATTGTAACGCCTATTTAGACCCGCTCTTCCAAAACCTCTACAAAACGGACCGCACAACAAGTTTTAATCGAACTTTATGAGTTCATATACTTGATTACGAGCATTTCAACACGATTATATTGCAAAAACTCAATTTCTGTACTTTTTACTCAGTTAAAATTCCACGGGTCCATTGTAAGGCCTATTTAGACCCGCTCCTCAGAAACCTCTATAAAATGGACCGCAAAACAAGTTTTAATCAAAATTTAGTAGTTCATAAACTTGATCACCATCATTTCAACACGATTATATTGGGAAAACTCAATTTCTGTACTTTTTACCTAGTTAAAATTCCAACGGGGCCAGTGTAAGGCCTACTTAGACCGGCTTGTCCGAAACCTCTACAAAACGGACCACAAAACAAGTTTTAATAAAATTTTTGGAGTTTATATACTTGAATACGAGCATTTCAACACGATTATACTGCAAAAACTCAATTTTTGTACTTTTTACTAAGTTAAAATTCCAACGGGTCCATTGTAAGGCCTATTGAGACCCGCTCGTCCGAAACCTCTAGAAAACGGACCGCAAAAAAGTTTTAATAAAATTTTAGGATTTCATATACTAGATTACGAGCATTTCAACACGATTATATTGCAAAAACTCAATTTTTGTACTTTTACTTAGTTAGAATTCCAACGGGTCCATTGTAAGGACTATTTAGACCCGCTCGTCCGAAACCTCTACAACACGGACCGCAAAACAAGTTTTAACCATATATTAGTATTTCATATACTTGAATACGAGCATTTCAACACGATTATATTGCAAAAACTCGATTTCTGTACTTTTTACTCAGGTAAAATTCAAATGGGTCACTTGTAAGGCCTATTTAGACCCGCTCTTCCAAAACCTCTACAAAACGGAACGTAAAACAAGTTTTAATCGAACTTTATGAGTTCATATACCTGATTACGAGCATTATAACACAATTATATTGCGAAAACTCAATTTCTGTACTTTTTACTCAGTTAAAATTCCAACGAGTCCATTGTAAGGCCTATTTAGACCCGCTCCTCCGAAACCTCTATAAAATGGACCGCAAAACAAGTTTTAATCAAATTTTAGGAGTTCATAAACTTGATCACGAGCATTTCAAAACGATTATATTCGGAAATCTCAATTTCTGTTCTTTTTACCTAGTTAAAATTCCAACGGGTCCAGTGTAAGGCCTACTTATACCCGCTCGTCCGAAACCTCTACACAACGGACCGCAAAACAAGTTTTAATAAAATTTTAGGAGTTTATATACTTGATTACGAGCATTTCAACACGATTATATTGCAAAAACTCATTTTTTGTACTTTTTACTTAGTTAAATTTCCAACGGGTCCATTGTAAGGCCTATTGAGACCCGCTCGTCCGAAACCTCTAGAAAACGGACAGAAAAAGAAGTTTTAATAAAATTTTAGGAGTTCATATACTAGATTACGAACATTTCAACACGATTATATTGCAAAAACTCAATTTCTGTACTTTTTACTCAGGTAAAATTCCAACGGGTCCATTGTAAGGCCTATTTAGACCCGCTCGTCCAAAACCTCTACAAAGCGGACCGCAAAACAAGTTTTAATTGAACTTTATGAGTTCATAAACTAGATTATGAGAATTTCAACACGATTATATTGCAAAAACTAAATTTTTGTACTTTTTACTTAGTTATAATTCAAACGGGTCCATTGTAAGGCCTATTTCGACCCGCTCGTGCGAAACATCTATAAAACAGACCGCAAAACATGTTTTAATCAAACTTTAGGAGTTCATGTACTTGATTACGAGCATTTCAACGCGATTATATTGCAAAAACTAAATTTTTGACTTTTTACTAATTTAAAATTCCAACGCGTCCAGTGTCCGGCCTATTTAGACCCGCTCGTCTGAAAACTCTACAAAACGGACCGCAAAACATGTTTTACTCTAATTTTAGGAGTTCATATACTTGATTATGAGCATTTAACAACGATTATATTGTAAAAACTGAATTTATGTACAATTTACTCAGTTAAAATTCCAACGTGTCCATTGTAAGGCCTATTTAGATCTGCTCGTCCGAAACCTCCATAAAACGGACCGCAAAACAAGTTTTAATCAAACCTTAGGAGTTCATATACTAGATTACGAGCATTTCAACATGATTATATTGCAAAAATTCTATTTTTGTAATTTTTACTCAATTAAAATTCCAACGGGTCCATTGGAAGGCCTATTTAGACCCGCTCGTCGGAAGCCTCTATAAAACGGACCACAAAACAAGTTTTAATCAAATTTTAGGAGTTCATATACTTGAATACAAGCATTTCAACACGATTATACTGCAAAAACTCAATTTATGTACTTTTTACTCAGTTAAAATTCCAACGAGTCAATTGTAAGGCCTTTTTAGACACGCTCGTCCGAAAACGCTACAAAACGGACCGCAGAACAAGTTTTAACCAAAACTTTATGAGTTCATATACTTGATTACGAGCATTTAAACACGGTTATATTGCAAAAACTCAATTTTTGTACTTTTTACTCAGTTAATATTCAAATGGGTCCATTGTAAGGCCTATTTAGACCTGCTAGTCTGAAACCTCTGGAAAACTGACCGCAAAACAAGTTTTAAACAAATTTTAAGAGTTCATATACTTGATTACGAGCATTTCAACACGATTATATTGCAAAAACTCAATTTTTGTACTTTTTACTCAGTTAATATTCCAACGGGTCCATTATAAGGCCTATTTAGACCCGCTCGTCCGAAACCTCTAGAAAACGAACCGCAAAACAAGTTTTAATAAAATTCTAGTAGTTCATATACTAGATTACGAGCATTTCAAGACGATTATATTGCAAAAACTAAATTTCTGTACTTTTTACTCAGGTAAAATTCCAACGGGTCCATTGTAAGGCCTATTTAGACCCGCTCGTCTGAAACCTCTACAAAACGGACCGCAAAACAAGTTTTAATCATATATTAGTATTTCATATACTTGAATAAGAGCATTTCAACACGATTATATTTCAAAAACTCAATTTCTATACTTTTTACTTAGTGAAAATTTAAACGGGTCGATTGTAAGGCCTTCTTAGACCCGCTCGTCCAAAACCTCTACAAAACGGACTACAAAACAAGTTTTAATCGAACTTTATGAGTTCATATACTATATTACGAGCATTTCAACATGATTATATTGCAAAAATTTAATTTTTTTACTTTTTATTCAGTTAAAATTCCAACGGGGGGTGATGGCTCTCGGTTTTCTCTCATTTTTTCCGGTTCTATCAAGGGTATCTGGTGGGGTTTTGCTTTGTGCCTTTTCATTTATTTTCTCTTTCTTCTTCACCCATCTCACTTTTCTCTCCCCCTTTCTTTCCGCCGTTTATTTTGCCTTTACCACACCGTCCGCCCTCTCCCCTCCCTCCATACCAGCCGGTGCTCCCTTCGATGCCAAGAACCACGAGCTTCATGACAGAGAATCCATGAGAGCCACCCCCTCCTCCATTCCAATCGGTAATATCTATCCCTTCTTCTATTTTTATTATTTCTATTTTCCCTCAATCTCTTTCCGGTTAACCTTTTCTCCCTTTTCTTGTTACACGAGGAACCCCCCCCACTACATGTGATATCTATATCGATCACCCATACCCATTTCTACATGCATCGGAGACGCCGACCAGATCTAGATCTAGGGTTTCCCTCGAAACCCATCATCGATCTACCCCCATATCCATTTGTTTTGCTTTTTCATCTCTGTTTCGGGCCTCTCCGGTCCTTCTTAAACCTTTTATTTTCATCTTTCTTTTATTAATATTATGTTTGATTATACTCTACATTTCTCTTTGTTTTCTAGATCCACCTTCTGTTGCATCCGTCCGACCTCCACAAAATGTTGGATTCGAAAGGGCTGAGAAACCATTTGGTCCCTTTGGATCTAGGGTTCCCTTAGGAACCCAACCACGATCCTTTCCTCTAATCCTTACCACCGTTGATGTTCCAGATCGGCCTCCAAAAGCAAGGAAGGCTTTGAGCCTCACCGTAGAAAAGCTTCTCTGTTAACAACGATGCTCCTCCCCTAATCGAAATCCCAAAGGTAATTTCTTACTTATTTTATTTTCAAATCACAAATACTCCCTATCCTTGATTTTCTCCTTCACTGTTTCCTATCCCTTTGTGTTTTCATGGTTATCGGTCTCATATATTTGTTATAATGGAATCAATTGCTCAATATGTTACATTTTTTGCCCCCAATCTTTCTTTTTCTCTCAAAATTTTCTGAATGGTTGTTTACCTGCCCAAATTGTCTGTACTGTAGTCATCATTCCTCTGCCATACTGTATATGTTGCTCCCCAAATCCTTATATTTCCTATCTCGTATACCATTTGACTACAATTTTGTTACATGATATTTCTGCTGATTGCCATTTTTTCATGAAACGTTGGATCTACTTCTGTGCAAATTTTTATAATTGGCCTACTGCTTATAACATATGTCCGAATAGTATTGTTGTATCTTTCTTTTTTCTGTTATCTCTTGTATCCTATACTTGTGTTATGGCCACCTATATGCCTTTTCTCATAATTTTGCTTTGTCCTCTTCTTTACCTGGCCTCTTCCCCAATATTTTGTACCTTTTGTTTTCAATCTATCTTTCCTCGGATTATTTTGTATGTTTATTTACCTACTTTGCTTGCTTGCTCTTTAATCATGTTTCTCATGCCATACTGCACATGCTATTTCCTAATTCCCTAATTTTTTGACTATCCCCTATCTGGGGAATCCATGATCCCTTCTAAGGGAAAATCTTTCGAACCACCAAGTGGGCCTCCTCTTCAAATAATCTCTGATTATATTCTGGATCTGCAAGGGGTGTAAAATTTATAAATGGGCTACTGTTAGTAGCATTTACTTGACCATGTTAGCTATAACTTGTTTTATTTTACTATGCATTGTCCCCTATATTTGTGTCAGGACTATCTATATGCATTCCATCATATTATGTTATACTTTGCAAGTTACTTTGCTGGCCCCCCACATTATGAATCCCCTTCTGACTATTTATCCATGCCTTCACTCTTTACAATTTTTACGTTTCAAATTACTGGTAATCACTCCATATTCAGCTGCATCTCTCATGCTACTTTAGTGTCCATTTATGGTAATTTTACTTGCTGGCATTTTACATCCTCCTTTTCAATCTTTTACATTATCACATGTTGCCACCATCCCAACTATATGCTTTCTCACTGGATCTTTCCATTGCTTGCTTTCAACTCTAATTTTTTCACTCTAACCTGCTTTCTTTTTTCTCTTTTTGCTTACGGGGGCATCAATGCATTATGGAATTTTCTGCCCTGGAGGCCTTACCCCTACATCCATGACAGAAGTTTACTTTCTTCTATTTTTTTAGTTTTTATGGGTTGTAATTATTTTTTTAGATTCCCCCCTTTTTTGCTCATTTGGTCTGTACTAATTTTCTTACTCCCTCTTCCTTCCTTTCCATGGTCTGTAATCTTTTATTTCCTATCGTCTTTGCCTTGTTTGTTGCTTTTCCTTGCTTTTCTGCCTCCTTACTTTGCATGCTTTACGTTCTTATATCCATGATAGCTTGCCATGCCTACATATATTGGTCTTTTTGTCCTAAGATACATGTGCTTGTCTTACCTCTATGGATTATTATTAGACCACTGCTTATGCCAAATTTGCTCCCTCTCAATGGAAAATTTTTTCTTGACATTTGCATATTTATTTTTTCCAATGTATTTCTACCATCAAATTCTAATTTTCATTTGGTCTGCACTATATTCTTTCTTGACATTTGCTTCTTTATTTCTTTCAATGCATGCCTACGATCAAATTCTAATTTTCACTTGGCTTGCTTTAAATTTTTTTCTTGACATTTGCCTCCCCCACTCCCATTTGGGTGTACATACTCGAGCCCTCTTAAGGGATATATTTACGATCACCTCTACGGTGAAACTACTATTGTCTATACGAACCTTCTTCGAAACCTTATTTTATCTTCTTTACGTATATGCATTTATTTTAAAATTCTCACAACCTACCCACTACTTCCTTTTCCCTATTCTACATAGTTACCCTTCCTTAGCTCTATTCGATACGCTTACTCTTACCCACATCCTTCTGGCCTTACCCCGGTAAACCCAAAAAATACTCCAATGACCCATAACTTTTGCTTTAAATCAAGGCTCCCACTTTTAATTACCCAACATCAAGATTACCTCTTTACAAGACCCTAGTTTCCATATTTAAACACGTCTTGGCTAGATCGCATAATACCCTTGTTGTATCTATCTCACGTCCCATCCTTATTTTATCATCACTCTTACTCTTCAAAATGTCTCGAAACCTACTCCCCCTCCTCTAACTACTTTTCCCCTATACACTCGATCCCTTTAACATTGTATTACCTTACCATATTTACCTACACGATTCCCCCTGAATCAGGTACTTACCCCATTATTACCATACTCATAGAATCCGCCATTAAATTCTTATCGATCATTCCACTCACATTTTATAATTATTTTCTCCTCATTTATTACCCCATCATACTTGCCTTTTCCACAAGAACCTGTTTTCCCTAATTACCTTATATCAATTCCCTTACTTAAGGAACTTAACCTCCTATTTCCAAAGTTACCGCAAATATTTAATGACCTTTCCCAAATCTCTTTCCTCTTTTAATATAGGCTTCCACAAAACCTCCCCAAATTTTAGAGATTTGTCTTCAATACAATTTTATTACAATCATAACTCTTACCTTATTTCATCAATTGACTTCTTTTTCTCCATGGCACTCTTATATAAGGGCCACTTCCTATTCACTTCTTTCCACCTTGCAATCCAATCCTACGCTTACTCTCTCTTCCTCACCTATCTCCTTCTAATGGATTCCTCATCCTCCCTCCCCCATTACACTAAATTAGATTTAACCAATGAAGAAGCTAACACCATCTACACTCCTAACTTTGATTTCCTAGAAGAGGATCCGAATACCATCCTAATCAAAAAATTTATCTCCTCCAAACCAATTGACGACTGGGTTGTGCTCACTGCCTTTGAAGGTATATGGAAAAAGAACAACCTGATATCAATCTCTATCATTAGGGATTCTTTCTTTCAAATCACGTTTGCCACTAAGGCTGGTCGTGATGACATCTATGAACGAGGCCCTGGTTATATAAGGATGAGTGGCTTGCCCTAGCAGAATTCAATCCAGATAAGAGCACAAACGATGACTCTTTCTCCCCAATGCGAATCTGGTTTCGAATCCTTGCTATCCTCAAGTCCCTAGTGGAAGAGCCTGACAGAGCCCACCTCGTCGGCCAATCTCTTGGTGCTATGGTGGGAACTGTCCTCCACACCGATACAAGGAAAAAAGAAGGAAATATGACTGAATTTCTTCGAGTCGAAATTTTGCTTGATATATCAAAACCTGTCCGACGCTTCCTCTTTATTGGAAAAGGTACACGCACAACTTCTTGTCGACTCCAATATGAACGACTGCCACTCCTCTATCACGGTTGTGGTCTTATAAGCAATGTTTTTGAAAACTTCCCTAACAAAGTTGCATATGATTCGGCTAAGCTACAAATGGTGATTGGCTCCGGTACCTCCCCCGCATCGTCGGGATCAGGAGCCACGAGGCCGTATCCGATCAGTTGAGCCGATCCCTACTGTCGTCCACCAACCTACCATCGGTACATCTTTAATTCTGATTTATATCCAACTTTCTTTGCACCCATTCATGCTATTATTTGCTACTTCTTATTCGCAAACAGATCCGAAAGACAAGGGCAAGTCCGTTGCTGAACCAAATGTTTCGCTACAGGAACCGGGTCTGTACCTTATCCTTCCACACCATATCTTTTTTATCCATCGTATTCCTCATCTTCAACTCAAATCCTCCTCTGATTTTCTAGGGAAACTCAATGATGGAGTTGCTGCTTCTTTTGAAGAACACCCTGTTGAGGACATCAATCAAAATGATGAGATGACGGGCGAAGAATCCTCCGAGCCGCCATTAGCAAAAGAGGACCCAAAGAAGCCTTCACATGTCACTCTCCCTCCTAGAGTTATAGCACCACAACCTTTGAATACAATATTTCCCATCCCTTAAGACTCTGAGGAGGGAAACTGGGATGCCCAGGATGATAGCATCCCGAGCCCTACTGCACAACAAATCCAGAATCGGGATGCCCAACTACGTAAGCCTTTTCTTCGAACAAATATACCACTTATTGATGAATTTGACATCTAGCTTCTTAAAAATTATCCCAATGATGCATCATCGGCTCCTACTCCTATTCCTATACCTCCCAACCATGTCACCAAGATACGCTCCCCTATCCAAGTGATTCTCCAACCGAAGAAATCTAAACCTTTTTCTTCTTCAACTTAGAAGGCTGGGATCAGCAGCACAAAAAACTCTCCGACGGCGGCTGATTCCCAGCCCCGCCAAGGAAAATGATTATCTTATGCTGGAACTGTCAGGGTGTTGGGAAGGTCTAGGCATATCATCATCTCCAACAGTATGTTCGACGTACCTCTCCGGATTTTCTTTTTTTTTACGCGAAACAAAATTGAATAAAGAGGCATGTAGCCGACTTAGTATTATTTAGGTATGCATGAAGCTATCTGTAGAACTAATGTTTCGATAAAATAATTGAAAAATGTTTTTGGACTTGTTTGAATATTTTGAAAACTTATTTAAAGTCCAAACAACTTGAAAATATGTTTGAAATGGTTTCATAGGTTTTTAACATGTCTAAAACGCTTTTTAAATGGCCAAAATATCATTTTTACAAGGCTCGTATCGATACACCTTTGATCTGTTTCGATACGGGGTCTTCCAATAAGCAGAACCCAGATGCAGAGCTAGAGGTATCGAAACCACCTTGCTGGTATCGAAAGCGGTCTGACTTTTTTAAACTCCAACGGCTAGTTCTGAACAAGGGCGTTTCGAAACGGGTTCAAGTGTTTCGATACGAATGGCTGCAGAACAACATTTATGAAGGGAAATGAAGTCCTCAACGGCTCCAAATCATCCCTAACGGCTAGTAACAGTTATAAACTCATCAAGGAGTATACAAGGGACCTCCAAACATCAAGATATGGTTAATGCTTCAATTGTTACAACATTATGATGTCAAAATTTGTCTAGAGCTTAAATTGTTTATTTCTTGCTTAGACAACACTTGTGAGCTTACATTGTTAAATTTGTTCAAGTGTTTAGGTTTTGGGTGAGTGCTTAGAATTGCAAACAAACACCTATTAGAGGGATTTCTAGTTTGCTAAGTCTTTCTTTGTACAAGAGAGTGTTTCCTCAAGCTTTGGGTAGAAAGCTTTGAGGGTTGTAAAGGTTGCCTCTTTAGCCTAGAAAAGGGGACGAAATTCTTAGTGAATTTGTTGAAAATCCTTAGTAGGGAGCTAAGGTAGTGGATGTAGACCTTGGTTAGAAGGTTGAACCACTATAAATCCTTGTGTCAAATTGCCAAATTTTCACCTCCCACTAAAACACCCAATTATCCAACTTCTCCACACTTGGCGAGCAAGAACGGTTGATCGAATCGAGCCCCTAAAATCTCAACAATTGGTATCAGAGCTTGGCTCAATCGAAGGGGATTCACATCCTATTGAGAAGATCCGGCAAGCTCGATCAACATTTCACCAACCGGCTCAATGGCACAATCAATCGACAAACCGCCTTTCTTCGACAGAAATCACTATGCCCAATGGAAGACAAAGATGAAATTCTTCTTGAAGTCAAGAGATTACAAGCTATGGGACATAGATGAAGATGGTCCGTTCGTGCCTCAAGGAAGCAAAGCGGAATGGAGTGTCGATGCTCGCAAGAAGATGAAGCTTAATTGCAAAGCCTTGCACATGCTCTTTTGTGCATTTGGTCCAACCATCTATGAGAAGATGTCTTCTTGTGAGAGTGCCAAGGAAGTATGGGACAAACTTGAAGTCACATACGAGGGAACCGATGAAGTCAAGGAGACCAAAATTGGGCTCCTAACCTTAGAGTATGAGAACTTCAAGATGGATCCGGAAGAGAACATCGAGAAGATGTTTGATATGTTCTCTACTATCACCAATGGTCTTAAAGGTTATGGAGAAGCCATCCCGGAAGAGAAGCTTGTCCGAAAGTTCATCTACTCCCTTCCCGAGTCATGGGACTCAAAGAGGACTGCCATCATCGAAGCCAAAAATCTCAAAACCTTGAAGCTTGATGAACTCATGGGGTCTCTTCTCACTCACCAAATAATGAAGAAAAAAAAGAAGAGGAGAAGAAGAAGGAAGAGATTAGAGCGATGGGGAAGAAGAAGATCATGGAGCTAGGTATCAATGCTAGTGATGTAGCTCTGAAATCCTCCACATGCCATCATGTAGATTCAAGTGAGGAGGAAAGTGAAGATGAAGAGATGGCCTATCTCTTCAAAAAATTTGCCCGGTTCATGAAGAGAAAAATGGAAAAATCCAAGCATGAATCGATGAAGAAGATGAAGGACTCCCACAAATCCAAAAGGAAGGGATCGTCTTCAAAACAAGCATATGTGGCCACATGGAGTGATGAAGACTCCACCGATGATGAAGTAGCCCACCTATGCTTGATGGCCCTCAATCAGGGGGAGGTAACTTCTAACTCATCTATTTCAAATTCTTATACATTTGATGAGTTACAAGATGCCTATGATGTTTTGCTTTTGGAATTCAAGGCATCATTTTCCAAGAACAAAAAGTTGATTTCAAAAATAAAAATTGAAAATGATTTTCTTTCCAAAACAAAACTTGAACTAGAAGCAAAACATGAAGAGTTTGAATTAAAATGTTTTGATTTACAAAATTTGCTTCAAAAAGTTCAAGAAGAAAATGATTTGATTTTCAAAGAGCTAGAAAAGAAAAACCATTTTGGAAAATCAAATTTCTATGTAAGACAATCTAGTGCCCCTAGATTTGTAAAAGGAAAATGTTTTAGAAGTGTTTGGGTCCCAAAAGGACTTAGCACTTCAATTAAAAGGGATGACATTGAAAAATGGATTCCTAAGGGGACTAAAATTTGTGCCACTAATGTTCATGGATCCAAAGCAATTTGGATACCAAAAATCACTTGATTGTCTTTTGCTAGGTGTGATGGAGAGTGATCAACAAGTCAAACCTTGAGGGGGAGCTCCATGCACACAAGAAAGAACACTTGAAGAAGGAAGACTTCACATCCTCCCTTGAGTTCAAGTGTGGTAAAATCTAGTTGCTTTTGCTTTTATTTGATTTATTTTCTTTTATGTCAACTAGATGATCATATATGTTGAACTAACATTTTTAATGATGCTTTGAGTAAGGGGGAGCCATTTTAAAACCAAATTCTTATTTTTGTCAAATTTTTCCTCTATAGTTATTTTGAACTTAATGTTTTAAATTCTTTTTGATATAACAAAAAGGGGGAGAAATGGTTTGAAAAATTGATTTTTCAAATGAATAAGGGGGGTTTATTTGATTTCATATCTTTAATCTCTTATTCACATTTTTAAAATTAAAGGGGGAGAATCCCAAACATTTTTTCAAGTTAGTTTTATTATATCAAAAAGGGGGAGATTGTAGAACTAATGTTTTGATATAATAATTGAAAAATGTTTTTGGACTTGTTTGAATATTTTGGAAACTTATTTAAAGTCCAAACAACTTGAAAATATGTTTGAAATGATTTCATAGGTTTTTAACATGTCTAAAACGCTTTTTAAATGGCCAAAATATCATTTTTACAATGCTCGTATCGATACACCTTTGATCTGTTTCGATACGGGGTCTTCCAATAAGCAGAACCCAGATGCAGGGCTAGAGGTATCGAAACCACCTTGCTGGTATCGAAATCAGTCTGACTTTTTCAAACTCCAACGGCTAGTTCTGAACAAGGGCGTTTCGAAACGGGTTCGAGCGTTTCGATACGGATGGCTGCAGAACAGCATTTATGAAGGGAAATAAAGTCCTCAACGGCTCCAAATCATCCCCAACGGCTAGTAACGGCTATAAACTCATCAAGAAGTATAAAAGGGACCTCCAAGCATCAAGATACGTGTAACCCCCTTAACCCGGCCTAGACGGTTGACCCGAATTAAGAAAGTCACACGGGGAAAACCAAAGTCAACCCGAAAGTCAACCTTGATTAACGACCCTTTTTTTTTAATCTTATCTAGATGCACATTAACCTTAACTGTGATCACGCAAACACTCTACTCAAAGATCACAAACATCAGAGATCAAACAGGGACCCAATTGAACAAATTACAACTTCAGGGACCAAATTGTAATTTCTGATAATTAAAAAGACTTAACCCAAATTAGTCTTACCAACTTGAAATTAGTCAGGTTTCATGCTTCTCTGTGAAATTTCAGCTCAAAAAGACTTCCCAAACTCATACAATTGAACAAACAAGATCCAGGACCAAAACGTAAACTATTCAAAATATATAACTGCCCATGTCAGCCCCCAACGGTCGACCGTTCCGGAACAGGTTGACCCCGTTCCGAAACACGGGCCGTTCCGCAACCAGTTCCGCAACGGGGATCTGGCAGAGACCAAACCGTTTCGAAATGGTGCATACCGTTTTGGACCCCTGGGATCATTCCAGGCACCCGTTCCGAAACGGTGCACACTGTTCCGAAACGCCTGCACAGATTTTAGCAAACTAGCATACCAAAACATGCAATTGATCACTCAAACATGCTCCAAATGCTACCAAACTTTACCAGCATGCAATTCAACATATATAGGACACACTTGCATCATCAATTCATCAAAACAACATCACAAGCAAAAAGCCCCAATTCTATAGGCATGCTTCCTACACAAGCTAGCTATTCAAGCACAAACTTCCACAACAAGCATATAAGGATCCAATCCAAAAACCAGCATTCATAACAACATTCAACATACTTAGGGAGTTCCAAACACCTCCCAAAACATACACATTGGTCCCCCATTGCCAAATTACCCAAAAGCTAAAAGGTGCTTATAAAACCTTCCATACATTGAGCTTTACTTGAACTAGAATGCTTGCCCTCCTTGCTGCCCTTTAAGGTTCTTTAATGCTCTGCATTATTGAATTAAGAAAACGAGAGAGCGTAAGCAAAAGCTTAGTGAGGAGTGCTCTTTAAAACCATTCAATAATGCAATTAAAATCATTTACAAATCATGCTTATAATCAACCTTTGCACATGCTCAAAAACATACTTCTTAATCAAGCAATCCCATGCTTCAAAATAAAACATTAAAACAAGCATCTCATGCTTCACAATATTCTTAACATGTCATATTGGCTCAAGTGATACATTTCATTTATTAAAACAAGTTCAACAACTTTCCCAAGGACTTTTAAACACCTTGGCCATGGACTTTTAAACACCATGAATAAGGACCACACAAGGACTTTTAACCACCTTTGTGTCCTTAGCTTGAATCACCCCAAGGACTTTTAACCACCTTGGTCCCAAGGACTTTTAAACACCTTGGCCCCATGGACTTTTAAACACCATGGAAAGGATCACCTAAGGACTTTTAACCACCTTAGTGTCCGCAACAAGAATCATCCAAGGACTTTTAACCACCTTGATGTTCTTAAGTAACAAGGCTCACTCAAGGACTTTTAACCACCTTAGTGACCTTAACATTTTTAAAACATCACTTGCCAATATACATCTTTTACATCATATAATCCACTGTTTTAAAGCATTAAACCAAGCCATATTCAACATGCATTTCAAAGCATCAAACCTCATTATTTCAATGTATAAAATCAAGGAACTCCTACCTAGAGTTACCTTCACATATGGCTTAAAACATCGGCAAATACCATGCTAAAACATGCTTTCAAAACAGTAATTAAAAACATGCAAATAACCATTTTGCATCATAACAAATTCATGGCCACCACTAGAGAAAAAATCCAAAAACTTACACTTGAGCTTAGCAAAGTTGTTTAGACTTAGACTAAGCTCCCAAAACCATCAAACCTTGGTTTTAAAATCTGAAAACCAACTTCACTCACCGATTTACAGTTTGCTTCAAGCCAAAGCACCAAATCAAGCTTCCGAATCATCAACTCTTGGATCCAAAGATGCCTCCCTTGTTTCAACACATTAAAGCAGAGGATTAATGCATCATCATGCATTAATTGCTTCAATGAAAGCACCTAAACTCGTTGCTCTCAACCAACCTCCATTTTCGGCCACCAAACACAACCGAAAATGCATCCAAACCACTTCTAAACAAAGCCCAGCCATAAACCAGCAAAACCTCACTTCCATTAACATCATATAACATCTAAAAACAACCTATTAACAACCTTATACCTCCAGCAACACCAGATCACCAAGATCACCACAAAAACTACCTTGAAACACAAGTTAAACTTAGGAAACTCAACCTATCCGGGATTGCATCAATCAAAACTCAATTCGTTATCAATTTAGAGATCATTTAACATCAAAAACACCTCTCAAATCACAGATTACTCAGATCTAACGAAAATCATCAAAAATCATCAAAATCTTGCATAATAAGCCAAGATCCATTTCAACACTTTAAAACCTTTAATTAAACATCAATTAAGGATTGAAAACTTAGGAATTTCAGTAAAGAACTGATAGTTTAGAGGAGAAGGACGTTCTTACCTCCAAACTTGAGTTTCTCCTCTTTTTGGAATCAAAATCCTTGTTGAAACAAGTAGCAATTGAAGAGGTTTTGAAGATACAATGATTAGGAATCAAATGAGAGTTGAAAGGAGGAATTTAGGTGAGAAAATCAGAATCAAATCTCTGGAAATGGAGTGTTTGGGTTGAGAGAAAAAGAGAGAAAGAAAATAGAGAAGTTAGTTGAGAAAATAGCCAAATGAGCTTTTCCCTCCTTTTTGATATCTTTAAAATCAGAATTATAACTCAAAATATCTTAGAAAAATCTGGAGAAACTCCCTTTGGGTAAATAGCCCCTTAAAGATTCAAAGTTTCAACCCTTTATAAAACAGCCACCAAACTTGCGAAAATTACATTTTGGTCACTAGCCAAAATGTCACCCTTCCAAAACTCATTTTCCAAAATTGATTTCACAGTTCACTTAATTATATTAAAAGATGATTTTAGAACATTTTTCCATATTTTTAATGCAACCCGAACTAGGCTTTCCTAATTTAACCTCTTATGATTCGAACAGCACTTTGACCGAACCGGTCAATGCCCAAGACTTCTAAGCCCAAAACCGGGGCGTTACAATACGGTTAATGCTTCAATTGTTACAACATTATGATGTCAAAATTTTTCTAGAGCTTAAATTGTTTATTTCTTGCTTAGACAACACTTGTGAGCTTACATTGTTAAATTTGCTCAAGTGTTTAGGTTTTGGGTGAGTGCTTAGAATTGCAAACAAACACCTATTAGAGGGATTTCTAGTTTGCTAAGTCTTTCTTTGTACAAGAGAGTGTTTCCTCAAGCTTTGAGTAGAAAGCTTTGAGGGTTGTAAAGGTTGCCTCCTTAGCCTAGAAATGGGGACGAAATTCTTAGTGAATTTGTTGAAAATCCTTAGTGGGGAGCTAAGGTAGTGGATGTAGACCTTGGTTAGAAGGTTGAACCACTATAAATCCTTGTGTCAAATTTCCAAATTTTCACCTCCCACTAAAACACCCAATTATCCAACTTCCCCACACTTGGCGAGCAAGAACGGTTGATCGAATCGAGCCCCTAAAATCTCAACATTATCCCTGTGGCCCCTAGTAAACGATGTTCTGGACTCGCTTTATTTTCATCGAATAAATTTAATATCTCTTTGCTTTCGTATTCGGATCGGTTTATTCATACTCAAGTTCAATGCGATTCTTCTTCATTTTATTTCACTGGTATACATGGATTTTCAGAAACTAGTCACAAAACTAAAACATGGGAAATAATTGATTCTTTAAATAACAATGATGGCCTTCCTTGGCTTCTAGGAGGCAATTTTAATGAAATTCTTTCTGATAATGAGAAACAGGGAGGCTGTCGTCGCGCAAGATCACAAATTAATAATTTTCGACACTGCCTTTCACGTAATAGCCTCTTTGACTACAATCCGACTACATGTTAGTTCACATGGACCAAAATTGGTCCTAACACCCTAACCCTCTTTGAACGACTTGACCGCTTTGTTGGAAATATGGCATGGAAAGCCTCTTACCCTCATTATAGCATTACGTCGGATTTTGACGCTAAATCAGATCATTGTTTCTTACTCCTGGACACTGAGGCTACCCTTCATACCGCTCACCGCCCCTTAACTCCTAAATTTCGTTTCGAAAATTGTTGGGCAACCAACGAAGAAGGCATCTCCCTTGTTAAACAAACTTGGGCTTCCACCAAGGGCCACACTCTTGATAAAATTCGAGCTATAGGCTATTGCTTAGGGGACTGGCAATCTCAACAGCGTTATAATACTGTAGGACACATTCACACTCTTACAAAGAAAATTAATAAATTTCTAAATCGACCTCTCACGCTTTCTGCAGAGAAAGCCTATATCGCGACTAGAGCTGAACTCCATAAATTACTTAACGAACAAGAAGTTTACTGGGCGCAACGCTCTCGTAACCTATGGCTTTCTCAAGGAGACAAAAATACCCGCTTTTCCACGCCCGTGCTAACAACAGAAGGAAAAAGAATACTATTAATGGCCTTTATGACACAAACAACAATTGGTGTGTTGTCGAATCTGACCTCATGACTATTGCATCTAATTATTTCCAGAGCTTATTCACCTCTTCAAACTCTTCTCTCTCCGAACAAATTCTCTCCAAAATACCTTCCTCCATTACATCCACCATGAACGAATCCCTTACTAGGGCTTTCACTGCTGAAGAGGTCATGGTTGCCTTCCACGATATTGATCCCCGAGAAGCCCCTGGAATTGATGGACTACCTAGTGTCTTCTTTCGACAACACTGGGATATGGTTGGTGCGGACGTCACCACGCTTTGTCTAAATCTCCTCAATGACTCTGCCGACATGGCATCTGTAAATTAAACCATTTTGGTACTTATTCCCAAAATTAAAGATCCAACCACAATGCGGCACCTGAGACCCATTAGCCTTTGCACAGTAATTCACAAAATTGTTGCCAAGGTCCTAGTCAATAGGATGAAGCATACAATTCCTTTTTGCATTAGCGACAACCAAGCAGCCTTCGTTCAGGGGCGCAATATATCCGACAACATTCTCATTGCTCATGAAATCATTCATACCATCAATATTGGGACCTCTAAATTTTCACAAGGAGCTGCCCTTAAGTTGGATATAGAGAAGGCCTTTGATAGAGTAGAATGACCCTTTATTGAGAACGTTATGACCCGCATGGTTTTGCGCCATCCTGGGTCTCCCTAATAATGCGCTGCATTTCTTCGGTTTCCTTTACCGTCAAGGTTAACAATTCCTTTCCCCCTTTCTTTTGCCCACAACGGGCTCTTCGCCAAGGCGATCCTTTTTCACCTTTCCTCTTCCTCTTTTGTACTCAAGGGCTCTCTGCCTACCTCTCCGAGGCTCATCAACTTAGTCTGATTCCTGGCCTTGGTGCTAGTAGGCTGGGGCCTAAGGTCAATCACCTTCTATTTGTGGATGATTGTATTGTCTTTATTAACACTAAACCAGAGGAAGCTGCGCATCTAAAATTGGCCCTTCAGACCTACGCTTCTGCCTCTGGACAGACAATCAACTTTGAAAAATCAACTATCTTCTACAACCCACATACTCCCAGATCGATGCGTGATACAATTAATTCCTCCCTTCAGGTACGAGAGGTTACTAACCCGGGAGTCTACCTGGGTGTACCACTACTTATTTGAAAAAATAAGATGGCATCCCTGGGTTTTATTCGAGATAAAGTTCACGATAGATTGTCCAGCTGGGACAAGCAACTACTTTCTTTCAGCGGTAGGGAAATCTTTATCAAAGCTGTGCTACAATCCCTAGTATGTTATGTCATGCTATTTATTGCCCCAAAATATAATTGATGATATGACCGCTGCTATCTGACGCTATTGGAGGTCAGGAAAAAATAACAGAAAAGGTTGGCACTTGCTTCCGAGGGAACATGTTTGTTTACCTAAGTCAGTAGGAGGTATGGGCTTTAGGGACCTCAATAACTTCAATATCGCACTTCTTGAGAAACAAATATGGCGCCTTATATGCGAACCAGAATCTCTATTAGGTCAAATCTATAAAGCTAAGTACTTCCCATCAAGCAATATCCTTGATGCCTCTCGACCATCTCGTGGATCGTTTTCCTGGCAATGCATCTATAATGCCATGCAACATTTCTACGGTGGGTTTCTCTATTGCCCTGGCATTAATAGCAATATTCATCTCCACCAGGATAATTGGGGAGGTTCTTCTACCATACACCTCTACGGGGATTACGAGATCTCCGATGAAGTCCATGTTCGTTGTCGCGACTTTATGCTTCGGAATCAAGCAGTTTGGAATCCTGTTAAGGTCCGAGCTTATTTTACTTCGGAAGATGCCGATGCTATTTTGTCTATTCCCATTATCAATGATGCTCGTGATTCCATCCTTTGGAACCCTAATGATTTTGGCATTTATTCGGTCTGATCCGGCTACCAATTTTTACAACGTTCTCTGGAACCCCGGAATCGACCTGCTCGGATTTGGAAGGTTATGTCTAAACTTAAGGCTCTGCCTAAAGTCAAAACTTTTGGTTGGCGCATGGGGTCTGAGGCTCTACCTGTGGGGTCCCGTCTACAGGTTTTTGCACCAGACTCAGGTCCCTGCCCCGTTTGTCATTCTAGCTCGGAATCTATCCTCCATGCTCTTCGTGACTGTCCTGGTGCCTCACAGGCACTTCGTTTGGTGGGCCTCCCAAGATCTTTGCATAACAGCACGACTTCCATCGGCCCCCATTGGCTGGAGGAGGGTGCTCACCAACTATCTCCTGAGCTTTTTGGGCTTTTTCTAACCAACTATCTACAACCCCCTGGCTAATTGCCATTAACTCTATCAGTCTTCATCGCGACTACTCCAATGCTATCTCCTCTTCTACTTCCCCACCAGTTTCTTCACCCCTCTCTCCTCCTCGTTGGAGGCATCCCCCTCGGGGTACATTAAAGTTAATGTGGACGTGGCTTATGATCCTTCAACTCATGCAGCAGCGGTTGGAGTTGTGGCCCGTGATGAAGCGGGTGCGGTTGTTGAGGGCTTGGCTTACCCTTTGGGCAGTTGTCTAGATGCCGCGACTTCTAAAGGGGTGGGTCTTCTTGCTGGTATCACCTTTGCTCAGTCTCAAGGGTGGAGCCGCCTACTTTTCGAGACGGACTATGCTTCTCTTGCGAACAGACTCAACCATATGGGACCTGATCTCTCCACTATGAGACCGACGATTTTGCAAGCCCATGAAGCTCTGTCTTGTTTTTCTTTTGCACATGTTCATGATGTAAACCGCGAGGCTAATTTAGTTGCTCATACCCTGGCTACCCACGCTCATCGAACAATGACTTCCATGTCTTTTGGTTCCCTTTACCCCGATTGTATCTGCAACATTGTACTTGGCGAGATTTCATCTCGATTTTTATAAATGCATCTAGGGTACTCTTTTCCCCTTTTAGGGATCTCCGGGACTTGTGCCTGGGGATGTTAGTAGGGTTTTTAATGAGGCCCGCTTTCTTCAAAAAAAATTCCAACGGGTTAATTGTAAGGCCTATTTAGACCCGCTCGTACGAAATCTCTACAAAACGGACCGTAAAACAAGTTTTAATCAAACTTTATGAGTTTATATACTTGATTACGAGCATTTCAACAAGATTATATTGCAAAAACTCAATTTCTGTACTTTTTACTCAGTTAAAATTCCAACAGGTCCATTGTAAGGCCTATTTAGACCCGCTCCTCCGAAACCACTATAAAATGGACCGCAAAACAAGTTTTAATCAAATTTTAGAAGTTCATATACTTGATCACTAGCATTTCAACACGATTATATTTGGAAAACTCAATTTCTGTACTTTTTACATTGTTAAAATTCCAACGGGTCCAGTGTGAGGCCTACTTAGACTCGCTCGTCCGAAACCTCTACAAAACGGACCACAAAACAAGTTTTAATCAAATTCTAGGAGTTCATATACTTGATTACGAGCAGTTCAAGACGATTATATTGTAAAATCTATATTTTGTACTTTTTACTCAGTTAAAATTCCAACGGGTCCATTGTAAGGCCTATTTAGACCCGCTCGTCCTAAACCTCTACAAAACGGACCGCAAAACATGTTTTAATCAAACTTTAGTATTTCATATACTTGAATACGAGCAATTCAACAAGATTATATTGCACAAAACTCAATTTTGTACTTTTTACTCAGTTAAAATTCCAAAGGGTCAATTGTAATGCCTATTTAAACCCACTCATCCGAAACCCTTAGAAAACCGACCGCAAAACAAGTTTTAATCAAATTTTAGGAGTTTATATACTTGATTACGAGCATTTCAACACGATTATTTTGCAAAAACTCAATTTTCGTACTTTTTATTTTGTTAAAATTCCAATGGGTCCATTGTAAGACCTATTTAGACTCGCTCGTCCGAAACCTCTATAAAACGGACCGCAAAACGAGTTTTAACCAAATTTTAGGAGTTCATATACTTGATTACGAGCATTTCAACGTGATTATATTGCAAAAACACAATCTTTGGACTTTTTACTATGTTAAAATTCCAACGCGTCCAGTGTCAGGCCTATTGTAACACCCCAATTTTGGGCTTGGAAGTTTAGGGTCTGAACCGGACCGGTTTGATTTTCAGTTCGAATATAAAAGGTGGTTTTTGTGAAAACCTAGTTCGGGATGCATTAAAAATATGGAAAAATATCTAAAAATCCTCTTTTAATATATATAGAGAGTGGTGAAATCAATTTTACAAAATAAGGTTTGGAAGTATGACATTTCGAAATAGTGACTAAAATGTAATTTTTGAAAAGTTCATGACTGTTTTGTAAGGATCGAAACTTTAAATCTTTAAGGAGCTAATTTACCCAAGGAAGGATTTCTCCAGATTTTTCTTAATTTTAATGACTCATTTAATGTTTAATTAAATTAAAAGAAAAGAGGGAAACCATATTTTAGTTTTCATAACCAACTTTTGCTAAAATTTTCTCATCTCATTTTCTCTCAAAATTCCCTCAGCCAAACACATTTCCACAACAACATTTCATTTGATTTTCACACCAAATGATGGGATTTCAATCCTCAAATGAATCCTAATCATTTCTACATAAAATCCTCTTCAATTTCTTATTGAATTTTCAAGGATTTTGGCTCTAATCAAGGAGAAATCCATATTTAGAGGTAAGGATGTCGTTCTCCTATAAATACTCAGTTCTTTACTGAAATTCCCAAGTTCTCAATCCTTAAATTGAGATTCATTAAAGGTTTTAATGTTGTGATTTTAAATTTGGCTTAAAATTCAAGATTTGGATTTAATTTTGAGGAAATTCGTATTGAATGTTTGGGCTCTGTTTTGAGATGTATTTTTAATGTATTTTGGAAGTTTAAATGATGTGAAATGGAGGTTTAATCAATGCAATCCCGAATAGGTTGATTTACCTAAGTTTTTACTTGTGAAAATGGTGGTTTTTGGGGTGATCTTGGTGTTCTGTTATAGCTGGAGGTATAAGGACGAGTTTAGGTTCTTTTTGGATGTTAATCGATGTCTAAGAATGTTTAGAAGTGATGGATCTTGGCTGGGTAATGTTGTGGGAGTGTTTGGATGTGATTTTGGTTGGGTTTGGTAGCCGAAATGTGAGATTTGATGAGAGCAGCGAGTTTAGGTATTGTGGTTGAAGATTTTAATGCATGATGATGCATTAATCCTCTGCTTTGATGTGTTTAAAACAGGGGAGACATCTTCGGATCCTTGCGGTGTTGATCCGGAGGCTTGATCGGCGTTTGGGCAAGCTTGCGAAACGGAATTGGTGAGTGAAGTTTGGTTTTCAGCTTTGAAACCAATGTTTGAAGGTTTGGAAGCTTAGTTTAAGTCTAAGCAACTTAACTAAGCTCAAGAGTAAGTTTTCAGAGAAACTCTCTTTTTGGATGAACCGTGAGATGGTTGGATGCAATGTGTTTAATTTGCATATTTAAATTCTGTTTTTAAAGCATGTTTTAGCATGGTTAATGCTGGTTTTGAGAGCCATGTGTTGAAGGATGCTCAAGGTAAGAGATCCTTGGTTTGACATTGATAAATGTGGTTTTGATGCATAGTGTTGCATGATTGTTTAATGGCTTTGATTAATGCTTTAAAATAGTTGATTGATGATGGTAAATGATGTATATTGGCAAGTGATGTGTTGGTTTAAAAGTCCTTGAATCGGATATAGTTAGCCGGCTATAGGATTGGGTGCACCGTGAATAAAGTCGCCTTGGATGTTGAGGGGTTGTAATGGTACCGTAAACTCCATCCAAGTACACTAACGAGATGTCTAAGATCATAATGGTGGTTAAAATGCCATGTGAGGATCTTGTGTTGTTTGTCCCGTGTTCTCGTTAGTGATGTTATACAACTACCAATGAGTGATGTGGAGGGGTTATGATTGTACCGTTAAACTCCATCACGGGTGTTGAGGGGTTGTGATTGTACCGTTAAACTCCACCTTGCGTGTTTGGTAGTGTGTATGAAGCGTATGGGACAACGCTTGTAATCCGCGTATCCGATTGTGTTTCGTGTTGAAAAATGGTTATGGATTATCACTTGTAAGCCAATATGACATGTTGATGTTAATGAAGCATGAGATGCTTGATGTGTATGCATTGTTGCATGAGAAACGTTGTTTAAGGATTTAAAGGCCTTTGAAAGGTGTTTTATAAAATGCATTATTGTGTTGTTCCCTTAGAGTATGCCTCACTAAGCATATGTGCTTACGCTCTCTTTCTTGAACCAATAATGCAGAGAATTGAAGTGCTTTAAGGGCAGCAAGGAGGCTAAGAATCCAAGGGGAAGGCTAAGCTCATGTATGGTGACTATTTTTGCAACATTATTAGTTTTTGGTACTTGGAAATGGGGACCTAGGTTGTGTTTTTGGGAGATGCTTTGGACTCCCTAAGTGTGGCATGATGCCTACAATGTTTTGGACTTGTAAATTTCCATTTGGTGTTTGCTTTGATGATTTGATGAATGGTTGGTTTCAAAACTAGGATGCATGCCAATAGACTTGTGGTTTTTCCTAATTGATGCCATGATCGTGTTTTGATGATGCTAATATGTTCCTTAAATGTATGTTGACTTGCTGGCATGATTAGGAGGTCATAGGGATATGTTTGATTGGGTAAATGTATGTTTAACCAGAAAAATCTGAACTTTCTGGGCAGTCCGTATCGGAACGGGCACTACTGTTTCGAAACAGGGGTCTGAAATGGCCTTGGTGTTTCGAAACGGGTAGAGGTCGTTCCGAAACACTTTTGCTACTGCCAAGCCCTGTTTCGGAACATGTTTCGAAACGAGCCCGCGTTTCGGAACAGTCAACCCCCGTTCCGAAACACTTGACCGTTGGGCACTGATTTGAATGGTGTTTGGTTTGCATGCTTTACGTTTTAGTCTTGAATTTTGTATATGCAATTGCTTGAGTTCGGAATGTCCGTTTAAGGTGAAATTTGACAGGGAAGCATGTAATATGATTAATTTGTTATTGGAAACCTTGAAATTTGTTAAGTCCCTCATCTTTCTAGAATTTACATTTTGGTCCCTAAATTTGCATGTTGAGCAATTGAGTCCCTTGTTGCTTTCCGATTGCTGTGATTTTCAAGTATGCCTTTCTCCAGAGTGCGCTTAGGGTTAATAAGCATTTATACAAGGTTAAAAAGAAAAAAAGGGTCGTTAATCAAGGTTGACTTTCGGGTTGACTTTGGTTTTCCCCGTGTAATCTTCGTAGTTCGGGTTAACCGTCTAGGCCGGGCTAAGGGGGTTACATTTGGTGGTATCAGAGCTGAGTTCTAGAGTAAACGGGAATGGTTATGTGGGTGATGTATGTATGAATGCATGATGTGCCTTGTGAATGAAGTATGATGTGGAATTGTAAAGTATGTTACAATTGTGATGTATGATGAGATGAAGCATGTTAGAGGGACCCATTGCCATATCAAAACTAATGAAATGATTTGATTTTATTTGAAAATGATCTTGAGTACTTGGATTTCTTACCTTGCTGAGCCTGATTATGTTTATTGCATTTGTGTTAGTGCATTGTTTAGTGAATGGGACCTCGTAGAGAAACGAGGATTAATACGCGAGCTATGGCTCAAAACGAGAATGAAGAGAATGCTGAGAATGTAGTGGATTTACCTCCTCCACCCGGTGGTGGTGGTGCTGGAGGTGATGGAGCTGGTGTTGGTGCTGGTGCTGGGGTCGCTGGACCTGAAGCTGGGCAGGGGCAAGCTACTCCTGACATGACAGTGTTGATACAAGCTATTGTTGGAGCCTTTCAGGCAGCAGTAGCTGGAGCTCATGGAGATGAGCATCAGGGAGATGCTAATGCTAGACTACCTTTGGAACGTTTGCGCAGTCTGGGAGGGACTGAGTTCAGAGGTTTGTCTACGGAGGGTTCCGAGTCTTGGTTGGAAAGTACCAAGAGAATTTTGGGACAGATGAACTGCAATGATGTGCAGAAGCTAGGCTGTGTGGTATCGCTGTTGCATGATGATGCGTATACCTGGTGGACGACCACTGTCTCCGGAATGGAGGAAGCTGATGTAACTTGGACGTTCTTTCTGAACGCGTTCAAGAGGAAGTATCTGGGTGTGCGATACCTAGATGAAAAGAAAAGATAGTTCATGTCTCTTACTCAAGGGAGCATGACAGTAGCTGAGTACGAGGTTCAGTTTTCCCGTCTCAGTCAGTACGCACCCGAGCTTATTCCTGATGAGCGGGAAAGGTGTGAACGTTTCCGGTATGGTTTAGTGACGGATGTAAAGACCTATATGCTTGTAGCTGAGTACACTGATTTTGATGTGCTAGTTAGTAGAGCGAAGGATATTGAGCTGAATCTGAGTTTGTCCTCTAGGAGTGTTGGTTCTAGCGTGGGCAAAAGAGTAGCTGAATATAGTTTCGGTGGTGGATGGAACAAGAGAGGACGTGATAGGAGGTATCAGTCTTCTGTTAGGCGTGGTGGTGGAGGGCATGATGCGCCTGTTCAGGGAGACAGGGCGAGAGCTGATCAGAACACATGTTGGGCGTGTGGATCGCGTGGTCACTTGAGGCGTGATTGTCCTCGGGCGGCGAGAGAGGTGCAGGCTCCTGTTGCAGTGACTGGTAATTCGTGCTGGAATTATGGTTCGACAGACCACATGAGGAGGGAGTGTCCCTTGTTGGCCGGTGGTGGTCTGGGACGTGCACCTGGTGTTGTTGCACCACAGAGAGGTCGTGAGCGCGGCCGTGGTAACTTTCAGCGCAGAGATGATGGTGGAAGGAATGTGGCTCATGTGGTGGCTGTCCAACCTGAGGGTGGTGGCCAAGCTTGAGTGTATGCTCAGCGGGAGGGGAGGAATGACACGGATGTGATCGCAGGTACTTTCACTTTACAATCCTTGTCATTACTTTCCTTGATTGATTCTGGATCTACGCACTCATACATATTACGTGAACATGCTCAATTGCTTGGTTTGCCTGTTGAGTCTTTGGATGTTGGTATGCGTGTAACTAGTTCTTTTGGTGAGACTGTTGTGACACGAAAGCTTTATAGAAGATGTCTTTTGGTTGTGCAAAACCATGTTTTTCATGTTGATCTCATGGAATTACCTTTCTATGGTTTTGATGTAATCCTTGGTATGGATTGGCTTGTTGAACATCGAGATGTGATGGATTTTGAGAACAAGCGAGTTTCCTTGAAGCTTGCGGATGATTATGAGGTGGTGGTGGTTGGTGAGAATGTGAAGTTTCTTGCCAATGTTGTGTCTACATTGGAAGCAAGCCGAATGCTGAGGTAAGGTTGTGAAGCCTACCTAGCCTTCGTGATGAATCCTAGCTCTACAGAGTTGCGAGTGCAAGATATCCGGACAGTGCGAGAGTTTCCTGGTGTGTTTCCGGAGGAGTTACCTGGATTGCCTCCTAACCGTGAAGTGGAGTTTGGAATTGAGTTGTATGAAAACACAACTCCAGTGTCCATTACTCCTTATCGGATGGCACCTAAAGAGTTGAAAGAGCTGAAGACGCAACTTCAAGAGTTGCTTGATCGTGGTTTCATTCGGCCGAGTGTGTCACCTTGGGGTGCACCGGTCTTGTTTGTGAAGAAGAAGGATGGCACTATGAGAATGTGCATCGATTACCGTCAACTGAACAAGTTGACTATCAAGAATCGGTATCCTTTGCCGAGGATTGATGATCTTTTTGATCAGTTTAGGGGAACGGCTGTGTTCTCTAAAATTGACTTAAGGTTAGGGCAATACCAGTTGAAAGTGAAGGGTGTGGATGTGCCAAAAACAGCCTTCAGAACGAGATATATGCATTATGAGTTCCTTGTGATGCCGTTTGGTTTGACGAATGCTCCTGCAGCTTTTATGGATATGATGAATAGAGTGTTCCATGAATACTTCGACAAATTTGTTGTGGTGTTCATTGATGATATCCTCGTGTACTCTCGTACTGAGGAGGAGCATGAGGGGCATTTGAGAATTGTGTTGCAGGCTTTGTTGGAGAATCAGCTTTATGCTAAGCTGAGCAAGTGTGAGTTCTGGCTCAGGGAAGTTGTGTTCCTTGGTCATGTGGTTTCTGTTGAGGGGATTCGTGTTGATCCTCAGAAGATTGAGGCAGTGATGAATTGGAAGCCTCCTAAGTCAGTTCATGAAGTCCGTAGTTTTCTTGGTTTGGCGGGATACTATCAGAGGTCCGTGGATGGATTTTCGAAAATTGCTGGACCTTTGACGAAGTTGTTGTAGAAGGATGTCAAGTACGAGTGGACGGAAGCGAGACAACATGCTTTTGAGAAGCTTAAGGCAGCTTTGACGCAAGCTCCTATCTTGGTTCAACATGAATCTGGAAAATAGTTTATGGTGTACGGTGACGCATCCTACGTTGGTTTGGGGTGTGTGTTGATGCAAGAGGGTAAGGTGGTGGCTTATGCATCGCGACAGTTGAAGGTGCATGAGCGCAATTATCCTACGCATGACATTGAGTTAGCTGCGATGGTTTTTTCTTTGAAAATTTGGAGACATTACCTATATGGTGAGAAGTACAATGTGTACACGGACCACAAGAGTTTGAAGTATCTGATGTCTCAGAAGAAGTTGAATCTTAGGCAACGACGTTGGGTGCAGTTGCTTAAAGATTACGATTTGACGATCGAGTACCATCTGGGTAAAGCCAATGTTGTAGCGGATGCCTTGAGTAGGAAGGTGGCAGTGGAGTTGAGGGCTATGTTTGCTAGTTTGAGCATTTCGCGAGATGGCGGTCTTGTGGCTGAGTTGCAAGTGAAACCATCCTTGGTTCAGTTGATAAAGGATAAGCAACTGTTGGATGATTCCTTGGTGCCACATGTTCAGGATATTGCTGAGGATAGGCCATCGGATTTCTGCTTTAATGATGATGGAGTTTTATGTTTTGGGAGTCGAATAGTAGTGCCTAATGATGCTGAGTTGAGGTGTGCTATTCTGACTGAAGCTCATAGTAGTCCTTTTGCCATGCACCCTGGTAGTACTAAGATGTATCGTGATCTTAGATATGAGTACTATTGGGTGGGTTTAAAGAAGGATGTTGCGGAGTATGTGAGCAAGTGCATGGTTTGTTAGCGAGTTAAGGCTGAGCATCAGTTTCCTTCCGGGTTGTTGCAACCGTTGAGGATTCCTGAGTGGAAGTGGGAAAGGATTACCATGGACTTCGTGTCTGGTTTGCCTTTGTCGCCATCCAAGAAGAATTTCGTGTGGGTGATTACGGATCGCCTGACGAAGTGTGCGCATTTCATACCCGTGCATACTACGTATACTTTGGACAAGCTTGCGGAGCTGTACATTGCTGAGATTGTGCGGCTGCATGGTGTGCCAAAGTCTATAGTGTCGGATCGAGATCCGAGGTTTACATCGCGTTTCTGGGAGTGTTTACATCAGGCTTTGGGTACACGGCTGAATTTCAGTACTTCTTATCATCCACAGTCGGATGGACAGTCTGAGCGTGTTATCCAAGTGCTGGAGGATATGTTGAGGTGCTGTGTGATTGAGTTTCAGGGCTCTTGGGAGAAACATTTGCCTTTGGTGGAGTTTGTTTATAATAATAGTTACCAGGAAAGTATTCAAATGGCACCTTATGAAGCTTTGTACGGGAGGAAGTGCAGAACTCCTCTTTGTTGGGCTAAAACAGGTCAGAAGTTGGTTTCGATGCCAGCTTTGTTGAAAGGAACTACCGAGAAGGTGAAGCTCATTTGCGAGCAATTGAAGGCAGCTTCTGATCGACAGAAGTCTTACGCGGATTTGAAGCGTAAGGAGATTGAGTATGCAGTAGGTGACCGTGTGTTTTTGAAAGTTTCGCCTTCGAAAAAGGTGATGAGGTTTGGCCGAAAGGGTAAGTTGAGCCCTAGGTACATTGGACCATACGAGGTGATTGAGCGTGTGGGTCCTGTTGCGTACAGGTTGAGATTGCCACGAGAGTTGGAAAAGATTCATGATGTGTTTCATGTTTCTATGCTTCGGAGGTAAGATCGGATCCTTCGCATGTTATGCCTATGGAGGAGGTGGAGTTGAATTCGGACTTGACTTATGATGAGGAACCGGTGGAGATTCTGGATTCAGATAGTAAAGTTCTTCGAGGCAAAACCATTGAGTTGGTAAAGGTGTTGTGGAAGCATCATGGTGCTAAGGAAGCCACGTGGGAACGAAAGGATGACATGGAGAAGTAGTTTCCATACCTTTTTCCTCCAGGTAAAGTTTGAGGACGAAATTTCTTAAAAGGGGGAGAGTTGTAACACCCCAATTTTGGGCTTGGAAGTTTAGGGTCTGAACCGGACCGGTTTGATTTTCGGTTCGAATATAAAAGGTGGTTTTAGGGAAAACCTAGTTCGAGATGCATTAGAAATATGGAAAAATATCTAAAAATCCTCTTTTAATATATATAAGAGAGTGGTGAAATCAATTTTACAAAATAAGGTTTGGAAGTATGACATTTCGAAATAGTGACTAAAATGTAATTTTTGAAAAGTTCATGACTGTTTTGTAAGGATTGAAACTTTGAATCTTTAAGGAGCTAATTTACCCAAGGAAGGATTTCTCCAGATTTTTCTTAATTTTAATGACTCATTTAATGTTTAATTAAATTAAAAGAAAAGAGGGAAACCATATTTTAGTTTTCATAACCAACTTTTGTTAAAATTTTCTCATCTCATTTTCTCTCAAAATTCCCTCAGCCAAACACATTTCCACAGCAGCATTTCCTTTGATTTTCACACCAAATGATGGGATTTCAATCCTCAAATGAATCCTAATCATTTCTACATCAAATCCTCTTCAATTTCTTATTGAATTTTCAAGAATTTTGGCTCTAATCAAGGAGAAATCCACATTTAGAGGTAAGGATGTCCTTCTCCTCTAAATACCCAGTTCTTTACTGAAATTCCCAAGTTCTCAATCCTTAAATTGAGTTTTATTAAAGGTTTTAATGTTGTGATCTTGATTTTAGCTTAAAATTCAAGACTTGGATTAAATTTTGAGGAAATTCGTATTGGATGTTTGGGCTCTGTTTTGAGATGTCTTTTTAATGTATTTTAGATGTTTAAATGGTGTGAAATGGAGGTTTAATCAATGCAATCCCGAATAGGTTGATTTACCTAAGTTTTTACTTGTGAAAATGGTGGTTTTTGGGGTGATCTTGGTGTTCTGTTATAGCTGGAGGTATAATGACGAGTTTAGGTTCTTTTTGGATGTTAATCGATGTCTAAGAATGTTTAGAAGTGATGGATCTTGGCTGGGTAATGTTGTGGGAGTGTTTGGATGTGATTTCGGTTGGGTTTGGTAGCCGAAATGTGAGATTTGATGAGAGCAGCGAGTTTAGGTGTTGTGGTTGAAGATTTTAATGTATGATGATGCATTAATCCTCTGCTCTGATGTGTTTTAAACATGGGAGACATCTTCGGATCCTTATGGTGTTGATTTGGAGGCTTGATCGGCGTTTCGGCAAGCTTGTGAAACGGAATTGGTGAGTGAAGTTTGGTTTTCAGCTTTGAAACCAATGTTTGAAGGTTTGGGAGCTTAGTTTAAGTCTAAGCAACTTAACTAAGCTCAAGAGTAAGTTTTCGGAGAAACTCTCTTTTTGGATGAACCGTGAGATGGTTGGATGGAATGTGTTTAATTTGCATATTTAAATTATGTTTTTAAAGCATGTTTTATCATGGTTAATGCTGGTTTTGAGAGCCATGTGTTGAAGGATGCTCAAGGTAAGAGATCCTTGGTTTAACATTGATAAATGTGGTTTTGATGCATAGTGTTGCATGATTGTTTAATGGCTTTGATTAATGCTTTAAAACAGTGGATTGATGATGGTAAATGATGTATATTGGCAAGTGATGTGTTGGTTTAAAAGTACTTGAATCGGATATAGTTAGCCGGCTACAGGATTGGGTGCACCGTGAATAAAGTCGCCTTAGATGTTGAGGGATTGTAATGGTACCGTAAACTCCATCCAAGTACACTAACGAGATGTCTAAGATCATAATGGTGGTTAAAATGCCATGTGAGGATCTTGTGTTGTTTGTCCCGTGTTCTTGTTAGTGATGTTATACAACTACCAATGAGTGATGTGGAGGGGTTGTGATTGTACCGTTAAACTCCATCACGGGTGTTGAGGGGTTCTGATTGTACCGGTAAACTCCACCTTGCGTGTTTGGTAGTGTGTATGAAGCGTATGAGACAACGCTTGTAATCCGCGTATCCGATTGTGTTTTGTGTTGAAAAATGGTTATGGATTATCACTTGTAAGCCAACATGACATGTTGATGTTAATGAAGCATGAGATGCTTGTTGTGTATGCATTGTTGCATGAGAAATGTTGTTTAAGGATTTAAAGGCATTTGAAAGGTTTTTTATAAAATGCATTATTGGGTTGTTCCCTTAGAGCATGTCTCCCTAAGCATATGTGCTTACGCTCTCTTTCTTGAACCAATAATGCAGAGAATTGAAGTGCTTTAAGGGCAGCAAGGAGGCTAAGAATCCAAGGGGAAGGCTAAGCTCATGTATGGTGACTATTTTTGCAACATTATTAGTTTTTGGTACTTGGCAATGGGGACCTAGGTTGTGTTTTTGGGAGATGCTTTGGACTCCCTAAGTGTGGCATGACCCCTATAATGTTTTGGACTTGTAAATGGCCATTTGGTGTTTGCTTTGATGATTTGATGAATGGTTGGTTTCAAAACTAGGATGCATGCCTATAGACTTGTGGTTTTTCCTATTTGATGTCATGATCGTGTTTTGATGATGCTAATATGTTCCTTAAATGTATATTGACTTGCTGGCATGATTATGATGTCATAGGGATATGTTTGATTGGGTAAATGTATATTTAACCCGAAAAATTTTCACTTTCTGGGCAGTCCGTATCGGGACGGGCACTACCGTTTCGAAACAAGGGTCTGAAATGGTCTTGGTGTTTCGAAACGGGTAGAGGTCGTTCCGAAACACTTTTGCTACTGCCAATCCCTATTTCGGAACAGGTTTCAAAACGAGCCCGCGTTTTGGAACATTCAACCCCCGTTCCGAAACACTTGACCGTTGGCCACTGATTTGAATGGTGTTTTGTTTGCATGCTTTATGTTTTACTCTTGAATTTTGTATATGCAATTGCTTGAGATCGGAATGTTCGTTTAAGGTGAAATTTTACAGGGAATCATGTAATATGATTAATATGATATTGGTAACCTTGAAATTTGTTAACTCCCTCATCTTTCAAGAATTTACATTTTGGTCACTAAATTTGTATGTTGATTAATTGAGTCCCTTGTTGCTTTCCGATTGCTGTGATTCTCAAGTATGCCTTTCTCCAGAGTTCGCTTAGGGTTAATAAGCATTTAGACAAGGTTAAAAAAAGGGTCGTTAATCAAGGTTGACTTTCGGGTTGACTTTGGTTTTCCCCGTGTAATCTTTGTAGTTCGGGTTAACCGTCTACGCCGGGCTAAGGGGGTTACACCTATTTAGACCCGCTCGTTCGAAAACTCTATAAAACGGGCCACAAAACAAGTTTTACTCTAATTTTAGGAGTTCATATACTTGATTATGAGCATTTCAACACGATTATATTGTAAAAACTCAATTTATGTATATTTTACTCAGTTAAAATTCCAACGGGTCATTTATAAGGCCTATTTAGATCTGATCATCCGAAACCTCAAAAAACGGACCGCGAAACAAGTTTTAATCAAACTTGAGGAGTTCATATACTACATTACGAGCATTTCAACACGATTATATTGTAAAAACTCAATTTTTGTACTTTGTACTCAGTTAAAATTCCAACGGGTCCATTGGAAGGCCTATTTAGACCCGCTTGTCCGAAGCCTCTATAAAAGGGACCACAAAACAAGTTTTAATCAAATTTTAGGAGTTCATATACTTGAATACGAGGATTTCAACACGATTATATTGCAAAAACTCAATTTTTGTACTTTTTACTCAGTTAAAATTACAACGGGTCAATTGTAAGGCCTTTTTAGACACGCTCGTCCGAAACCTCTACAAAACGGACCGCATAACAAGTTTTAATCAAACCCTATTAGTTCATATACTTGATTACGAGCATTTAAACACGATTATATTGCAAAAACTCAATTTTTGTACTTTTTACTCAGTTAATATTCCAATGGGTCCATTGTAAGGCCTATTTAGACCCGCTCGTCCGAAACCTCTAGAAAACGCAACGCAAAACAAGTTTTAATCAAATTCTAAGAGTTCATATACTTGATTACGAGCATTTCAACACGATTATACTGCAAAAACTCAATTTTTGTACTTTTTAATCAGTTAATATTCCAACGGGTCCATTATAAGGTCTAATTAGACATGCTCGCCCGAAACCTCTAGAAAACGGACTGCAAAACAAGTTTTAATAAAATTTTAGGAGTTCATATACTTGATTACGAGCATTTCAACACGATTATATTGCAAAATCTCAATTTTTGTACTTTTGACTTAGTTAAAATTCAAACGGGTCCATTGTAAGGCCTATTTAGACCCGCTTGTCCGAAACCTCTACAAAACGGACCGCAAAACAAGTTTTAATCATATATTAGTATTTCATATACTTGAATATGAGCATTTCAACACGGTTATATTGCAAAAACTCAATTTCTGTACATTTTACTCAGTTAAAATTTCAACGGGTTCATTATAAGTCCTATTTAGATCCGATCGTCCGAAACCTCCAAAAAATGGACCGCAAAACAAGTTTTAATCAAACCTTCAGATTTCATATACCTGATTATGAGCATTTCAACATGATTATATTGTAAAAACTCAATTTTTGTACTTTTTACTCAATTAAAATTCCAACGGAACCATTGTAAGGCCTATTTAGACCCGCTCGTCCGAAGGTTCTATAAAACGGACCACAAAACAAGTTTTAATCAAATTTTAGGAATTCATATACTTGAATACGAGGATTTCAACACGATTATATTGCAAAAACTCAATTTCTGTACTTTTTACTCAGTTAAAATTCCAACGGGTCAATTGTAAGGCCTTTTTAGACATGCTCGTCCGAAACCTTTACAAAACGAACCGCATAACAAGTTTTAATCAAACTGTATGAGTTCATATACTTGATTACGAGCATTTAAACACGATTATATTGCAAAAACTCAATTTTTGTACTTTTTACCCAGCTAATATTCAAATGGGTTCATTGTAAGGCCTATTTAGACCCGCTAGTCCGAAACCTCTAGAAAACAGAACGCAAAACAAGTTTTAATCAAATTGTAAGAGTTCATATAATTGATTACGAGCATTTCAACACGATTATATTGTAAAAACTCAATTTTTGTACTTTTTAATTAGTTAATATTCCAACGGGTCCATTTTAAGGCCTATTTAGACCCGCTCATCCGAAACCTTTAGAAAACGGACCGCAAAACAAGTTTTAATAAAAGTTTAGGAGTTCATATACTTGATTACGAGCATTTCAATATGATTATATCGCAAAAACTCATTTTTTGTACTTTTTACATTGTTAAAATTCAAACGGGTCCATTGTAAGGCCTATTTAGACTCGCTCGTCCGAAACCTCTACAAAACGGACCGCAAAACAAGTTTTAATCATATTAGTATTTCATATACTTGAATACGAGCATTTCAACACGATTATATTGCAAAAACTCAATTTCTGTACTTTTTACTCAGTTAAAATTCCAACGGGTCAATTGTAAGGCCTATTTAGACCCGCTCATCCGAAACCTCTAGAAAATGGACCGCAAAACAAGTTTTAATAGAACTTTATGAGTTCATATACTAGATTACAAGGCCCTTGTTATATAAGGATGAGTGGCTTGCCCTAGCAGCATTCAATCCAGATAAGAGCACAGACGATGACTCTTTCTCCCCAATGCGAATCTGGTTTCGAATCCTCGCTATCCCCAAGCCCCTAGTGGAAGAGCCTGACAGAGCCCACCTCGTGGGCCAATCTCTTGGTGCTATGGTGGGAACTGTCATCCGCACCGATACAAGGAAAAGAGAAGGAAATATGACTAAATTTCTCCGAGTCAAAATTTTGCTTGATATATCAAAACCTGTCCGACGCTTCCTCTTTATTGGAAAAGGTACACGCACAACTTCTTGTCGACTCCAATATGAACGATTGCCACTCCTCTGTCACGGTTGTGGTCTTATAAGCAATGTTTTTGAAAACTTCCGTAACGAAGTTGAATATGATCCGGCTAATCTACAATATGGTTATTGGCTCCGGTACCCCCCCCCCCCCCCCCGCGTCGTCGGGATCAGGGGCCACGAGGCCGTATCCGATCCGTTGAGCCGATCCCTACTGTCATCCACCAACCTACCATAGGTACATCTTTAATTCTGATTTATATCCAACTTTCTTTGCACCCATTCATGCTATTATATGCTACTTCTTATTCGCAAACAGATCCGAAAGACAAGGGCAAGTCTGTTGCTGAACCAAATGTTTCGCTACAAGAACCGGTCTGTACCTTATCCTTTCACACGATATCTTTTTTATCCATCGTCTTCCTCATCTTCAACTCAAATCATCCTTCTCTGATTTTCTAGGGAAACTCAACGATGGAGATGCTGCTTCTTTTGCAGAACACCCTGTTGAGGACATCAATCAAAATGATGAGATGACGGGCGAAGAATCCTCCGAGCCGCCATTAGTAAAAGAGGACCCAAAGAAGCCTTCGCGTGTCACTCTCCCTCCTAGAGTTATAGCACCACAACCTTTGAATACAATATTTCCCATCCCTGAAGACTCTGAGAAGGGAAACTGGGATGCCCAGGATGATAGCATCCCGAGCCCTACTGCACAACAAATCCAGAATCTGGATGCCCAACTACGTAAGCCTTTTCTTTGAACAAATATAGCACTTATTGATGAATTTGACATCTAGCTTCTTAAAAATTATCCCAATGATGCAGCATCGGCTCCTACTCCTATTCCTATACCTCCCAACCGTAGCACTAAGAGACGCTCCCCTATCCAAGTGATTCTCCAACCGAAGAAATCTAAACCTTCTCCTTCTTCAACTCAGAAGGCTGGGATCAGCAGCACAAAAAACTCTCCGGCGGCGGCTGATTCCCAGCCCCGCCAAGGAAAATGATTGTCTTATGCTAGAACTGTCAGGGTCTTGGGAAGGTCTAGGCATATCATCATCTCCAACAGTATGTTCGACGTACCTCTCCGGATTTTCTTTTTTTACGCGAAACAAAATTGAATAAAGAGGCATGTAGCCGACTTAGTATTATTTTAGGTATGCATGAAGTTATATGTGTGGCCCCTAGTAAACGATGTTTTGGACTCGTTTTATTTTCATCGAATAAATTTAATATCTCTTTGCTTTCGTATTTAGATCGGTTTATTCATACTCAAGTTCAATGCGATTCTTCTTCATTTTATTTCACTAGTATACATGGATTTTCTGAAACTAGTCACAAAACTAAAACATGGGAAATAATTGATTCTTTAAATAACAATGATGGCCTTCCTTGGCTTCTAGGAGGTGATTTTAACGAAATTCCTTCTAATAATGAGAAACAGGGAGGCTGTCGTCGCGAAAGATCACAAATTAATAATTTTCGACACTGCCTTTCACGTAATAGCCTCTTTGACTGCAATCCGACTACAGTTAGTTCACATGGACCAAAATCGGTCCTAACACCCCAACCCTCTTTGAACGACTTGACCGCTTTGTTGGAAATATGGCATGGAAAGCCTCTTACCCTCATTATAGCATTACGTCGGATTTTGACGCTAAATCTGATCTTTGTTTCTTACTCCTGGACACTGAGGCTACCCTTCATACCGCTCACCGCCTCTTAACTCCCAAATTTCGTTTCGAAAATTGTTGGGCAACCAATGAAGAAGGCATCTCCCTTGTTAAACAAACTTGGGCTTCCACCAAGGGCCACACTCTTGATAAAATTCGAGCTATAGGCTATTTCTTAGGGGACTGGCAATCTCAATAGCGTTATAATACTACAGGACACATTCACACTCTTACAAAGAAAATTAATAAATTTCTAAATTGACCTCTCACGCTTTCTGCAGAGAAAGCTTATATCGCGACTAGAGCTGAACTCCATAAATTACTTAACGAACAAGAATTTTACTTGGCGCAACGCTCTCGTAACTTATGGCTTTCTCAAGGAGACAAAAATACTCGCTTTTTCCACGCCCGTGCTAACAACAGAAGGAAAAAGAATACTATTAATGGCCTTTATGACACAAACAACAATTGGCGTGTTGCCGAATCTGACCTCATGACTATTGCATCTAATTATTTCCAGAGCTTATTCACCTCTTCAAACCCTTCTCTCTCCGAACAAATTCTCTCTAAAATACCTTCCTCCATTACATCCACCATGAACGAATCCCTTACTAGGGCTTTCACTGCTGAAGAGGTCCTGGTTGCCTTCCGCGATATTTATCCCTGGAAAGCCCCTGGAATTGATGGACTACCTAGTGTCTTCTTTCGACAACACTGGAATACGGTTGGTGCGGACGTCACCACGCTTTGTCTAAATCTTCTCAATGGCTATGCCGACATGGCATCTGTAAATCAAACCATTTTGGTACTTATTCCCAAAATTAAAGATCCAACCACAATGCGGCACCTGAGACCCATTAGTCTTTGCACAGTAATTTACAAAATTGTTGCCAAGGTCCTAGTCAATAGGATGAAGCATACAATTCCTTTTTGCATTAGCAACAACCAAGCAGCCTTCGTTCAGGGGCGCAATATATCCGACAACATTCTCATTGCTCATGAAATCATTCATACCATCAATATTGGGACCTCTAAATTTTTACAAGGAGCTGCCCTTAAGTTGGATATGGAGAAGGCCTTTGATAGAGTAGAATGGCCCTTTATTGAGAACGTTATGACCCGCATGGGTTTTGCGCCATCCTAGGTCTCCCTAATAATGCGCTGAATTTCTTCTATTTCCTTTACCGTCAAGGTTAACAATTCCTTTTCCCCTTTCTTTTGCCCACAACGGGGTCTTCGCCAAGACGATCCTCTTTCACCTTTCCTCTTTTTATTTTGTACTCAAGGGCTCTCTGCCTACCTCTCCGAGGCTCAGCAACTTAGTCTGATTCCTGGCCTTGGTGCTAGTAGGCTGGGGCCTAAGGTCAATCACCTTCTATTTGTGGATGATTGTATTGTCTTTATTAACACTAAACTAGAGGAAGCTGCACATCTTAAATTGGCCCTTTAGACCTACGCTTCTGCCTCTGGACAGGCAGTCAACTTTGAAAAATCAACTATCTTCTACAACCCACGTACTCCCAAATCGATACGTGATACAATTAATTACTCCCTTCAGGTACGAGAGGTTACTAACTCGGGAGTCTACCTGGGTGTACCAGTACTTATTGGGAAAAATAAGATGGCATCCCTGGGTTTTATTTGAGATAAAGTTCACGACAGATTGTCCAGCTGGGACAAGCAACTACTTTTTTTCAGCGGTAGGGAAATCTTTATCAAAGTTGTGCTACAATCCCCAGTATGTTATGTCATGCTATTTATTGCCCCAAAATATAATTGATGATATGACCGCTGCTATCTGTCGCTATTGGAGGTCAGGAAAAAATAATAGAATAGGTTGGCACATGCTTCCCAGGGAACATGTTTGTTTACCTAAGTCAGTAGGTGGTATGGGCTTTAGGGACCTCAATAACTTCAATATCGCACTTCTTGAGAAACAAATATGGCGCCTTATATGCAAATCAGAATCTATATTAGGTCAAATATATAAAGCTAAGTACTTCCCATCAAGCAATATCCTTGATGCCTCTCGACCATCTCGTGGATCGTTTGCCTGGCAATGCATCTATAATGCAATGCGGCATCTCTACGGTGGGTTTCTCTATCGCCCTGTCATTAATAGCAATATTCGTCTCCACCAGGATAATTGGGGAGGTTCTTCTACCATACACCTCTACGGGGATTACGAGATCTCCGATGAAGTCCATGTTCGTTGTCGCGACTTTATGCTTCGGAATCAAGCAGTTTGGGATCCTGTTAAGGTTCGAGCTTATTTTACTTTGGAAGATGTCGATGCTATTTTGTCTATTCCCATTATCAATGATGCTCGTGATTCCATCCTTTGGAACCCTAATGATTTTGGCATGTATTCGGTCCGATCCGGCTACCAATTTTTACAACGTCCTCTAGAACCCTTGAATTGACCTGCTCGGATTTGGAAGGTTATGTCTAAACTTAAGGCTCTGCCTAAAGTTAAAACTTTTGGTTGGCGCATGGGATCTGAGGCTCTACCTGTGGGGTCTCGTCTGTAGGTTTTTGCACCAGACTCAGGTCCCTGCCCCGTTTGTCATTCTAGCTCGAAATCTATCCTCCATGCTCTTCGTGACTGCCCTGTTGCCTCAGACGCACTCCGTTTTGTGGGCCTCCCAAGATCTTTGCTTAACAGCACGGCTTCCATCGGCCTCCAATGGCTGGAGGAGGGTGCTCATCAACTATCTCCTGAGCTCTTTGGGCTTTTTCTAACCAACTATCTACAACCCCCTGGCTAATTGTCGTTAACTCTATCAGTCTTCATCGCGACTACTCCAATGCTATCTCCTCTTCTACTTCCCCACCGGTTTCTTCACCCCTCTCTCCTCCTCGTTGGAGCCATCCCCCCGGAGTACATTAAAGTTAATGTGGACGGGGCTTATGATCCTTCAACTCATGCAGCAGCGGTTGGAGTTGTGGCCCGTGATGAAGCGGGTGCGGTTGTTGGGGGCTTGGCTTACCCTTTGGACAGTTGTCTAGATGCCGCGACTTCTGAAGGGGTGGGTCTTCTTGCTGGTATCACCTTTGCTCAGTCTCAAGGGTGGAGCCGCCTACTTTTCGAGACAGACTATGCTTCTCTTGCGAACAGACTCAACCATATGGGACCTAATCTCTCCACTATGGGACCGACGATTTTGCAAGCCCATGAAGCTCTGTGTTGTTTTCCTTTTGCACATGTTCATGATGTAAGCCGCGAGGCTAATTTAGTTGCTCATACCCTGGCTACCCACGCTCTTCGAACAATGACTTCCATGTATTTTGGTTCCCTTTACCCCGATTGTATATGCAACGTTATACTTGGCGAGATTTCATCTCGATTTTTATAAATGCATCTAGGGTACTCTTTTCCACTTTTAGGGATCTCCGGAACTTGTGCATGGGGATGTTAGTAGGGGTTTCTAATGAGGCTCGCTTTCTTCACAAAAAAAAATTCCAACGGGTCAATTGTAAGGCCTATTTAGACCCGCTCGTACGAAACCTCTACAAAACGGACCGCAAAACAAGTTTTAATCAAACTTTATGAGTTCATATACTTGATTACGAGCATTTCAACAATATTATTTTGCAAAAACTTAATTTCTGTACTTTTTACTCAGTTAAAATTCCAACAGGTCCATTGTAAGGCCTATTTAGACCCGCTCCTCCGAAACCACTATAAAATTGACCGCAAAAGAAGTTTTAATCAAATTTTAGGAGTTCATATACTTGATCACTAGCATTTCAACACGATTATATTTGGAAAACTCAATTTCTGTACTTTTTACATTGTTAAAATTCCAACGGGTCCAGTGTGAGGCCTACTTAGACTCGCTCGTCCGAAACTTTTACAAAACGGACCACAAAATAGGTTTTAATCAAATTTTAGGAGTTCATATACTTGATTACGAGCAGTTCAAGACGATAATATTGTAAAATCTATATTTTATACTTTTTACTCAGTTAAAATTCCAACGGGTCCACTGTAAGGCCTATTTAGACCTGCTCATCATAAACATCTACAAAACGGACTGCAAAACAAGTTTTAATCAAACTTTAGTATTTCATATACTTGAATACGAGCAATTCAACAAGATTATATTGCACAAAACTCAATTTTGTACTTTTTACTCAGTTAAAATTCCAAAGGGTCAATTGTAATGCTTATTTAAACTCACTCGTCCAAAACCCTTAGAAAACCGACCGCAAAACAAGTATTAATCAAAATTTAGGAGTTCATATACTTGATTACGAGCATTTCACCAAGATTATATTGCAAAAACTCAATTTGTGTACTTTTTATTTTGTTAAAATTTCAACGGGTCCATTGTAAGACCTATTTAGACCCGCTCGTCCAAAACCTCTATAAATCGGACCGCAAAACGAGTTTTAACCAAATTTTAGGAGTTCATATACTTGATTACGAGCATTTCAACGTGATTATATTGAAAAAACTCAATCTTTGGACTTTTTACTAAGTTAAAATTCCAACGCGTCCAGTGTCAGGCCTATTTAGACCCGCTCATTCGAAAACTCTATAAAACGGACCACAAAACAAGTTTTACTCTAATTTTAGGAGTTCATATACTTGATTACGAGCATTTCAACACGATTATATTGTAAAAACTCAATTTATGTACATTTTACTCAGTTAAAATTCCAACGAGTCCATTGTAAGGCCTATTTAGATATGATCATCCGAAACCTCCAAAAAACGGACCGCGAAACAAGTTTTAATCAAACTTTAGGAGTTCATATACTAAATTACGAGCATTTCAACACGATTATATTGCAAAAACTCAATTTCTGTTATTTGTACTCAGTTAAAATTCCAACGAGTCCATTGGAAGGCCTATTTAGACCCATTCGTCCGAAGCCTCTATAAAACAGACCACAAAACAAGTTTTAATCAAATTTTAGGAGTTCATATACTTGAATACGAGGATTTCAACACGATTATATTGCAAAAACTCAATTTATGTACTTTTTACTCAGTTAAAATTCCAACGGGTCAATTGTAAGGCCTTTTTAGACACGCTCGTCCGAAACCTCTACAAAACGGACCGCAGAACAAATTTTAATCAAACTTTATTAGTTCATATACTTGATTACGAGCATTTAAACACGATTATATTGCAAAAACTCAATTTTTGTACTTTTTACTTAGTTAATATTCCAATGGGTCCATCGTAATGCCTATCTAGACCCGCTCGTCCGAAACCTCTAGAAAACGGAACGCAAAACAAGTTTTAATCAAATTCTAAGAGTTCATATACTTGATTACGATCATTTCAACACGATTATATTACAAAAACTCAATTTTTGAACTTTTTAATTAGTTAATATTTCAATGGGTCCATTATAAGGCCTATTTAGACCCGCTCGCCCGAAACCTCTAGAAAACGAACCGCAAAACAAGTTTTAATAAAATTTTAGGTGTTCATATACTTGATTACGAGCATTTCAACACGATTATATTGCAAAAACTCAATTTTTGTACTTTTGACTTAGTTAAAATTCCAACAGGTCCATTGTAAGGCCTATTTAGACCCGCTCGTCCGAAACCTCTACAAAACGGACTGCAAAACAAGTTTTAATCACATATTAGTATTTCATATACTTGAATAAGAGCATTTCAACACGATTATATTGCAAAAACTCAATTTCTGTACTTTTTACTCAGTTAAAATTCCAACGGGTCAATTGTAAAGCCTATTTAGACCCGCTCATCCGAAACCCTTAGAAAACGGACTGCAAAACAAGTTTTAATCGAACTTTATGAGTTCATATACTAGATTACGAGCATTTCAACACGATTATCTTGCAAAAACTCATTTTTTGTACTTTTTACTCAGTTAAAATGACAACGTGTTCATTGTCAAGGCTATTTAAACACATTCTTCCGAAACCTCTATAAATCGGACCGCAAAACAAGTTTTAATCAAATCTTAGGAGTTCATATACTTGATTACGAGCAGTTCAAGACGATTATATTGTAACTTCTATATTTTATACTTTTTACTCAGTTAAAATTCCAACGGGTCCATTGTAAGGCCTATTTAGACCCGCTCGTCCTAAACCTTTACAAAACGGACCGCAAAACAAGTTTTAATCAAACTTTAGTATTTCATATACTTGAATACGAGCAATTCAACAAGATTATATTGCACAAAACTCAATTTTGTACTTTTTACTCAGTTAAAATTCCAAAGGGTCAATTGTAATGCCTATTTAAACCCGCTCGTCCAAAACCCTTAGAAAACCGACCGCAAAACAAGTTTTAATCAAATTTTAGGAGTTCATATACTTGATTACGAGCATTTCAACACGATTATATTGCAAAAACTCAATTTTTGTACTTTTTATTTTGTTAAAATTCCAACGGGTCCATTGTAAGACCTATTTAGACCCGCTCGTCCAAAACCTCTATAAAACGAACCGCAAAACGAGTTTTAACCAAATTTTAGGAGTTCATATACTTGATTACGAGCATTTCAACGTGATTATATTGCAAAAACTCAATCTTTGGACTTTTTACTAAGTTAAAATTCAAACGCGTCCATTGTCAGGCCTATTTAGACTCGCTCGTTCGAAAACTCTATAAAACGGACCACAAAACAAGTTTTACTCTAATTTTAGGAGTTCATATACTTGATTACGAGCATTTCAACACGATTATATTGTAAAAACTCAATTTATGTACATTTTACTCAGTTAAAATTCCAACGGGTCCATTGTAAGGCCTATTTAGATATGATCATCCGAAACCTCCAAAAAAGGGACCGCGAAACAAGTTTTAATCAAACTTTAGGAGTTCATATACTAGATTACGAGCATTTCAACATGATTATATTGCAAAAACTCAATTTTTGTACTTTGTACTCAGTTAAAATTCCAACGAGTCCATTGGAAGGCCTATTTAGACCCATTCGTCCGAAACCTCTATAAAACGGACCACAAAACAAGTTTTAATCAAATTTTAGGAGTTCATATACTTGAATACGAGGATTTCAACACGATTATATTGCAAAAACTCAATTTATGTACTTTTTACTCAGTTAAAATTCCAACGGGTCAATTGTATGGCCTTTTTAGACACGCTCGTTCGAATCCTCTACAATACGGACCGTAGAACAAGTTTTAATCAAACTTTATTAGTTCATATACTTGATTACGAGCATTTAAACACAATTATATTGCAAAAACTCAATTTTTGTACTTTTTACTTAGTTAATATTCCAATGGGTCCATTGTAATGCCTATTTAGACCCGCTTGTCCGAAACCTCTAGAAAACGGAACGCAAAACAAGTTTTAATCAAATTCTAAGAGTTCATATACTTGATTACGATCATTTCAACACGATTATATTGCAAAAAACTAAATTTTTGAACTTTTTAATCAGTTAATTTTCCAACGGGTCCATTATAAGGCCTATTTAGACCCGCTCGCCCGAAACCTCTAGAAAACGGACCGCAAAACAAGTTTTAATAATATTTTAGGAGTTCATATACTTGATTACGAGCATTTCAACACGATTATATTGCAAAAACACAATTTTTGTACTTTTGTCTTAGTTAAAATTCCAACGGGTCCATTGTAAGGCCTATTTAGACCCGCTCGTCCGAAACCTCTACAAAACGGACCGCAAAACAAGTTGTAATCACATATTAGTATTTCATATACTTGAATACGAGCATTTCAACACGATTATATTGCAAAAACTCAATTTCTGTACTTTTTACTCAGTTAAAATTCCAACGGGTCAATTGTAAGGCCTATTTAGACCCGCTCATCCGAAACCCTTAGAAAACGGACTGCAAAACAAGTTTTAATCGAACTTTATGAGTTCATATACTAGATTACGAGCATTTCAACACGATTATCTTGCAAAATCTCAATTTTTGTACTTTTTACTTAGTTAAAATGCCAACGTGTTCATTGTCAAGCCTATTTAAACCCGCTCGTTCGAAACCTCTATAAATCGGACCGCAAAACAAGTTTTAATCAAATCTTAGGAGTTCATATACTTGATTACGAGCAGTTCAAGAGGATTATATTGTAAAATCTATATTTTATACTTTTTACTCAGTTAAAATTCCAACTGGTCCATTGTAAGGCCTATTTAGACCCGCTCGTCCTAAACCTCTACAAAACGGACCGCAAAACAAGTTTTAATCAAACTTTAGTATTTCATATACTTGAATACGAGCAATTCAACAAGATTATATTGCACAAAACTCAATTTTGTACTTTTTACTCAGTTAAAATTCCAAATGGTCAATTGTAATGCCTATTTAAACCCGCTCGTCCAAAACCCTTAGAAAACCGACCGCAAAACAAGTTTTAATCAAATTTTAGGAGTTCATATACTTGATTACGAGCATTTCAACACGATTATATTGCAAAAACTCAATTTTTGTACTTTTTATTTTGTTAAAATTCCAACGGGTCCATTGTAAGACCTATTTAGACCCGCTCGTCCGAAACCTCTATAAAACGGACCGCAAAACGAGTTTTAACCAAATTTTAGGATTTCATATACTTGATTACGAGCATTTCAACGTGATTATATTGCAAAAACTCAATCTTTGGACTTTTTACTAAGTTAAAATTCCAACGCGTCCAGTGTCAAGCCTATTTAGACTCGCTCGTTCGAAAACTCTATAAAACGGACCACAAAACAAGTTTTACTCTAATTTTAGGAGTTCATATACTTGATTACGAGCATTTCAACACGATTATATTGTAAAAACTCAACTTATGTACATTTTACTCAGTTAAAATTCTAACGGGTCCATTGTAAGGCCTATTTAGATATGATCATCCGAAACCTCCAAAAAACGGACCACGAAACAAGTTTTAATCAAACTTTAGGAGTTCATATACTAGATTACGAGCATTTCAACACGATTATATTGAAAAAACTCAATTTTTGTACTTTGTACTCAGTTAAAATTCCAACGAGTCCATTGGAAGGCCTATTTAGACCCATTCGTCTCAAGGCTCTATAAAACGGACCACAAAACAAGTTTAATCAAATTTTAGGAGTTCATATACTTGAATACGAGGATTTCAACACGATTATATTGCAAAAACTCAATTTCTGTACTTTTTACTTAGTTAAAATTCCAACGGGTCAATTGTATAGCCTTTTTAGACACGCTCGTCCGAATCCTCTACAATACGGACCGCAGAACAAGTTTTAATCAAACTTTATTAGTTCATATACTTGATTACGAGCATTTAAACACGATTATATTGCAAAAACTCAATTTTTGTACTTTTTACTTAGTTAATATTCCAATGGGTCCATTGTAATGCCTATTTAGACCCGCTCGTTCGAAACCTCTAGAAAACGGAACGCAAAACAAGTTTTAATCAAATTCCAACACGATTATATTGCAACAACTCAATTTTTGAACTTTTTAATCAGTTAATATTCCAACGGGTCCATTATAAGGCCTATTTAGACCCGCTCGCCCGAAACCTCTAGAAAATAGACCGCAAAACAAGTTTTACTAAAATTTTAGGAGTTCATTTACTTGATTACGAGCATTTCAACACGATTATATTGCAAAAGCTCAATTTTTGTACTTTTGACTTAGTTAAAATTCCAACGGGTCCATTGTAAGGCCTATTTAGACCCGCTCGTCCGAGACCTCTACAAAACGGACCGCAAAACAAGTTTTAATCACATATTAGTATTTCATATACTTGAATACGAGCATTTCAACACGATTATATTGCAAAAACTCAATTTCTGTACTTTTTACTCAGTTAAAATTCCTACGGGTCAATTGTAAGGCCTATTTAGACCCGCTCATCCGAAACCCTTAGAAAACGGACTGCAAAAGAAGTTTTAATCAAACTATATGAGTTCATATACTAGATTACGAGCATTTCAACAAGATTATATTGCAAAAACTCAATTTTTGTAATTTTTACTTAGTTAAAATGCCAACGTGTTCATTGTCAGGCCAATTTAAACCCGCTCGTCCGAAACCTCTATAAATCGGACCGCAAAACAAGTTTTAATCAAATTTTTGGAGTTCATATACTTGATTATGAGCATTTCAACGTGATTATATTGCAAAAATTCAATCTTTGGACTTTTTACTAAGTTAAAATTCCAACGCGTCCAGTGTCAGGCCTATTTAGACCCGCTCGTCCAAAAACTCTATAAAACGGACCGCAAAACAAGTTTTACTCTAATTTTAGGAGTTCATATACTTTATTATGAGTATTTCAACACTATTATATTGTAAAAACTCAATTTATGTACATTTTACTCAGTTGAAATTCCAACGGGTCCATTGTAAGTCCTATTTAGATCCAATCGTCTGAAACCTCCAAAAAACGGACCGCAAAACAAGTTTTAATCAAACCTTCAGATTTCATATACCTGATTACGAGCATTTCAAGATGATTATATTGTAAAAAATCAATTTTTGTACTTTTTACTCAATTAAAATTCCAATGGAACCATTGTAAGGCCTATTTAGACCCGCTCGTCCGAAGCTTCTATAAAACGGACCACAAAACAATTTTTAATCAAATTTTAGGAGTTCATATACTTGAATACGAGGATTTCAACACGATTATATTGCAAAATCTTAGCATTATTCTTTTGAGTGGCGATCGCTTCTACCCACTTGGATACATAATCCACTGCGAGTAGGATGTAATGATTCCCACAAGATGCTGGGAATGGTCCCATGAAGTCGATTCCCCAAACATCAAAGATTTCGACCTCTAATATGTTCTGCAGTGGCATCTCATGCATTCTCGATATGTTCCCAGTGGTTTAGCATTTGTCACAGTTTTTGTAGAAGGCTTGTGCGTCCTTGAACAATGTGGGCCAATAGAGACCAGATTGCAGAACCTTGGCAGCGGTTTTGTTTCCACCTAGGTGTCCTCCATATGGGGAAGCATGGCAGTGGTGAAGCACATCTTCCTGTTCATCCTGTGGTACGCATCTCTTGATAATCTGATCTGCACGGTGTTTGAAAAGAAGAGGTTCGTCCAATAATAATGTTTTGCATCATTTTGGAATCTCTTCCTTGCTTGGTAATTAAGTTCAGGGGGTAGTACCCCACTAACAATGTAATTAACAAAATCAGCGTACCAAGGGGTTTTAGAAAGCTTACCTGCCGCCATGGCTGTCGCGGTAGTGCTGGTGGCAGCAAACAACTGCTCATCTAGGAAGGTCTCCAATATGTTGGTCCCATCTGTGGATTGACTCCTTTCCGTCTTTTGCCTCGACAAGTGGTCTGCTACTTGGTTCTCTGTTTCCTTCTTATCCTTGATATCAATGTCAAATTCTTGCAGCAACAGAATCCAACGTATCAATCTCAGTTTTGCATCATTTTTTGTAAACAGATAATTCAGTGCTGAATGGTCTGTATGGAGCACCACCTTTGTTCCAAGTATGTACGGACGAAACTTGTCGATTAAGAACACAACTGCTAATAGTTCCTTCTATGTTGTGGTGTAGTTCACTTGGGCATCATTCAGTGTTTTGCTGGCATAGTAAATCACATGGAAGAGCTTATCCTTTCTCTACCCTAGTGCTGACAGCATAGTCACTGGCATCACACATTATCTCGAATGGCAAACTTCAGTTTGGTGGCTGTATGATCGGGGCTGTTACCAGCTTCTCCTTCAGAATTCTGAATGCCTCAGTACATTCAGTATTGAAATCAAAGGGACAATTCTGCTCCAATAGTTGGCATAAGGGTTTGGTAATCTTAGAGAAATTGGCAATAAATCGTCGATAAAACCCAGCATGCCTTAAGAAACTTCGAATCCTCTTGACTATGGTGGGTGGCAGTAGCTTTTTGATGACTTCTATTTTGGCTCTGTCTACCTCTATGCCGCGGCAGCTCACTTTGTGGCGTATTACTATCCCTTCATCCACCATGAAGTGGCATTTTTCCCAGTTCAAGACCAAATTCGCCTCTTCGCATCTTTCAAGCACCTTCTTTAAGTTGCCTAAACAACCTTCAAAACTGTCTCCAAAGACGGAAAAGTCATCCATAAAAATCTCTAGGAAATCTTCTACCATGTCGGAGAATATTGCCATCATGCACCTTTGGAAAGTCGCTGGTGTATTGTAGAGTCCAAATGGCATTCTCCGAAAAGCATAAGTTCCGTACGGGCAAGTGAAGGTAGTTTTCTCCTGATCCTCCAGTGCAATTGCTATCTGATTGTAACCTGAATAACCATCAAGAAAACAATAGTAAGGTTTGCCCGCTAATCTATCAAGCATTTGATCAATAAAAGGTAGGGGAAAATGGTCCTTCCGGGTAGCTTTGTTAAGCTTCCGGTAATCCATACAAACCCTCCAACCGGTCACAGTCCTGGTTAGGATTAGCTCATTTTCTTTGTTGGTTACCACAGTTATTCCTCCTTTTTAGGTACGCATTGTACCGGGCTCACCCACTTACTATTCGAGATGGCATATATGATTCTGGCGTCAAGCCATTTGATAATCTCTTTTCTCACCACTTTTCCCATAGCTTCGTTTAAATGTCTCTGGGCATCAATAGTCGGCTTATGATCATCCTCCAAGAGAATCTTGTGCATACATAATGCTGGACTGATGCCTTGGATATCAGCTATTATCCATCCAATGGCCTTCTTATGCTGCTGTAGCATTCTAATTAGTTGTTGCTCCTGTTTCTGCATTAACTTGGAAGAGATGATTACGGGAAACGTATCATTTAAACCAAGAAAGACATATTTAAGATGCCCTGACAGGGGCTTAAGATCTAAAACATGTGGCTTTTCAATTGAAGGTTTCTGGATTATATGTTCATTCGAGGTATAATTTAGGGGCTCGAAGAACTTACCTGGACGATTGCCTATCCAATTTACCTCCTCACGACCTTTAGTATATTAATGTGCACCTGCTTAAAAATATCATAAATCTTTTTGAGCTGGTACTCTTGTTTCTGTTTTTGTAACCGCTGTGGAAAAGGAGGTGGAGGACGGTAATCTTCAAGACGTCCTTCACATGGTATTCGGATCTGAGGAGGTTTAGGTTTTTCAACATCCTCAATTTGCTCCTCTGTCCCTTTCGCTGTCGTGACAGGTGTGTCGGCAGCAAGTTGTTCTTCCTCTGCCGGGGCAGTGTTCACGGCAGGTGTATCTAGGGTCGGTTCCTTACTTCGTATGCTCTTCGTTTCCAGCCCTTGTAACTATTTTCCACTCCTTGTTGTGATTGCTTTACACTGCTCATGTGTGGGTTTTCTAGTGACCTCAGTATCACTAGGGAATCCTCCGTTTTGCCTTGGCTTGATATGCTGGGAAACCTGGCCCATCTGTGTCTCTAGGGATTTCAGGGTAGCCTCATGGTTTGTCATCCTCATATATGTCTTGTCCATGAATAACTCAGTTTTCTTGACAAAGTGATCCATGTTCTCCATGTAAGCTCCTGCCTGTGACATGAATGTTACCAATGTCTACTCCAGTATACTAGGTGCGGCTACCAGTTGCTGTTGCGGCTGCTGTTGCGACAAGATTTTGGGTGCCACTTGGTTTTGGTTGTTCTGCATTTGAGGATTTAGTGCGTTGTTCGAATTGCTCTAGAAGAACTTAGGATATTTCCTCCAATTGGGATTGTAATTGTTGGAATCGTAGTTTCTTGGCTTGTTGTAATGCTCAACATACAATCCTTCTTCAAGATGTAAAGGGTAGTCTTCTGAACTGTGATTCCCACTGCAAGTCTCACATACCTCTTCTGCAGAATATACGGGTTTAGAATCTTTCTACTGTAGATTTTCCACCGCTTTTGTGAGGTATGCAACCTGTGATTTCTGCGAATTGTCAGCTTCATAATCCTTTATAGTTATCCCTCGTTTCAGTCTCCTTGCTGTAGGAAATTGCTCGTCATTCTTTGCTAGGTTTTTCAACACTACCATTGCCTCATCTGGATCTTTATCCAATAATAGCCCATTGGCTGCTAAATATATTCTCATACGAGTGTGTGTATTGGCAGTATTGTAGAACTTAACAACCTGATTCCACACGGGGAATCCATGCATCGGGCAGTTCTTTAAAAGATTTGTAAATCTATCCCATGCCTCGTGCATTGGTTCGCCATCTTCCTGTTGAAAAGTATCAATTTCGTTATGCAATCTCTCAGATAAATGAGAAGGATTAAAACGAGATAAAAATTCACGAGAGATATCTGCCCAAGTTCGTATTGAACCCAGCGTTAGTTTATTCCACCAAGTTTTTGCTCTGTCTCTCAGTGAATGAGGAAATAACCAGAGCCTCAGTACTTCCGAATTTATTCCTGGCAATCTAAACGATCCACAGATTTCTTGGAACGTTTTCAGATGTTCTCAGGCATCCTCTGTTGCAGCACCACAGATTTATTTCTGCCCAATTTCTTGGAACGTTTCAGATGTTCTTGGAACATAACAGGTTTCTGCTCGAAGTTCTCAGCTTCCACGTCTGGCAAGGTGGTCTCTAGTTCAACATGGTCATTGATCATGTAATCGCGGCAGGACTGTCGTGCGGCAGCAGCGGCGGCAGACTGTCCATTCCGGGCATCCTGGGGAGGATCTCCAATAACCCCTTGGTTATCATCTACCTCGTTGTTTTGCATTGCTTCTAGTTGTTCCTCAAGATAATCGTTTCTTGCTATCAAGAGGCGAACTCGGTTCCTGAGGTTACACGTGCGTTCAATTTCAGGGTCTAGTTCGTACTCAAGTTCTTTGCCTCATCAATATTTGCGCATAAGCAAACAGAAAACCTTGTGAAAAGCACAGGGTAAATAATATCAAGGAAAACAGAAAAATTTAAAAGAAAAAATGCAGTAAAAGTAAGGGTAAAGATATGTTGGCAGTCCCCGGCAACGGCGCCAAAAACTTGTTGCGTGTCAAAAGTCCTATCGCATATAGTGCAAGTGTACACGACGCAAGTAGTAAAGTGATACTTGGAGTATCAGATATCGTCTCCACGGGGACTGGAAATAGCTTTAACCTAGAATTGCTGCACGAAAGAGAGAAATAGTTTATAATGATTGTAAAGTGATATTGGAAAACAAGTAATATAAAATATAAAAGAATCAGGTTTAAGAAATAGGCCGGTATTGAATTATTCAGTAGTGCATGTGTTGTTGCACTGAAGAGAAACTTATGTTCTGTCGTCGTCCCTGTCGTGGCAGCACCTGTCACGGCAGAAGTCTGTTGTAGTCGCGGCAGCAATCACACAACTCTGTACTACAAGTGTGGCAAGAATCCCTGCTATGACTTGTCCTATCCCTAGGCCCAAGTGTTGTTGATGAATACTTCTTAGATGATACCTCCTGGCGTGAATCGAAGAGTGAACACCAATGTTGTTGAATTCTTCCTTAGCCACTTAACCTCGTACTTATCCCTAAGCTGAGATGGTTTAACCATAAACTGGAAAACACGTATTTATTTCGTTCGTATGATTGACTCTCCCGATATCAAATAGATGGATAACCTCACAATGCTCTCCCAATACCCTTGCGAGATGTGAAAACCAGAATAAATAAACTTGAAGTTTTTATTGCTTGAACAGAAAATCCCTAAATAGTACAATCCTTGCAACAACTTTACAGAATCAACCCTTAGCCCTAGAGGAAGTTTAGAACATGATGAGAAGGGGGAAAACGACAAGGGTTTTGGGGAAGGCGGCTAGGAATGAGATCTCCTCCCCTAGGTCGAATTACATGCCTTTATATAGGCCTTGGGTCCAAGTTTTCTAATATGGAAAGAATACAAGTTAAAACTAAAGTACAACTCTATTAAAGATTAAATCTTCTAAGTAGATGCCTTTAATTCGTACTCTTTTCTTGCTTTGAGTTTCTTCCTTGAACTTTGGGCTTAGCCTTTATTCTGCCTCGGGGCTCGGAAAAAATATATGAGTGGTTTACGACAAACCGACTTAAATTCCTCTATTTGTCGAGCTCCACTTCAATTCTTCCACCTCACCAATGTTGTCGTCATGGCTGCCACGGCAGTGGCCACAGCAGCATCTTGCTTCTCGACTCCAGTCCTATGTTCTAGCTCTGCTCCTTCGCTTCCCTGAGTATGCCACAGCAGATTCCTGCAAAAGTGACCAAAATCAGTAGCAACTGTGCCATTTTATCTAATTGTGATGTATATGCAAAAATCTACCAAAATGCAATGAATTATGCTTGAATGCAGCATAAATATGGGTTAAGTAAGGGGTAAAATATAGAACTTTTGCACACTCAACAGTTAGATAGATCTTTGGCACCTCACGTGCAAGATATAGCCGAGGGTAGACCGTCAGACTATAGTTTCAGTGTTGATGGGGTCTTGTATTTCAAAGATAGAGTAGTTGTGCCGAATGATAGTGCTTTGAGACATACTATCTTGACCGAAGCACACAGTAGCCCGTTTGCCATGCATTCAGGTAGTACAAAGATGTATCCTGCTTTGATGAATGAATACTGTTGGGTTGGTTTGAAGAGAGACGTAGCCGACTTCGTGAGTAAGTGTTTGGTATGCCAGAGAGTGAAGGCAGAACATCAGGTTCCATCACGTTTGTTGCAACCGTTGAGGATTCCATAACGGAAGTGGGAATATATCACCATGGTTTTCGTTTCGGGTTTGCCTTTGACTCCTTCGAAGAAGAACTCAGTTTGGGTTATAGTTGACCGCTTCACGAAGTGTGCTCACTTTTTAGCTGTTAATACGACTTACTCCTTAAATGGATTAGCCGATTTGTACATCGGTGAGATTGTGAGACTGCATGGTGTGCCAAAGTCGATTGTGTCTGACAGAGATCCAAGATTTGCAGCCCGATTTTGGGAGTGTTTGCATACAACTTTGGGTACCCGATTGAATTTTAGTATGTTGTATCATCCTGAGTCAGATGGTCAGTCAAAGAGGGTTATACAAATTTTGGAGGACATGTTGCGTTGTTGCATCATTGATTTTCAGGGTACTTTGGAGAAACACTTGACGTTGGTCGAGTTCGCATATAATAACAGTTTTCAGTCGAGCATTCAGATGGCTCCGTATGAGGCACTATAAGGTAGAAAATGTAGAACTCCAGTTTGTTGGGCCGAAGCAGGTCAGAAGTTGTTACAGATGCCGAATTTGCTTAAGGGGACTACCAATAAGGTGAAGTTAATTTGTGATCGTTTGAAGGCAACTTCGGATAGGCAGAAGTCCTATGCCGATTTGAAGAGGAAAGAAGTTGAGTATGCCGTGGGAGATAGAATGTTCTTGAAAGTCTCTCCGTGGAAGAAGGTTATGAGATTTGACAGAAAAGGGAAGTTGAGACCAAGGTACATTGGGTCGTATGAGATTGTGAAGCGAGTCAGTCCGGTTGTTTATCAGTTACGTTTGCCATCCGAGTTAGAGAAGATTCATGATGTGTTCCATGTTTTGATGCTTCGTAAGTATAGATCATATTCGTCGCAGTTGATGCCTATGGAAGAGATTGAGTTAAATCCAGATTTGACGTATGATGAGGAACCATTTGAGATCTTAGCCTCAGACAACAAAGTGTTGCGTGGTAGATCGATTGAGTTGGTCAAAGTGAGGTGGCAACGTCGAGGGGTGGACGAGGCCACTTGGGAGAGAAAGGAGGATATGGAGAGGCAATTTTCATATCTCTTTCAGTCAGGTAATTTTGAGGACGAAATTCCTTAATTGGGGGAGAGTTGTAACACCCGAGTTTAGGGGTCATGAATTGAGTGTGTGAATCGGGTTCGAGTCGTTGGGCTCGTTTTAATTAAAATGGGCTTGAATTTAATTAAAAGGGCTTGAGACTATCATTAAGGGCAAAGTGATAATGTTCTAAATAGAAAAAAATTAAAACATGTAAAAAGTGTCTTTTCGAAGTTCCTTCATCTTCTTCCTTAAACTCTTTTCACGACAAAAACCTCCCCAAACCCCTAATCACTATCCAATTCATTTCTTCACCGATTTCAAGAGTTTTCATCGAGGTAATTGCATTTTTTACTTCTACTCATCATTTCAAACGTTTACATGGTTTTAGATCTTCATAAGCTTCATTTTTGGGTTGCTCATATTTTCAAAATTTCAAGTAAAAAGTGAGAGCTTTAATGGATTTTCGTTTAACTTTTGATTTGTAAAGTTAATTTGTGTTTTAATCTTGCCCTAAAGAGTATTATATGTGAAAATGGTGGGGTTTTGATGAAAATCCCGAAATGGGTTTTTGTGGGTGTTTTAAAGGGTTAAAAACTTTGGTTTTTGAGGTAGTTTGGTGTAGGAGAGTGGGGCTGATGATACAGTAATACTTGAGGGTCGTTTTGAAGGTGTTTAATGATGATTTGGGTGTTGGATTTGATGGATTTCTTTTGGGTTAAGTTCAAGTACGAAAATAAGGATTTTTGTGTTAGTTTTGGCTTGGAAATGTAGAGAAATAGTCTTGTGTTTGTAAACTTATTTGTGGCAGTGGTTTTGAGGATGATATGTTGAGTAATGTGTTGTTTTTGGTTGATTAGAATCAAGGGAAATCGTTGGAGAAGCTTCGGGCTCGTTTCTGGGAAATTTGGAGGCTTTATCGACTTTCTCGGTTTGCTTAAGGGTGCTCGATGAGTGGGTTATTTAAAACGGTTTTATATTGGTTCAAGTGTGTAGATGAGGTGTTGGATTGTGCTTGGTAGGCCAATTCAAGGTGGGGATTAAGTTTGTAGCTTAATCTCATGTTGACTTTATGAGTTCTTGCTTAAAGTGCAAAATTGTAGGCTTGTGTAGTATGTATTCGTTATGCATGTTGACATATTGTTGTTGTTTATTGGTGATGATATGTTGTGTGCATGATTGTTAAATCATGGTGAGACTTGCTTAGTATAATAGGCACTAGTTATAATTACCGGATATAAATGATCGATCATTAGGATGAGTGTGCACACGGTAAGAGTAAAATTCACGCGTGGCCTTGGTGATGTGTAGTCATCAAGGAGGAGTACGGTGAGGTAATATTCCATCGGAAAATGTTAGCATGTGACGATGAGTGAAAATGGTGATGTGTGTAATTCCACCGGAAGGTAATATGGTTGTTGAGTACGTTGGGGCGAAAATCCCAACGGACGTTATCCGCATATTCGAGTAGTATATAGTTGCCAATATACTTTTTCATGTGTGGTTGTTGTGTAAGATATTTGTTATATCTTTGTTTAGCATAACATGAGGTAAGATGACATGTTCATGCATTCTCTTAACGTTTGGTTAAGTTGTTATGTTAGCGTAAATGTATGCCTTGTAAATGTCTTAAGGATGTCCTGCTTTGAATCCTGCATTGTCGTTGTTTTGTTTTAGAGCTCCCTCACTAAGCTTCTAGCTTACGCTCTCGTTTTCGACAATGCAGACCATTAGTGTGGAGTTAGCAAGGAGCAAGGAAAGGGCATCCAAGTGTGTGGTGGTTACTCAAGTATGGTTTTATGGAATAATGTTATAGTTTAGCAATGGGGATGTTATGTGTTGTAGGAGCGTGTATCTAGACTCCTATGTGTGGCTTTATGTTGTTAATGCTTTTATGTTGTGGACTTGTAAATCATGTTTATGTTGATGCTTAAGTGTTTGTATTGAAGGCTTATAACCATGTTTTATGCTATGTAATGGGGATGTATGTTTCCTTGAATGAAATGGACATGTTATGTGTTTGATCATGTTTTTAGTAGGATGAAATTCCTCTAGATTACGTGAATGATTGTTGTCACACAGAATGCAGGCGTTTCGAAACGCTCGTGGTGGATTCGGAACTGGTGTAGCTTTAGGGAAACTCGTATCGGAACATGGGTGGTGCGTTTCGATACGATTTGACACTGTGAGCTCTCATTTCAGTACGCGTTTCGATACGGTTTGCCTCTAGGAGTGACCATTTCGAAACTTGTTCCATAATGTTTTGTTACTGGAGACCCCCGTACCGGAACGAGGTGGACCGCATCGGTACGGCCTGGTCTGGCTTTTAAACTGGAGCCCGCATATCGAAACGGGCAAGCCAGTTTTGAAACACAGGCTTGTAATTTTGGCTTTTTGGCATCTTCAAAGGTTCTCGGATGCCGTATTTTAGTCTCGTTGGTTGTATGCTTCCTTGTTAATTTTATATGCATCGTTTATGTATGGTTTTAGGTTCGTAAGCATGCAAATGGACTAACGTGTTATTGGTTAAATTTAAAGTTACCTTACGTCCTGCTTGTATCTTTTCGTATCGCTTTCCATTGTCGTTTCACGCATAGGACAAAATGATATATTTAGATAACATAATTAAAAATAAATTTTAGGGTTGCTAACCGAAGTGGAGCCTTAGCGGGTTTTGCTTCGATTTTCCCCGTGTAACCTATTCGGACTGGTCTATCATCTAGACTGGGACGAGGGGGTTACATCGACAAAATGGACCGCAAAACAAGTATTAATCAAATTTTAGGAGTTCATATACTTGATTACGAGCATTTCAACACGATTATATTGCAAAAACTCAAATTCGGTACTTTTTACTTCGTTAAAATTGCAACGGGTCCATTGTAAGGCCTATTTAGACCCACTGGTCTGAAACCTCTACAAAACGGACCGCAAAACACATTTTAATCAAATTTTATGAGTCCATATACATGATTACGAGCATTTCAACACGATTAAATTGTAAAAACTCAATTTGTGTACTTTTTAATCAGTTAAAATTCTAACGTGACCATTGTAAGGCCTATTTTGACCCTCTATTTCGAAGCTTCTACAAAACTGACCGAATAATAAGATTTAATCAAATCTTAGGAGTTCATATACTTGATTACGAGCATTCCAACACGATTATATTGCAAAAACACAATTTTTGTACTTTTAACTTAGTTAAAATTCCAACGGGGTCCATTGTAAGGCCTATTTAGACACGATCCTCCAAAACCTATAACAGACGGGCCGCAAAACAAGTTTTAATCAAATTTTAGGAGTTCATATGCTTGATTACGAGCATTTCAACACGAATATATTGCAAAAACACAATTTTTGTACTTTTTACCCAGTTCAAACTCCAACGGGTCCATTGTAAGGCCTATTTAGACGCACTCATCCGAAACCTCTACAAAACGGACCGCGAAACAAGGTCTTATCAAATCTTAAGACTTCATATACTTTCTTACGAGCATTTCAACAAGATTATATTGCAAGAACATAATTTTTGTACTTTTTACTTAGTTAAAATTCCAACGGGTCCATTATATAGAATCGCTCGTACGAAACCTATAACAAACAGACCGCAAAACAAGGTTTAATCAAATTTTAGGAGTTTGTATACTTGATTACGAGCATTTCAACACGATTATATTGCAAAAACATAATTTTTGTACTTTTTAGTCAGTTAAAATTCCAACGAGTCCATTGTGAGGCAACGTTAGACCCGCTCATCCAAGAACTCTACAAAATGGACCACAAAACAAGGTTTCAATTTTTTTAGGAGTTCATATACTTGATTATGAGCATTTCAACACGATTATATTGCAAAACACAATTTTTGTACTTTTTACTCAGTTAAAATTCCAACTGGTCCATTATAAGGCCTATTTAGACCCGATCGTTCAAAACCTCTACAAAACATACCGCAAAAAAAGTTTTAATCTAAACTTATTAGTTTATATACTTTAATACGAGCATTTCAACACGATTATTTTGCAAAAACTCAATTTCTGTACTTTTTACTCAGTTAAAATTCCAACGGGTACATTCTATGACCTATTTAAACCCGCTGGTCCGAAACCTCTACAAAACGGACCACAAAACAAGTTTTAATCAAATCTAAGGAGTTCATATACTTGATCATGAGCATTTCAACACGATTGTATTGCAAAAACTCAATTTGTATACTTTTTACTTCGTTAAAATTGCAACGGGTCTATTGTAAGGCCTATTTATACCCGCTTGTCTGAAACCTCTAGAAAACGGACCGCAAAACATGTTTTATTCAAATTTTAGGAGTCCATATACTTGATTACGAACATTTAAACACGATTATATTGAAAAAACACAATTTTTGTACTTTTTACTCAGTTAAAATTCCAACGGGTCCATCGTAAAGCCTATTTACACCCACTCGTCCGAAATCTCTACAAAATGGACCGCAAAACAAGGTTTAATCAAATATTTGGAGTTCATATACTTGATTATGAGCATTTCAACACAATTATATTGTCAAAACATAATTTTGTACTTTTTACTCAGTTAAAATTCCAGCGGGTCCATTGTAAGGCCTATTTAAACCCGCTCGTTCGAAACATCTACAAAACGAACCGCAAAAAAAGTTTTCATCAAAATTTAGGAGTTCATATACTTGAATATGAGCATTTCAACACGATTATATAGCAAAAACTCAATTTCAATAGTTTTTACTTAGTTAAAATTCCAACTGGTTCATTATATGGTCTATTTAGATATGCTAGTCCAAAACTTCTATAAAACGGACCAGAAAACAAGTTTTAATCAAATCTTAGGAGTTCATATACTTGATTACGAGCATTTCAACATGATTATATTGCAAAAACTCAATTTTTGTACTTTTTACTCGGTTAAAATTCTAACGAGTCCATTGTAAGGCCTTTTTAGACCAGCTCGTCCAAAACCTATAAAAAACATACCGCAACACAAGTTTAATCAAAATTTAGGAGTTCGTATACTCGATTACGAGCATTTCAACACGTTTATATTGCAAAAACTCAATTTTTGTACTTTTTACTTAGTTAAAATTCCAACGAGTCCATTGTAAGGCCTATTTAGACCCGCTTGTCCAAAAACTCTACAAAACGGACCGCAAGACAAGGTTTAATCAAATTTTAGAAGTTCATATACTTGATTACGAGCATTTCAACATGATTATATCACAAAAACTCATTTTTTTGTACTTTTTACTCGGTTAAAATTCCAACGGATCTATTGTATGGCCTATTTAGACCCGCTGGACCGGAAACTCTACAAAACGGACCGCAAAACAAGTTTAAATCAAATTTTAGGAGTTCATATACTTGATTATGAGCATTTCAACATGATTATATTGCAAACACTCAATTATTAGTACTTTTTACTTCGTTAAAATTGCAACAGGTCAATTGTAAGGTCTATTTAGACCCGCTAGTCTCAAACCTCTACAAAACGGACCGGAAAACAAGTTTTAATCAAATTTTATGAGTTCATATACTTGATTACGAGCATTTCAACACGATTAATTTGCCAAAACACAAATTGTGTACTTTTTACTCAATTAAAATTCTAACGTGACTATTGTAAGGCCTTTTTAGACCCGCTCGTCCAAAACCTATAACAAATGGACCACAAAACAAGTTTAATCAAATTTTAGGAGTTCATATACTTGATTACTAGCATTTTAACACGTTTATATTGCAAAAATTCAATTTTTGTACTTTTTACTCAGTTATAATTCCAACGGGGTCCATTGTAAGGCCTATTTAGACCCACTTGTCCAAAAAGTCAACAAAACGGACCGCAAGACAAGGTTTATTCAAATTTTAGGAGTTCATATACTTGATTACGAGCATTTCAACATGATTATATTACAAAAACTGAATTTTTGTACTTTTTACTCAGTTAAAATTCCAACGGATCCATTGTATGGCCTATTTAGACCCGCTGGTCCAAAAACTCTACAAAACGGACCGCAAAACAAGTTTAAATCAAAATTTAGGAGTTCATATACTTGATTACGAGCATTTCAACACGATTATATTGCAAACACTCAATTTTTTGTACTGTTTACTTCGTTAAAATAGCATCGGGTCCATTGTAAGGTCTATTTAGACCGGCTAGTCTAAAACCTCTTCAAAACGGACCACAAAACATGTTTTAATCAAATTTTATGAGTTCATAAACTTGATTACAAGCATTTAAACACGATTAAATTGCAAAAACCCAAATTTGGTACTTTTTACTCAATTAAAATTCTAACGTGACCATTGTAAGGCCTATTTAGACCCGCTCTTCCAAAAACTCTAGAAAACAGACCGCAAGACATGGTTTAATCAAATCTTAGGAATTCATATACTTGATTACGAGCATTCCAACACGATTATATTGCAAAAACACAATTTTTGTACTTTTTACTCTGTTAAAATTCCAACGGGGTCCATTGTAAGGCATATTTAGACACACTCCTACAAAACCTATAACATACGGGCCGGAAAACAAGATTTAATCAAATTTTAGGAGTTCATATACTTGATTACGAGCATTTCAACACGAATATATTGCAAAAACACAATTTTTGTACTTTTTACTCAGTTAAAATTCCAACGACTCCATTGTAAGGCCTATTTAGACCCACTCTTCCGAAACCACTACAAAACGGATCGCAAAACAAGGTCTAATCAAATCTTAGGAGTTCATATACTTGATTACGATCATTTCAACAAGATTATATTGCAAAAACATAATTTTTGTACTTTTTACTTAGTTAAAATTCCAACGTGTCCATGGTAAGGCCTATTTAGACCCGCTCGTACAAAACCTATAACAAACGGACCGCAAAACAAGGTTTAATCAAGTTTTAGGAGTTTGTATACTTGATTACGAGCATTTCAACACGATTATATTGCAAAAAACATAATTTTTGTACTTTTTACTCAGTTAAAATTTCAACGAGTCCATTGTGAGGCCAACTTAGACCCGCTCGTCCAAAAACTCTACAAAACAGAACACAAAACAAGGTTTAAATTTTTTTAGGACTTCTTATACTTGATTATGAGCATTTCAACACGATTATATTGCAAAAACACAATTTTGTACTTTTTACTCAGTTAAAATTCCAACTGGTCCATTGTAAGGCCTATTTAGACCCGATCGTTCAAAACCTCTACAAAACATACCGCAAAAAAAGTTTTAATCAAAACTTATTAGTTTATATACTTTAATACGAGCATTTCAACACGGTTATTTTGCAAAAACTAAATTTATGTACTTTTTACTCAGTTAAAATTCCAACGAGTCCATTCTTTGGCCTATTTAAACCCGCTGGTCCGAAACCTCTACAAAACGGACCACAAAACAAGTTTTAATCAAATCTAAGGAGTTCATATACTTGATTACGAGCATTTCAACACGATTATATTGCAAAAACTCAATTTGTATACTTTTTACTTCGTTAAAATTGCAACGGGACTATTGTAAGGCCTATTTATACCCGCTTGTCTGAAACCTCTAGAAAACGGACCGCCAAACATGTTTTAATCAAATTTTAGGAATTCATATACTTGATTACGAACATTTCAACAGAATTATATTACAAAAACACAATTTTTGTACTTTTTACTCAGTTAAAATTCCAACGGGTCCATCGTAAAGCCTATTTAGACCCACTCGTCTGAAACCTCTACTAAACGGACCGCAAAACAAGGTTTAATCTAATCTTAGGAGTTCATATACTTGATTACGAGCATTTCAACACGATAATATTGCAAAAACACATTTTTTGTAATTTTTACTCAGTTAAAATTCCAACGGGTCTTGTAAGGCTTATTTAGACCCACTCGTCTGAAACCTCAACAAAACAGACCGCAAAACAAGGTTTAATCAAAGCTTAGGAGTTCATATACTTGATTACGAGCATTTCAACACAATTATATTGTTAAAACATAATTTTTTACTTTTTACTTAGTTAAAATTCTAGCGGGTCCATTGTAAGGCCTATTTAGACATGCTGGTTCAAAACTTCTATAAAACAGACCGGAAAACAAGTTTTAATCAAATTTTAGGAGTTCATATACTTGATTACAAGCATTTCAACATGATTATATTGAATAAACTCAATTTTTGTACTTTTTACACGGTTAAAATTCTAACGAGTCCATTGTAAGGCCTTTGTAGACCCGCTCGTCCAAAACCTATACCAAACGGACCGCAAAACAAGTTTAATCAAATTTTAGGAGTTCGTATACTTGATTACGAGCATTTCAACACGTTTATATTGCAAAAACTCAGTTTTTGTACTTTTTACTTAGTTAAAATTCCAACGAGTCCATTGTAAGGCCTATTTAGACCCGCTTGTCCAAAAACTCTACAAAACGGACCGCAAGACAAAGTTTAATCAAATTCTAGGAGTTCATATACTTGATTACGAGCATTTCAACACGATTATATTGCAAATAATCAATTTTTTTGTACTTTTTACTTCGTTAAAATTGCAACGGGTCTATTGTAAGGTCTATTTAGACCCGCTAGTCTAAAACCTCTACAAAACAGACCACAAAACTCGTTTTAATCAAATTTTATGAGTTCATAAACTTGATTACGAGCATTTCAACACGATTAAATTGCAAAAACCCAAATTGTGTACTTTTTACTTAATTAAAATTCTAACGCGACCATTGTAAGGCCTATTTAGACCCGCTCGTCCAAAAACTCTACAAAATAGACCGCAAGACAAGGTTTAATCAAAATTTAGGAGTTCATATACTTGATTACGAGCATTTCAACACGATTATATTGCAAAAACTCAATTTCTATACTTTTTACTCAGTTAAAATTCTAACGGGTCCATTGTATGGCCTATTTAGACTCGCTGGTACGAAACCTCTACAAAACGGACCGCAAAACAAGTTTAAATCAAATTTTAGGAGTTCATGTACTTGATTATGAGCATTTAAACACGATTATATTGCAAAAACTCAATTTTTGTACTTTTTACTCAGTAAAAATTCACACAAGTCCATTGTAAGGCTTATTTAGACCCGCTCGTCCAAAAACTCTACAAAACGGACCACAAAACAAAGTTTAATCAAACATTAGGAGTTCATATACTTGATTACGATCATTTCAACACGATTACATTGCAAAAACTCAATTTCTGTAAATTTTACTTAGTTAAAATTTCAACGGGTCCATTGTGGGGCTTATTTAGACCCGCTGGTCCAAAACCTCTACAAAATGGATTGCAAAACAAGTTTAAATCAAATTTTAGGAGTTCATTTACTTGATTACGAGCATTTCATCACGATTATATTGCAAAACTCAATTTGTGTACTTTTTACTTCGTTAAAATTACACCGGGTTCATTGTAAGGCCTATTTAGACCCGCTAGTCTAAAACCTCTACAAAATGGACCGCAAAACACGTTTTAATCAAACTTTATGAGTTCATATACTTTATTACTAGCATTTAAACTCGATTAAAATGAAAAAACTCAATTTGTGTACTTTTTACTTAGTTAAAATTATAGCGTGACCATTGTAAGGCATATTTAGACCTGCTCGTCTATAAACTCTACAAAACGGACCGCAAAACAAGGTTTAATCAAAATTTAGGAGTTCATATACTTGATTACAAGCATTTCAACACGATTATATTCCAAAAACTCAATTTCTTTACTTTTTACTTAGTTAAAATTCCAACGGGTCCATTATATGGCCTATTTAGACTCGCTAGTCCAAAAACTCTATAAAATGGACTGCAAAACAAGGTTTAATCAAAATTTAGGAGTTCATATACTTGATTACGAGCATTTCAACGCAATTATATTGCAAAAACACATTTTTTGTACTTTTTACTTGGTTATAATTCCAACGGGTATGGCTCTCGAAACGCTCTCCTTCTTTCAAGGTTTTTTTCTCGTCCTAATTTTTGTTTTTCCCCTTACTCCTTCACCTTCCCTTGCCGCAGCCCTTTCTCTCCCCTTCATTTCTTTCATTATTTTTCTCACCCGGTCGCCTTCGCTCTCATTTCTTCCCTTCCCATTTTCACCGTCGTTTTGCTCACTACAACGTTGTGCACCGTTGAGGCTCGCTTTCAACCGGACAGCGGCCCTTTTCAACGAGGAACACACGCGCGTCACTGCCGAGAGACTTCGAGAGCCAATCCATACCCACGGGCCGTTCACGAAATGGCCACCCTACCGTTGGCCTCACCATTGGCGTTTAGGCTAAGTCTTCTTCCATATACCTTCAATTTTTTCACTTCTTTTTTCTTCCCTACGGCTCGGATCTGTATTACCTCAATGTTTTTCCATTTCTCTATTAGGAATCAGTGGATCTCCGTTAATGTGCAACGGTGGCTCAGACCCATCACCAATCTCCGTGCGGGAATGACCATCTCTGAAACCCTATTTCCTCACCCGCTTTCTTTCCTATATTATGTTTTGTTTTCCATTTTTTGTCTAACAAATCTGCTTCATTTTAAATCTCTTAAATTATGTTGCGATTGGATGATTTTCCTTTTTGATTTTCTCCATATCTGGATCGTAGATCCGGCGGTGACAAGGTTGCCATCACCATCTCGGACATGTAAATCACCCCAATCGCTTCTGTTATTTGTTTTTCTGATTTTCTCTGACCCTCCGTGTTTTTGTTTTTTTATGAGAAATCGGTGGCTTCCATCTGTCCGTGGCCAACAGCGGCTTAGTTGTCTCAACCATTTCAATTTGGGAACGGACATCACTGGAACCCTAAATTACCACCCTTCTTTCATTCTCTTTTCTGTTTTGCTTTTCATTTTTAGTCGATTAACTCTGCCTTTTTTAATATTTTTTTAACTTTCATGTTGGTTTTCTACTTATTTTTGATGATTTCCCTCATATTCGTTTCAGGGATCCACCATGGAGGTATGCATTTCGGTCGGCGGCAGAGCCACCACCAACCTCTCGGATTCCCCTCGATCTCCTTGGATTGGGTCTCCCTCAGCAACGATTCGAGCCTGGGTTTCTTACTCAGCACACTACAAATTGCTATTGGGGTATATCCCTTGCTCTCTCTAATTTTTTACTCTAATAACTTTTATGTTGATATCTATCCCTCCCCCTTTCCTTGTATCATTCTTTGTTATGTCCTCCTTATTGTTTCATCCACTTTTACATCTTCTATGGCTATAATTCATATGTCTAAATTTTCTCTAGACTCAAGTTGATGCCTTTCCTCTAAGGCCATTGTGTCTATGGTATTATCACGATCCCTTCAAGGGAACCTCTTTTTGACCCACAGTGTGGGAACCTTAAACTTTGCTGAACACCATTCGGTTCCATTGTGTTGTATGCTTATTGTTGTCCTTTCATTTTTCACAACCTTTGGTGCATTGTTGAATCGCATTGCTCTGCTGCATTCTTTTTTCGACCCTTTCTGCCCTACCTTTTTGTTTTGCGGGTACAACCATATTGTGGATTACACTTTTAATCTGACATACATGTTACTTGTCCTATTAATTATAGTCACGATGACTGCTTATGTGTAACGCCCGGGTTTGGGGGTCGGGTGAAATTAATATTAAATTAATGTTTCGGCTTTCGGTTTCACAATTTAAAATAATAAAATATTATTTTGGGCCCGGGTTTTCAAACAAATAAATTATGTTGGGCATGTTTTGGTTTTAAAGCCCAATTCCATGGCATTGGGAAATTTAAATGGCTATCCTCATTAATGGCAAAAGGGTAAATAAATGGACTTCTAATTTAAAACCCCCTTTTTATTTAAAATATCCCTTTTGTCATCTTCTTCACTCATCCATTTTCATTTTCAACGACAATGAGAGCTCATTCTCTCCATTTTACTATTCCATCACCATTCTTCTTTATCTTGGGTGATTTTCGAAAGGTAAAACCATATTTGACTTGTCCTTACCTTCCTCTTCATGCTGGTACCATTAGTTTTCATTATTGTTCATTATTTTGAAATTTGAAGTTTTGGGGTTTTGTTTAAAAATGAGAACTTTATTGTCTTTAACCTAAGCTTTTGGTTATTTAAGGTTAGATAAATTGTTTACAACCTAAAAGGTTCAACATATGTGAATTTTAAAGAGTTTTACAATGATTCCCGAATTTGGGTTTTAATGGGGGTTTTGAAGGGTTTAAAGGTTGGTCTTGGGTGTGTTTGATGTTGGAAATTGGGGGCTGATGGTTATACTATGTTTGGGTAGTGTTTTGAACATGTTTAAAAGTGCTTTGGATGATTATATTGCTGATTTTTTATGGGTCTTTGTGGAAGTGCGAAAATGAGATTTTGAAGAATGAACTTGGCTTTGAATTGTGAGAATTGTTGTGGATTTGTGTGTTGGTGTTAAACCTTGGGTTTGTGGCTGATTTTGGGACTGATGTATTGTTTTTGAATGGTTAGAAGCAAACCGGAAACTTGAATCCTTGGTAGGCTAGTCGGCTTGTGCTAAATGGAGTGGTCGGTGAGTGGTTACTGTTTTTAAATGGTTTTTAAACATTGGTTCAAACATGTGAACCTAGGTTGGGCTTGGTAAACCCACCTAAGTTGAGATTAGGGTGGTAGCCTAATCTCAAGCTTAGTTTAGGAAACTTTTGGTTGAACTCTTAATTGCTTGGTTATGCCTCTTGTTTAATTTTGTTTATGGTAGTTATGTATATTGTGTTATACATGTTGTTAAGGCATGGTTTGATGCATTGTTATGAATGTGGTTTGGATTGTGAATTATGCATGATAGAGATCATGGTGAGTACGTGCTAAGCACGGAAGTTGATATGAAATGATGTTGTGAAAGGTTATGGATTGTGTTTAATATTGGCACTAGTATGCTTGGGTACAATCATCGATCATTAGGATGTTTAGTGTGCACACGAGAGTCAAATTTGCGCGTGGCCTTGGTGGCGTTAAGTCATCAAGGAGGAGTACGGTGATGTAATATTCTACCAGAAATGTTTATATTAGTCGATGATGAGTGGAATCCCATCGACGGGGCGTGAGGATGAGTGGAATCCCCTCCGCGAGAATCGGTGATGAGTGTAATCCCACCGAAGGTAATGGTTATGTTAGAAGTGAGTTCCAACGTGTTATCCGCGTATTTGATTCATAGCTAGGTGCCAATATGATATGAAATGTGATTCCAATATGGATTAATATATGTGGTTGTTAATGCATTGATATATGTATCTTCGTGTGTTGGGCTTATGTGTTGTTGATCATGGCATAATGTTGATTATATGTTCATGCATCATATATATATTTGGCTTATGCAGATCGGAGGTAAGATCATGCATTCTATCATGGTTGTTGCTCGTGCTTGGACCCTGCATTTTCGAAGGTTTGTTTTATGAGCTTACCCTCACTAAGCTTTTATGCTTACGCTTTTTTTTGTTCGGCAATGCAGATCAGTAGCTTGTGGGTGGCAAGGGCAAGGAAGGGCCTCCAAGTGTCGCTTTTGGTTAGCTCAAGTATGAACTTTAAATTGAAAGATTGTAATAGTCAAGCAATGGGATAGGTGTTGTTGATTTGAGCTTTGATATATGTTGAGGTTGGTTTGACTTTTGGATGCTTTGTTTGAATTGTAAATCTTGCTTATGTTGCATGTCATGAATGCCTATATGTTTTGTTTCTAAGGCATGAACCTTTAAGTGCTAAGTTTGTCCTCTTTATGGTAAATGTATGAATCTTTTAGATGCATGATCCTTGTTCGTTTTGGATGACTTGTATGTTGACATCTTAGTTGTTAAAGGTTTTATGTATGTTTATTGTGGCTAGGGGAGTCGTAAATCGCATCTAGAGTCGAGTCTTAAATCGTTTTGCTGCAAATTTGTGTATTGCAGTGCAGGGCATATCGATACACCTAAGGGCCGTATCGATACGGTCCTTCACTTCGGGACCCAAATTTGGCCTATCGTATCGATACGCGGGAGTGTATCGATACGCCAAAACCTTTTTGGAATTCTGAGTTTTTGACGAGTTTTTAGCGTATCGATACGGGCTCTAGGTGTATCGGTACGATCTAATATCGTTGACCGCTAGATGTTGACTGAGAAGGGTGTATCGATACGCCCAAGGGCTGTATCGATACAGTCTTCCTAGTTTGACTTGAGGCAATTGACTTGGTCAAGCCGTATCGATACCCTCTGTAGGTGTATCGATACGGCCTGCTTAAAAAGGAAAAATGGGCTGTTTTAATGTGCTGATTTGGATGGTCGTTGTTATATTGTTTGTGTTTCCGCTGTCGTGTTTCACATAGGACTTAATAATGCATTTAGATAAGATATAAACAAAAGAAATTTTCTAGGGTTGCTAACCGAGGTGGGACCTTAACGGGTTTCACATCGGTTTTCCCCGTGTAGCCTACTCGGACCGGTCAAACATCCGGACCAGGACGAGGGGGTTCCATTTGTTGGTATCAGAGCCTGAGTTTCCGAGATCTTGGGCAGGTAAGTGAGGTAAGTTTAAATTTTTGTATTGTATTTGCACGGTGTTTGTTTGCCATGTAAGCATGTTGCTTGTTATTTGAGTATGATGTGATGTGTGATTGTTTGACTGTGATGTGTGTTGCTTGAAGCATGTTGAGTAGAGTCCCATTGCTTCTATTACATCGGAAAAAGAGATTTTTAAGTGAGGGAATCATAGTTGAGCCACTTGGACCCTTTCCTTTGCTAACCCAGTTTGTATATTAATTTGTTGTTGTTGTTGATTTATTGCTTTTGGTAAGTTTGAGGCCAAGGCGTGGGCCGTGAATTGGTGAGTAGAAGTTGTGGTTCCTGAATGTGTGGGTGATGTTGAGGAAGTTCATTGCTATAGTCAGGGAAGTATGGTTGTACCGGAGTTGAGGTACAATTTGTTTGTTTGAGTCTGTGTGTATGTGGGTTGGCTCCTGTTGATAAGGAACGATGAGACCGATTCTGGTATTAGTTGGTAAAGAGAAGTGAAGACATGTGAGTGGGACTCAGAGTGGTATCGATGTTATAGTAGATAAGCCCTTGGTACAGTTTTGAGTCTGTCCCTTCTGATTGATTCTGAATCTGTACTTCTGTATATTGTTAGCGAGCATGCAAAGTTGGGATGTGCCCGGTGAAGTGTTAGGGGAAGGTATGAGTACCTTAGTTCTTTTGGCGAGATCAAGGTAAGGGTCTCGTGTGAGTAATCTAAAACTCAGAAATGTTTGTTGGTGATTGTTGGGGTTCGGCCTATGGTTTTAATACAAGACAGCCGGTCAGTATCCGTGAGTGGGAATCAATTTATGTGATTGGGCCAGTGTGCGTCTGAGTTGTCTTCCAGCAAGAAGGAGAGATGAAGTCGCATCCGATATAGTTGAGCCGAGAAGGAAGTCTTGAGATCTAACTACAAATTGTTTGGTAGTGGGATGTTTTGAGTCGTCATGACCGATGTTATAGAACAAGTTCAAGCATGATTGTTTGTGTGTGACCAGAACTGAATTTTGAGGTTTCGAGATGCTCTAAAAACGGTTTTGAAGAGTTAGGTTACGTTGAAGAACCAGCCTGAAAACAAGAGAACCGAAAACTATCAGTTGTGTACATGTGAAGTTGCAATTTCTGCGGATTCGTCCTTTAGTGTGGGCATGCAAAGAAAATTGATATACCTGTTGAGATCTTAGACGTGGGGACACATGTGACTAGACCTTTTGGTGAGATAGTGGTGGTCAGAAAGATGTGAGAAAGATGTTTGTGATGGTTCAGGGTTACGTGTTTCCAGTAGATGTGAAGTAAATGTCTTTTTACGGTTTCGATGTAACTTTTGGCATGGGTTGGCTCGTAGAACACAAAGCTAGGGTATACGTTGAGACAAAGAGAGAGTTGCCTTGAAGTTGCAAATTTCTGTGAGACTGTAGTGGTAGGTGAGGATGTGAACTCCTTATCGAATGTTGATCCAGCTTTAGAGGTCAAAGATTGATTGAGTTAGTTGACAGGCTTGCCTAGCAAATGTGATAGATTTGATTTTTGAATGAAGATTAGACTGCATAATGTTAGAATAGTTTGTGATTTTCCTAAAAGTGTTTGGAAGAATTGTCGGTTTGTCTCTTGATAGGGAAGAAGAGTTTGTTATTAAGACCGCATCCGAGTTTGCTCCTGTTTTGATTGCTCTGTATCTTATGGTTCCCGAAAGAATTGAGAGTGTTGAAGAATCAACTACGAGATTTGTTAGACCTTAGATTCATTAGGCCTAGTACATCATCTTAGAGTACGACAGTGAAATTTGTGAAGAAGAGAGATGACAATATGAGAATGTGTTTAGATTACAGACAGTTGAAACAATTGACAGTGAATAATTAGTATCCATTTCCGAATGTCAGTGGTTTGTTGATCAGTTAGGATGTGCTCCAGTCCTTTCGAAGAATAATTTGAGATCCGATTACTGCCAGTTGAAAGTGAGAGAAGTTGATGTACCGAAGATAGCTTTTGGAGCAAGATATGGTCACTTTGAGTTCTGGGTTATGCTGTTTGTTTGACTAGTGTGTTAGTTAATTTTATAGAGATGTCGAGCAGAATATTTCCCGAGCTCCTTGATCAGTTTGTACTAGTCCTCATAGATGATACGCGGGTATATTCGCGTGCCGAAGAAGATCATGACAAGCTTTGGGAGTTAGTGTTGTATATCCTATTAGAGAATCAGTTGTATGCCAAGTTGAGAAAACGTGAACTCCGAGTTAAGGAAGATGTTCTCCTAGGACATGTAGATCAGCCGAGTGTATTAGAGTAAATCCTAAGTAGACAGAAGAAGATGTGAGTTGGAAGGAATTGAAGACTGTGATAGGTATCTATAGTTCCTAGGTCTAGCATTGTTACTATCCGAGGATTGTAAATAGTCTTTCGAAGATTGCTACTCCTTTGACATATTGCTACAAGAGAATGTTCAGTTTGTGTGGTTAAATGCGAGACAATGAGCCCTTGAGAAACTGAAAGAAACTTTGAAGAGAGCTTCGACCTTGGTTCAGCCTATATCAGAGAAAGAATTTGTGAACCATAGTGATGCGTTACATGTAGGGTTAGGTTGTGTGCTTATGCAAGACAGAAGATTTGTGGCCTATTCGTCGAGGCAATAGGAAGTACATGAAAAGAATTATCTGACACGAGACATAGAGTTAATTGCAGTTGTAATTGTTTCGAAGACTTAGAGACAAGCATGTCTAGTAAGAAATGCACGATATATACATATCATCAGAACTTGAAATATTTGACAACTTAGGAAGGGTTGAAACTTGAATAGCATAAAGTTGTTAGAACTGCTTGAAGATAGTAATCTCAAGATTGAGTACCATTCGAAGAGAGTCAACGTAGTAACCGATGCTTCGAGTTGTTTTTGCTGAGCTATATTTGAGTTGCGAGCTATATTTGTCGGATTCAGTTTATCGAATGATAGTGGTTCTGTGGCCGAGTTTCGGGTTAAGCCTACATTGAGTCAGAATGCTTAGAGAGAAACAGTTGCAAGACAGGTTCTTGGCAGCTCACGTGCAAGACGTAGCAGAAGGAAGACCTTCAGAATACAATTTCAGAGATGATAGAGTTTTGCATTTCAAAGACAGAATAGTTGTGCTGAATGACATAGTGTTCCGGGACGTATTGTTTTGGCCGAAGCACATGACAGTTCATTTGTATTGCATCTGAGTAGTATGAAGACGTATTGTGGGTTGAAGATGAGTACTTTTGGATTGAGTTGATGGATGGTGTAGTTTAGTATGAGAGTAAGCGTATGATTCTGCCTGCGCGTCAAGGCCGAGCATCAGTTTTCTCCTAGTTTGTTACAGCAGTGGAAGATTCATAATGAAAGTGGGTAATAGATTCGAGAAACTTTGTGTCTGGTTTGCCTTTGATTTCCTCCAGAAGAGCTTAGCTGAGTAAACAATGATAGTTGCATTGAGTGTACTCATTTTATACATGTTCACGCTACTTGTACCTTGTGTAAGATGGCGGAGTCGTGCCTTACCAAGAGTGTGAGTTGTACAGTGTCTTGAAATCGATAGTGGTCGACAGGGATTTGAGTTTTCAACTAGATTTTTGAGGACGTCTGCATAGTGCTTGGTTACCTGTTGAGGTCATATGGTTAGTCAGAAAAAGTTATCGGTCAAGTATTCAAACGGTGCCGCATGAGATTGTGAATTGGGCTAGTTCTATTGTTTATTTTGTTGCGGTTACCACCAGAGTTAGAAAGGGGTTCGTGATGTGTATCGTGTATCATGATTCGGAAATGTGAGTCAGATTTGTCCCATGCTATGTTTGCGAAGAGATTGAGTTGAGTTTAAAATTAGTATGCATTGAAGGACCCGTTGAGATCTTAGCATTAGATAGCTAATGTTGTGTGGTAAGTCTACCAAGTTGGTTATTATGTTGTGGTGAGAAGGAAAGTGTGGAGGAGTAGATTTCGTGGGTTTTCATGTCCGATGAATTTCGGGGACGAAATTTTTTTAAGTGTGGGAGAGTTGTAACGCCCGGGTTTGGGGATCGGGTGAAATTAATATTAAATTAATGTTTTAGGTTTCGGTTTCACAATTTAAAATGATAAAATATTATTTTGGGCATGGGTTTTCAAACAAATAAATTAGGGAAAACTACCCAAATCATCACTCAACTTTGGTCATTAGACCTATTTTAGTCACTCAACTTTAAAAACGCTCATTTTCATCACTCAACTTTCAACATTGTGATGTTTTCATCATTCCACCGTTAACTCAGTTAACACCACAATGACATGGCTTATTTTAATAATTTTTTATGCCATGTTCATTTGGGGAGCCTACTGGCATGCTTTTTTCATGGTTTCCAAACGTTAATTGGTACACCTTCTTGTTCATCCTTTTTTACCTTCTCACCCACTTCAACCTGTTCCATGGATTTCTCTGCTATCATCGCCATTAAACCTTCTTGTTCATCCTTTTTTACTGTCTTTCAAACCCAAAATTCAAGCTCAAAATCACACCTTTTAAACTTCCATGGAATACCCAGATTCCATCCAAACACTTTCTTCAAGTCCCTCAAATGCATTCAATCTCATACGTCCGCTTCTCTTCCTTCGTTTTCATGCTCTGCTGGTACACTGTCGCCCACCCACACCGCTCATCTCCCATCGCGTAAGCTCTCCGCCCTCGTCCAAGAATTTCAGTCCCTTTTAGAGCCTCTCGACCGTGTCAAGCTTCTCCTTCACTACGCTTCCCTTCTCCCTTCTCTCCCGGATTCGTCCCGGAGATTAAGTTATAGTTTTTTGAGGTCTTATGAAAGTTTAAAATAGGAAAGTCTGTAACATTCATTTTACTTTTCCTCTAAAAACAGAAACTGGTCTTAAAGTTTCATGGGAAATTGGCCAAAATTTCCTTTTCACTATAAAGTCAATTCTAGATTTCCTTATTTTTTTTCCTTTTCCCATCAACCAAACAGACCATTTGATGGGAATTGCTATCCAGCTAAGTCTAAAAGTATTGTTGAGAAATTTTTACTAGCTAGTACTTGTTTAACTCCTTCAAAACTCTATGAGGGGAGGCTAATGGAATTCCATGTCATAATGAATATTCTCTGTAAATGTAATGCCTTGCAGATTCACAGGTTCATGATTTTGCTGATATTATATTGTTAGATTCTTATCTCTCTGAGTCAGATCATGTCCTTTCTTGGTTAACAGTATCACTCAAATTCAATATGCTTTAACCCAGAATTTGAACAAACAATCATATATATATATATATATATATGTTTATGTTTATGTATATGTATATGTTTGTGTATGTGTATGTGTATGTGTAGAAGGCTTCCTTGCTTGAGAAATTTTATATTGTTTCCTTCACTTGTCAGTCTTTGAGAATGTGAAGTTTTATATGGCTATTTATTTTGTTTACAATAGGGAAACTTTGGATCTACAAAGAAGGGGAACAAAGCAATAGCTTGTGTTTTTTGAGAGTGGGTTTTGAATTCTAGAGGCAATGGGGCATTTTTCCTCCATGTTCAATGGATTAGCAAGGTCTCTTTCATTGCGAAGAGGGAAGAATCCGAGCAATGGCGACGATGGAAGAGAAGCTGTCGAGACGATGGCAAAGGATGCAAAAAAGAATGACATGATTTTGAGGTCTTCTGGTTTTGTAAATGCTTATGGTTCCAACAATTTGGCCTCTGTTTTCTCCAAGAGAGGCAGAAAAGGAGTGAACTAGGATTGTGCCATTGTATGGGAGGTAAGCCAGAAGACCTCAACCAAAAGGAGCCTACGCTGAGGCTCAGGTTAGTTCTTTGCTAATTTTTTTGCAACCTTTTTGTTTTCATAGCGGTATTAGGATCCTGGTTTGGAATCTAGTTGAATTGCAGGCAAGGTATTTGTTCCCTGACAAGTTAAAGGTGGAAGAACTTGTCAAAGTGTTGAAAGAGAAGAAAATTAACTCTACTCTCAAAACACTGTCGTTTTGTTTATTTTTTTAACTGACGTGTAATTTTATAAGCCATGTCATAACGGTGTTAACTGAGTTAACGGTGGAATGATGAAAACATCACAATGTTGAAAGTTGAGTGATGAAAATGAGCGTTTTTAAAGTTGAGTGACTAAAATAGGTCTAATGACCAAAGTTGAGTGATGATTTAGGTAGTTTTCCCAATAAATTATGTTGGGCATGTTTTGGTTTTAAAGCCCAATTCCATGGCATTGGGAAATTTAAATGGCTATCCTCATTAATGGCAAAAGGGTAAATAAATGGACTTCTAATTTAAAACCCCTTTTTTATTTAAAATATCCCTTTTGTCATCTTCTTCACTCATCCATTTTCATTTTCAATTACAATGAGAGTGTTGCGTGTAAAAGAGTCTATCGCAATTGTAGTGCAAGTGTACACGACGCAAGTAGTAAAGTGATACGAAGTATCGGATATCGTCTCCACAGGGATTGGGCTAATAGCTTCACCTTAGTTTACTACACGAAAGTAAAGGAAATATTTGAGAGTTGTCACGAGAATAATAAAGTAAAAACGCAAATAAAAGAATTGAATTATCAAGATAGAGAGAATGGGCTGGCATTGAATTGCTCAGTAGTGCAGGTATTGGATTGCTTAGGAACTCCAGTTCTGTCGTCGCTCCCGTCGCCGACAGCACCTGTCGCGGCGGCTGTCCGTTAGCTGTCGCGGCAGCGAACACACCAACTCCGTACTTCAAGTTTGGCAAGAATCTCAGATCTGCCTTGGCCTATCCCTAGGTCCAAGTCTGTCGATGATCACGTCTTTGATGATACCTCCCGGCGTGAATCGAAGGATGAACACCGATGTGTATGAATTCTTCCTTAGCCACTTAACCTTGCCCTATCCCTAGGCACAAGATAGTTCAACTATAAACTAGAGAACTTGCTCTTATTTCTTTCGTATACTTAACTCTCCCGATGCTAAGTAAATAGATAACCTCACAATGCTCTCTCGATGCTCTTGCAAGATGTTAAAACCAAAATAAGAGAACTTGAAGTTTATTTTATTGAACTTGGAAAATCCTAAAACAAAACAACCCTTGCAACTACTTTACAAAACAACCCGTGGCCCTAGAGGGAATTTAGAACATGTCGGTGACAGGTAAACGACAGAGGAGTTTAGGTTATGGGTTATGGGGTAAGATGATCGATTCCTAGGTTAAAATCTAAGCCCTTATATAAGCTTTGGGCTCAAGTATTCGAAGATAACAAGGATTACAACTTTAATAAAAAGTAAGATTCTAATAAAGACTTAATCTCTAAAGTTCCTACTTTGCAGCCGCCATCCTTGTTTCTAGGGATTTACTCTCCTTGAGCTTTGGCTTGACATATCTTTTGCTCCGGGGCTTGGAAAATTGTTTGGTTTTCACACGATAGACGAGCAGATTTTTCTCTATCTATCGAGGTCCACTTTACTTTTCCTCTTCATAAGGCTGCTATCACCTTGCTGTCACGACAGCTCCATGGCAACTTCGTCCTCGTCGTCTGCTTGTCCAGTTCAGCTTTCCTGCTTCTCTGCCCTGCGCCTGCCTTCTTCGTCAACTGTGGCAGCTACCTGCAAAATTAGCCATCTTTCAGTAGAATCCGTTCTTTTAATCCATTTGTGATGTTTTGCTGTAAACTAACCTAAATGCAATGCAATGATGCTTGAATGCAGCAGAAATATGGGTTAAAAATGGTGTAAATAATAGAACTTTTACACACTCAACACACCCCCAAACTCAAGTTTTTTGCTTGCCCTCAAGCAATTAAGACCTAAAAGAAAAATGAAAATTTTTGTGTTGGCCTTCAAACAGTGAACTGTCCCTTACCCGTCGCTCATTCTTTGTGGGGGCAGTAACCTGTCGGAAAGGTTAGGATCTGTCCGGAATCTCCCTATAGCTCTCGTGCAGTGTGTGCATGCTTGTGAACAGTTATATGCTAAGACTCTCTTAGTTTTACTAGAATATTCAACTTTTTAACTCGAATTTTTATGCCAAAGTTTATTTTCTTGAAGACACATTTTCATGCTTCTTTTCTCTTTCATTTTCAAGATAAATTTTTCTAGATCCAGTTTTGGGCACCTCTAGTTAGCTTCCTAAAGCCGATTTCGGGCACCTCTAGGTTTTTGATTTTCTTTTGCTAAACTTCTTTCCTAGAGCCAGTGTTAGGCACCTCTAGGGGCTATTCAAGTACTAAGCATCCTATTCTAGTTTGGCTAAAAGAAATCTAAGCAATATAACAGTCACAATGGTGTTTAAGTTTTCAGAACTATAGAAAGGCTCTAAACTTCTCCTTAAACTGTCCTAAAGATGCTGCCACTACAGAGTTGTCATGACAGGTAAGTTAACTTCATAGTTTTAAGCCAACAGTTTTATATTTTCTGATATTTTTTTAAGAGAAATTAAATAAAAGACACAACAATAATAAAAAGATGTACTAAGACTCCATTAATGATGGAGGGTTGCCACCCCCAAACTCGAGGGTTGCATTGCCCTCAATGCAAAATGACAGAAAAAACAAAAACAGGAAGGCAAGTACATCACAAAATATATAAGGCAAGCATCAAGAAAGGAAAAATAAAAGACTTAAATTTTCAATCGCTGTGGAGGAGGCTGGGCAGGTTGTTCTACGAGCTGGACTTCGGAACTGCTGCCGCTGTCCAAAGTGTTGCTGGTGGTGGTGCTAGCCTTAGGCATCAGCTTCCTGTCTACCACGTGCTTCTGCCTTTTGACAGGCCTAAACTCCCTCTCCAAATTCCTCCTAATCAGAGGTTCCTCCTCGCTGTCGGCTGTGGCTGGCCGCTTCGTTCCACGTGCGGGGCTGTCGGCCGGAGGACTCGCAGCTGCCGTCGGGGCAGGTGATGGGGTGGAAGCGGTGGAATGGGTATGTGGGGAGGCAGGTGGTGTAGGTGTGTGGACAGGGGTGAGGATGTGGAAATAATGGGCAGGAAAAGTAGGGAAATTAACATCGGGAAAATTTAAATTGTTGGTAATGAAGTTTACCATCGAATTTGTGAAATCCCAGATGAAGGTCATCAATCCCATTTGTCTCTCTTCCACCCGTTGTATCGCAGCAAGGATGTGGGCAGACTGGTCTGTCGGGGTGGTGGTGGCGGCAGGTTCAGGGGCAGGCTCCTCGGATGATTCTGCTGGGGAGCCGGCTGGGTTGAAGGAGGAGATAGGGGTTGCCACTATCAGCTCCATAAGGCTGGTGATGTTGTTGTCGGTCCAGCCTCGACCTCGGACTAGTTTGTCGGTGGATGCCTCGGGGACAGCAGCACAGCAGCATAGGGACGTTATTGTGAACGGCAGGCAGAGGTGAGAGTCTGTTCGATAGGTGCAATCCAAAATGCTCTCCCTCATATAACGGCCCACGTTGATAGGCCGGTCGTGCATGATTGAATGAATGAGGGCGAGCCGCTGTTGGTTCACCGTCGTGTGATGGGAAGAGGGCATGATACGCTTTTTGATGAAAGCGTTCCAGAGTTTGGCTTCTGGGAGGAGCTGCCCCCTTTTGACAGAGTGGGGGTTCTTTTTGCTCGTTGTCCATGTTGTTCCTTCCTCTGTCACCTCCGCCATGACAGCACCATAGGCGGCAGCATCGAGGGTGTCGAGAAATTTCTGGTGGGCATCATCATCGGGGCCAAAGTATAGGCCAAACATGTGGTTAATGCTGTCAGCAGTGAATGGCACTTTTACTCCTCGGACGGTGACAGATGTTGCCGTTCTGCTGTCGACAGCAGCATAGAACTCCCGGACTAATGTATCATTCAGCTCTGCGGGTTGGGCTGCGAACTGTTCCCATAGCAAATTCCTTATCGCCCTAGCAATGAATGGCCGGAGTCCCATGTTGGGTGCCTTTCGGATGTAAACGAAACCCCTTTCTTCCCACAATTCTTTGGTTGCGAAGGGCGTCGATGCTGCTGAGGAAGAGGCTGAGGCAGCACTACGGCGGGTCTGTCTAGACGACATATTAGTTGCAAGGGTTGTGAAAATAAAGAAAGCAAATAAAAACTAGAGGAGAAAGCAAGGAAGAATAAGCAGAGGTGAGAAAAATGAAAATGAAAACAGGGTTTTATAGCGGTCGAGTTGCTGCCCGTTTATGCTGTAACGGCATGCGTGAATAACGGGGCGACGGATGGGATTTAGCGTGTCTGACGCGTCTAACACGTAATTATGCGTCTATTACGCGTCTGCCACACGCTTCTGCGTCTGCCATGTCAGTCTGTTGACAGCCTGTCATATCCGTCTGCGGCGGCAGCCGAAACGACAAGTTTCAATAAATGGGCTCTGTTGGGCTGATGGATGGGTGGTGGGATTGGGTCACTTCTCCTTTTCTTCTTGACTCCTTTATTTCCTAAAAACAGAAAATATAAAAAAAACATTATTTGAATAAAATAAACCTAATTTCCTAATAAATAATAAATAATAAAATTCAGGTTAAATTAGGGATGCCTTGTGGGGCATCTCCTAAAGTAACCACTTCCTGTAATCCTGGGGCTTCAGTCCCCTGATAGTGCTTAAGGCGCTGTCCATTGACCTTGAATTGGTTCCCGTCTTTTAATGATCGGATAGTGATGGCACCATGGGGAAAAACTTGTACCACTTGGAACGGGCCAGACCATCTAGACTTTAGCTTTCATGGGAAGAGTTTAAGTCTAGAATTAAATAACAACACAAGCTGCCCTGGGCAGAACTGTCGTGGCAGCAGTTTCTTGTCATGCCACTTCTTAGTATTTTCCTTGTAAATTATTGCATTGTCGTAGTCCATTGTCCGTAATTCCTCAATCTCGTTCAGATCTAATAGCCTTTTCTGGTCTGCCTTGTCCAAGTCCATATTCACTGCCTTGATTGCCCAATATGCTTTGTGCTCGATCTCGACAGGCAGATGACAGGTTTTCCCATAAATTAAACGGTATGGAGACATGCCTAATGGAGTTTTAAAAGCTGTCCTATATGCCCATAATGCATCATTTAGAAGTAAAGACCAATCTCTCCTAGTTGGCTTAACCATCTTTTCAAGAATGTTCTTCACTTCCCTATTGGATATCTCAGCCTGTCCATTGGTCTGTGGGTGGTATGCTGTCGCGATCCTGTGCTTGACACCATATTTCTTCAAGGCGGCAGCAATTACCCTATTATCAAAATGTCTCCCTTCATCACTGATAATCGCCTTAGGGATGCAAATCTAGAAAAAATGTTTTTTTGCAAAAACTTTTGGACTGTCTTGGTATCATTCTTTTGAGTGGCGATGGCTTCAACCCACTTAGAGACATAATCCACTGCTAGGAGGATGTAAAGATTTCCACATGAAGATGGAAAAGGTCCCATAAAATCAATCCCCCAAACGTCGAAGATCTCGACTTCTAGAATGTTCTGCAGTGGCATCTCGTTTCTCCTCGAGATGTTACCTGTCCGCTGGCACCTGTCACAGTTCTTGTAAAAGTCCTGTGCATCCTTATATAGTGTCGGCCAGTAGAACCCTGACTGCAACACCTTGGCAGCAGTTTTGTTGCCTCCTAAGTGACCTCCATATTGTGAAGCATGGCAGTGATGGAGAATGTCTTCTTGTTCTTCATGTGGTACACATCTCCTTATAACCTGATCTGCGCATAGTTTGAAAACAAGAGGTTCGTCCCAATAATAATGCTTAACATCATTTTGGAACCTCTTCCTGGCTTGATAATTAAGATCAGAAGGAAGTATTCCGCTAACTATAAAATTAACGAAATCAGCATACCAGGGGAGTTCAGAAGACTTACCTGCCGCCATGGCTGTCGCGGCAGCGATTGCAGCAGCAAAGAGCTGCTCATCTGGGAAGGTCTCCAGAATGCTTGTCTCGTCGATTGGTAGACTCTGTCCCTTCTCCAACCTTGACAAGTGGTCTGCCACCTGATTTTCTGTCCCCTTTTTGTCCTTGATCTCAAGGTCGAATTCTTGTAATAGCAAGATCCACCGTATCAATCTAGGATTTGCATCCTTCTTTGCGAACAAATACTTTAGGGCAGAATGGTCGGTGTGTATTATTACTTTCGTCCCAAGTATGTAAGAACGAAACTTGTCGATGGAGAACACCACAGCTAACAGCTCCTTTTCTGTGGTGGTGTAGTTCACTTGGGCGTCATTCAACGTCTTGTTGACATAGTATATGACGTGAAAGAGCTTATCTCTGCGCTGCCCAAGTGCTGCCCCGACAGCATAGTCACTAGCATCTCACATGATCTCAAATGGTTGTGTCCAGTCTGGTGGCTGTACTATGGGGGCTGTCACTAGTTTTTCCTTCAGAACCTTGAATGCTTCAGTACATTATTCATTAAAGTCAAAGGGTCGGTTCTGCTCTAGAAGATGGCATAGCGGCTTGGTGATTTTTGAGAAATTTGCGATAAATCTCCGATAAAAACCAGCATGCCCTAAAAAACTCCTAATGCCCTTGACTGTGGTCGGCGGCGGCAGCTTCTCAATTACTTCAATCTTAGCCCTGTCGACTTCTATCCCACGGCAGCTAATCTTATGGCCGAGGACTATCCCTTCGTCCACCATAAAGTGGCATTTTTCCCAATTCAAAACAAGATTAGCTTTTTCACATCTTTCAAGTACCTTTTGAAGATTGCCGAGGCAGCTCTCAAAATCGTCTCCAAAGACGGAAAAATCATCCATGAAAATCTCAAGGAAGTCCTCTACCATGTCGGAGAATATGGCCATCATGCAACTTTGGAAGGTGGCAGGTGCATTACAGAGTCCAAACGGCATCCTCTTAAACGCGTATGTTCCGTAGGGGCACGTAAAAGTCGTTTTCTCTTGATCCTCTGGTGCAATAGCAATTTGATTGTAACCTGAATAACCATCAAGAAAACAATAGTAAGGTTTACCCGCTAATCTATCAAGCATTTGATCAATAAAGGGTAAAGGAAAGTGGTCCTTTCGGGTAGCTTTGTTAAGCTTCCGATAGTCCATACATACCCTCCAACCGGTCACAGTCCTGGTTGGGATTAACTCATTGTTCTCGTTGGTTATCACTGTCATTCCTCCTTTCTTGGGAACACATTGCACCGGGCTCACCCATTTGCTGTCGGAGATGGCGTAAATAATACCAGCATCTAACCACTTGATTATCTCTTTACGCACTACCTCCTTCATCGCATGGTTTAGCCGCCTTTGGGCATCAATAGTCGGCTTATGATCTTCCTCTAGGAGGATTTTGTGCATGCATAACGCCGGACTAATGCCTTGAATGTCTGCTATCGTCCATCCAATCGCCTTTTTGTGCTGCCTTAGCATGCTGATTAGCTGTCGTTCCTGTCCCTGCGGCAGCTTAGCAGAGATGATTACGGGCAGTGTGTCATTGGAACCAAGATAAGCATATTTTAACTGCCCTGGCAGGGGCTTAAGTTCTAAGGCAGGTGGTTCAACAGTAGATGGCTTTTGGATTAAATGGTTATCCGAAGTGTAATTCAAAGGTTCGAATAACTTACCTGGACGATGGCCTAACAAATTTACCTCCTCCTGACCTTCAGTATCAGATGTATCGGAATCAGAGGAGTCGCTATCGTCGGTGTTGTCGTCATTGTTGTCGTGACAGGCCTTTAGGTGGCTATCGCGGCAGTGACCAAATTTTATATCACGGCAGCCCGACCTGATGCAGGGGTGATCAAGGGTTATTTCAATGATAGCCTTGCATTCCTTGTCCACATCAGCATGTTTCATTGCTTGGAGAACATTCAACTTAATCTCTTGATCGTTCACTCGCATGGTGAGTTCTCCTTTTTCCACATCAATTAGTGATCTTCCCGTGGCTTAGAAGGGTCTCCCAAGGATGACTGGTGCGTTTTCGTCTGCCTCACAATCTAAGATAAGAAAGTCAGTAGGAAAAATAAGCTTATCCACTCTTACAAGAATATCTTCAATTTTTCCCTCGGGATGAACGTAAGAGCGGTCAGCCAGCTGCAGAGTTACTGTCGTGGGCCGTGCCTTTCCAATACCTAATTTCTGAAAAACAGACTTTGGCATTAAATTAACACTAACACCAAGATCACAAAGTGCCTTACCCACAAATTTATTGCCGATTACGCAAGGTATGATGAAACTCCCCGGATCCTTCTTTTTCTGGGGTGGCTGCCGATGAAGAATACTCATGCAACCTTCTGTCATCTTTACCGTTTCAAATTCCTCAAGTTTATATTTTTTCAACATAACATCCTTGAGAAATTTAGCATAACCGGGCATCTCCCTAACAGCATCTAACAACGGAATATTAATATGAACCTGCTTAAAAATATCATAAATCTTTTTAAGTTGAGATTCATGCTTAGCTTACTGTATCTGTTGAGGAATAGGTTGCGGAGGACGATAATCAGCAATGCGTCCTTCCCACTGCATGCGAATCTGAGGACAGTAATCATCTTTTTTCTCCTCTGTCGCTTCTGCTGTCGTGACAGGCTCATCGGCAGCAGTCTGTTTATCACCTGTTGGGGCAGCTTCCTCGGCAGGTGTATCCAAGGCAGGTTCCTTTTCTGTTTCAGCTTCTTTTTCCGGCCCTGGTAGTTTCTTCCCACTCCTAGTAGTAATCGCCTTACATTGCTCATGTGGGGGCGGTCTAGCATTTTCAGTATTGCTAGGGAATCCTCCATTCTGCCTCGGCTTAATATGTTGAGAAACCTGACCCATTTGTGTCTCTAGAGATTTCAAGGTAGCTTCATGATTTGTCATTCTCATCTCGGTTTTATCCATAAAGGTTTCCGTCTTCTTGACAAACTGATTTATATTCTCCATATACGTACCGGTCTGAGACATAAAGGTGGCCAGAGTCTGTTCCAATATACTGCTCATGGCAGGTGGTGGCTGTTGTTGCTGCTGCGGCGGCAGGTGTGGCGGCAGGTGCTGTCGCGTCAGCAATCTAGGTCCTCCCTGATTCTGATTGTGTGCTTGCGGATTCAGGGCATTGTTAGGATTACTCCAGGAAAATTTGGGATCCTTCCTCCAATTCGGATTATAATTGTTGGAATTGTAGTTCGGCTTGTAATTTCCAACATATTTTCCCTCTTCTATTTGTATTGGGCACTCATCCCGACTATGATTTCCCTCACAGATGGTACAAACTTCCTCGACAGCAAATCCTTGTAATTCATCTTCATTCAATAATCGTTTTATTGCTTTAGTAAGGAATGCTACATGTGATTTCATAGTGTTGTCGGCTTCATAATCCTTGACAGCAAGTACCCGTTTACCCCCTCTTCTTGCAGTCGGAAACTGCTCCTCATTCTTGGCTAGATTTTTCAAAACTTGCAAAGCCTCGTCTGGATCTTTATCCAATAATAGTCTATTTGCTGCAGAATCAATTCGAATGCAAGTTTGTAAGTTAGCAGCATTATAGAACCTAGTTACCTGATTCTAGACGGGGAATCCATGCATTGGACAGTTCCGAAGAAGAGTAGTAAATCTGTCTCAAGCCTCGTGCATCGGCTCATCATCTTCCTGTTGAAAAGTAGCAATTTCGTTACGTAATCGCTTAGATAAATGCGAAGGATTAAAACGAGATAAAAATTCACGAGATAAATCTGCCCAAGTTACGATTGGACATGGCGTAAGTTTATTCCACCAAGTTTTAGCTCTGTCCCTCAATGAATGGGGAAATAACCGAAGCCTCAGTATCTCCGGACTAACTCCTGGCAGTCTAAACGAACCACAGATCTCCTGGAACGTTTTGAGATGCTCCCTAGCATCTTCTGTCACAGCACCACTAAACTGTATGGCGTTGTTGATCATACTAAACATGACAGGTTTAAGCTCGAAGTTATCAACATCAATATCCGGCAGCGTGGTCTCCAGCTCTACATGATCATTCAACATGTAGTCACGACATGACCGTCGTCCATCTACCGTAGGCGGGTCGCCGACAGGCGGGTTATTATCGCCAAGGGGTGGTATGCGACCGCCAACAGGTTGGTTATGGCCCATCTTCTCTAGCTGTTCCTCGAGGTATTCGTTTCTGTCTAAAAGTCGGCGAAGTTGTTTCTTGAGATTGAAGGAACGTTTAATTTCCGGATCTAATTTATACTCAGGATCTTCACCTCTTTTAGATCTGCGCATAAACAAGAAAACCTCGTGAAAAGCAAGAGTTGAAAATACTAACGAAAAAGAAAAATTAAAAGAAAAACAAAAATAAAAACGAAAGTGCAATAAAAGAATGGTGTAGTTATGTTGCCAATCCCCGGCAACGGCGCCAAAAACTTGTTGCGTGTAAAAGAGTCTATCGCAATTGTAGTGCAAGTGTACACGACGCAAGTAGTAAAGTGATACGAAGTATTGGATATCGTCTCCACAGGGATTGGGCTAATAGCTTCACCTTAGTTTACTGCACGAAAGTAAAAGAAATATTTGAGAGTTGTCACGAGAATAATAAAGTAAAAACGCAAATAAAAGAATTGAGTTATCAAGATAGAGAGAATGGGCTGGTATTGAATTGCTCAGTAGTGCAGGTATTGGATTGCTTAGGAACTCCAGTTCTGTCGTCGCTCCCGTCGCCGACAGCACCTGTCGCGGCGGCTGTCCGTTAGCTGTCGCGGCAGCGAACACACCAACTCTGTACTTCAAGTTTGGCAAGAATCCCAGATCTGCCTTGGCCTATCCCTAGGTCCAAGTCTGTCGATGATCACGTCTTTGATGATACCTCCCGGCGTGAATCGAAGGATGAACACTGATGTGTATGAATTCTTCCTTAGCCACTTAACCTTGTCCTATCCCTAGGCACAAGATAGTTCAACTAGAGAACTTGCTCTTATTTCTTTCGTATACTTAACTCTCCCGATGCTAAGTAAATAGATAACCTCACAATGCTCTCCCGATGCTCTTGCAAGATGTTAAAACCAAAATAAGAGAACTTGAAGTTTATTTTATTGAACTTGGAAAATCCTAAAACAAAACAACCCTTGCAACTACTTTACAAAACAACCCGTGGCCTTAGGGGGAATTTAGAACATGTCGGTGACGGGTAAACGACAGAGGAGTTTAGGTTATCGGTTATGGGGTAAGATGATCGATTCCTAGGTTAAAATCTATGCCCTTATATAAGCTTTGGGCTCAAGTATTCTAAGATAACAAGGATTACAACTTTAATTAAAAGTAAGATTCTAATAAAGACTTAATCTCTAAAGTTCCTACTTTGCAGCCGACATCCTTGTTTCTAGGGATTTCCTCTCCTTGAGCTTTGGCTTTACATATCTTTTGCTCCGGGGCTTGGAAAATTGTTTGGTTTTCACACGACAGACGAGCAGATTTTTCTCTCTCTATCGAGGTCCACTTTACTTTTCCTCTTCATAAGGCTGCTGTCACCTTGCTGTCACGACAGCTCCATGGCAGCTTCGTCCTCGTCGTCTGCTTGTCCAGTTCAGCTTTCCTGCTTCTCTGCCCTGCGCCTGCCTTCTTCGTCAACTGTGGCAGCTACCTGCAAAATTAGCCATCTTTCAGTAGAATCCGTGCTTTTAATCCATTTGTGATGTTTTGTTGTAAACTAACCTAAATGCAATGCAATGATGCTTGAATGCAGCAGAAATATGGGTTAAAAAGGGTGTAAATAATAGAACTTTTACACACTCAACAGAGAGCTCATTCTCTCCATTTTACTATTCCATCACCATTCTTCTTCATCTTGGGTGATTTTCGAAAGGTAAAATCATATTTGACTTGTCCTTACCTTCCTCTTCATGTTGGTACCATTAGTTTTCATTATTGTTCATTATTTTGACATTTGAAGTTTTGGGGTTTTGTTTAAAAATGAGAACTTTATTGTCTTTAACCTAAGCTTTTGATTATTTAAGGTTAGATAAATTGTTTACAACCTAAAAGGTTCAACATATGTGAATTTTAAAGAGTTTTACAATGATTCCCGAATTTGGGTTTTAATGGGGGTTTTGAAGGGTTTAAAGGTTGGTCTTGGGTGTGTTTGATGTTGGAAATTGGGGGCTGATGGTTATACTATGTTTGGGTAGTTTTTTGAACATGTTTAAGAGTGCTTTGGATGATTATATTGCTGATTTTTTATGGGTCTTTGTGGAAGTACGAAAATGAGAATTTGAAGAATGAACTTGGCTTTGAATTGTGAGAATTGTTATGGATTTGTGTGTTGGTGTTAAACCTTGGGTTTGTGGCTTATTTTGAGGCTGATGTATTGTTTTTGAATGGTTAGAAGCAAGAGAAAACAATGGAAAAGCTTTGGGCTCAAATCCGGAAACTTGAATGCTTGGTAGGCTAGTTGGCTTGTGCTAAATGGAGTGGTCGGTGAGTGGTTACTGTTTTTAAATGGTTTTTAAATATTGGTCCAAGCATGTGAACCTAGGTTGGGCTTGGTAAACACACCTAGAGTTGAGATTAGGGTGGTAGCCTAATCTCAAGCTTAGTTTAGGAAACTTTTGGTTGAACTCCTAATTGCTTGGTTATGCCTCTTGTTTAATTGTGTTTATGGTAGTTATGTATATTGTGATATACATGTTGTTGAGGCATGGTTTGCTGCATTGTTATGCATGTGGTTTGGATTGTGAATTATGCATGATAGAGATCATGGTGAGTACGTGCTAAGCACGAAAGTTGATGTGAAATGATGTTGTGAAAGGTTATGGATTGTGTTTAATATTGGCACTAGTATGCTTGGGTACAATCATCGATCATTAGGATGTTTAGTGTACACACGAGAGTCAAATTCGCGCCTCGCCTTGGTGGCGTTAAGTCATCAATGAGGAGTACGGTGATGTAATATTCCACCGGAAATGTTTATATTAGTCGGTGATGAGTGGAATCCCATCGACGGGGCGTGAGGATGAGTGGAATCCCCTCCGCGAGAACCAGTGATGAGTGTAATCCCACCGAAGGTAATGGTTGTGTTGGAAGTGAGTTCCAACGTGTTATCCGCGTATTCGAGTCATAGCTAGGTGCCAATATGATATGAAATGTGATTCCAATATGGATTGATATATGTGGTTGTTAGTGCATTGATATATGTATCTTCGTGTGTTGGGCTTATGTGTTGTTGATCATGGCATAATGTTGATTATATGTTCATGCACCATATATATTTTTGTCTCATGTGGATCAGAGGTAAGATCATGCATTCTATCATGGTTGTTGCTCGTGCTTGGACTCTGCATTGTCGAAGGTTTGTTTTATGATCTTACCCTCACTAAGCTTTTATGCTTACGCTCCTTTTTGTTCGACAATGCAGATCAGTAGCTTGTGGGTGGTAAGGGCAAGGAAGGGCCTCCAAGTGTCGCTTTTGGTTAACTCAAGTATGAATTTTAAATTGAAAGATTGTAATAGTCAAGCAATGGGATAGGTGTTGTTGATTTGAGCTTTGATATATGTTGAGGTTGGTTTGGCTTTTGGATGCTTTGTTTGAATTGTAAATCTTGCTTATGTTGCATGTCATGAATGCCTATATGTTTTGTTTCTAAGGCATGAACCTTTAAGTGCTAAGTATGTCCTCTTTATGGTAAATGTATGAATCTTTTAGATGCATGATCCTTGTTCGTTTTGGATGACTTGTATGTTGACATCTTGGTTGTTAAAGGTTGTATGTATGTTGATTGTAGCTAGGGGAGTCGTAAATTGCATCTAGAGTCGAGTCTTAAATCGTTTTGCTGCAAATTTGGGTATTGCAGTGCAGGGCGTATCGATACGCCTAAGGGCCGTATCGATACGGTCCTTCACTTTGGGACCCAAATTTGGCCTATCGTATCGATACGCGGGAGTGTATCGATACGCCAAAACCTTTCTGGAATTCTGAGTTTTTGGCGTATCGATACGGTCTTCCTAGTTTGACTTGAGGCAGTTGACTTGGTCAAGGCATATCGATACCCTCTGTAGGTGTATCGATACGACCTGCTTAAAAAGGAAATTGGGATGTTTTAATATACTTATTTGGGTGGTCGTTGTTATATTGTTTGTGTTTCCGCTGTCGTGTTTCACATAGGACTTAATAATGCATTTAGACAAGATATATACAAAAGAAATTTTCTAGGGTTGCTAACCGAGGTGGGACCTTAACAGATTTCACATCGGTTTTCCCCGTGTAGCCTACTCGGACCGGTCAATCATCCGGACCGGGACGAGGGGGTTACATTATGTATCCTCGTTGTCTATATTTTTTCTCTCCATAGGTTGCTTTTTTCTTATTTCCTTTGTTTCCCTTGATGTGAGTATTATTTGCATTTAGCACTTTGTTGTTCTCATGTTTAACCTACATGTAATCAGCTATCACTTTCTTCTCAACTGTTGCAACTATGTTATTTATCAAATGTACTGTCATCAGTTCAATCCTCTCTTTGTTTCTCTATATGCCTTTGCCATTTAGGCATTCTTTTTGCATGCCCCTCACTTTTATGCTTTGACATATACTATCGATTCTACCTCCTCTATTCTAACTTATCTCTTTATTTTTTTTTTGCATTTGCACGAGGACAACATCATTACTTGGCAGACTCTGCTCCAGCATCTCCAATCTTTCATTCGAGAGATCCATTTTCGTTTTCTTAATTTACTAATTTTATTGGTCTGTATTTAATATTTCATGTTCCCCTTTTCTTTTGCTCATTTGGTCTGTAATAAGCTTCTTATCCCCTATTCCTTTCTATCCTTGGGTTGTAATAATTTTTCCATCCTCGCTTTTTCCTTTTTCTTTGTCGTTTCCTTAATTTATGTATGTTTGCTATGCATGCTTCACACTTTTATGATAGTCTTCCTTGCATACGCATGTTTGTATCTATGTAGAGAGATATCCACACATGCTATTCTTTTATGGATCAAATCTAGCCTGTTGATTATGCTTAGCATGCTTTACCTCCTTCATATGATTTATGTTTTGGATGCTATTATAGCTTTTTCAATGCAAATTCTCTAATCACTTCTAATATTCGATTACACATTTACTATTCTATCGCCCTTCTCTACACCTATTAAGGTGAACCCATTCGAGCCCTTTTAAGGGAAATAAATACGATCACCTTCACGGTGAAACTGCTTTCATCTATACGACTCCTCATCAAGTATTTTAAACATTCGTTTTGCGTACATACTTTAATACTAATATTATGATTATTGCACCTAATCGATACCCATATTTGTATATCTTCATCAAATTATTCTCTTTTTACTCCCTACTCATTTCTACCCCCTTTTTATTCAAGACATAAGCAACCACAACTCCATTCATGCCCCCTTCTTTTTACCCTATATGTACACGTCTCTTGACCACAACTCCTAGGGTTTTAGATATAATTACAGTTGCCCATACCCTACTCCTAAAATTAAGAATCTTAATTCTAATTACCCAAATTTATAATTCTCCTTTAATAAATTACTACTTTACATATTTACTCGCACCTCGACCTTTTTATATCATAACTTTAAAGGATCTGTTTCCAATTTTATCTTTGCTTAACCAATGCTTTTATCTTCCTTACTCTATTCCTTCTCTAAACCTGACCCTACAATTTAGGATTTCGAATTCAGGATTTTTCCAAATCTACTACCCCTCTTTGACCGTTTATCCTTTTATTTCCTTAATCTCCACGCTAGTTTTTTACCTTGCCATATTTACTCACAATATCTCCTCTGTCTTTAGGGATTTGTATTTAATTCCAATTCTAATTGATCACTACTTTTATTCTCATTCATTACCCCTGCTTACATTCATTTTCTATAAGCATCTCCTATATAATGATAATCTAAATCAGACCCTACAATTAAGGATTTCAACTTCTAGCTTTAACCAAAATTGCAATTCCTCCTTGTCTACTTATCCTTTTATTACCTTATTTCCCACGATTATTTCTTACACCACTATACTTGTTCATAATATTGTCCCTAACTTTAGGGATTTGTCTTTAATACTAATTCAAAATTATCATCACTTTTATTTTCATTCATTTCCCCCACTTGCCTTATATTTTCTTATGAACTTCTTATATAATGGTTATCTCCCTTTCACTTTATTTCACCTAGCACATCGAAACTTCTCTACCTTCTCTACCATTTACTCTATCATCCACCCCTATTCTCGTTCAATGGCTTCCACCTCTTCCTTCCCCCAACATCACCACCTTGATTTAACAAACGAAGAAGTGGATGCCATCTACACCCCTGACTTTGGTTGGGATTTTGTAGAAGAGGACCCCAACACTATCCTGATAGGGAAATTTATCTCTTCCAAACCAATCGATGATTGGGTTGTTCTTTCTGCCTTTGAGGGAATATGGAAGAAAAACAACTTAATGTCGATCAGTATCATTAAGGACTCTTTCTTCCGCATCAAGTTTGCTACTGCAATTGATCGAGACGATGTCTTCGAATGAGGTCCTTGGTTATACAAAGACGAATGGCTTGCATTAGCACAATTTGACCCGGCCAAAAACACCTGGTGGGGCAATCTCATGGTGCTATGGTTGGGACAGTCCTCCGCACTGTTACTAAAAAGAAAGAAGGCAATATGACCGTGTAGAACTAATGTTTTGATATAATAATTGAAAAATGTTTTGGACTGATTTAAAAAGTATTTAAAACATTTACAAAGTCCAAACAACTTGAAATTATGTTTAGGGAAGCTTTTAAAAGGGTTTTTCATGTTTTTCAAAGCCAAACTTCACAAAACTGTCCAGGTGTTTCGAAACACCTTTGGGCGTTTCGAAACAGGGGATTCCAGTGGCACAATCGTTTCGATACTTGTATCGAAACGGGCTTTCCTTGGACAGGATTTTTGCCCAGCGTTTCGAAATGGGCTAGGCCGTTTCGATACGCCTACGTGACATTGACCACAACGGTCATAAACCCCAACGGCTCTTTCCCAACCAACTTTCAAATGCAGGCGTTTCGATACGGGCCTATAGCATTTCGATACGCGTTTCAAAACGGCAATGGGGTGTTCCGAAACGGGTGCCCTGACAGACTGCAACAGCTCTTTCTACATTAAGAGTGTTTCGAAACGGCTTCGAGCGTTTCGAAACGGGGAGCTGCAAAACTGCATTTATGGTGGGAATTAAAGTCCTCAACGGCTCCAATATGATCCCAACGGCTAGTAATGGCTACAAACTCATTTGGGAGTATAAAAGGGACCTCCAAGCATCAAGAGAAGGCTAATGCTCATATTGTCAAACATCAAATGATCAAAGATTGTCTTAGAGCTTAAATTGTCATTTATTGTATAGACAAACACTAGTGAGCCTAAATTGTCAAATTTGCTCAAGTGTTTTAGGTTTTGGGTGAGTGTTTAATTGTGCAAACAAACACCTATTAGAGGGTTTTAAGTTTGCTTCTTGTTTCTCTTTGTAAAGAGGGTTTCAATCAAGGCTTTGGGTAGAAAGCTTGATTGGTTGTAAGGGTTTCCTCCTAATCCTAGAAAAGGGGACGAATCAATAGTGGATTGATTGAGAAATCCTTAGTGGGGAGCTAAGGTAGTGGATGTAGACCTTGGTTAGAAGGTTGAACCACTATAAATCATTGTGTCAATCTTTATTTTAGCTTCCTCAACCCTTCCACCCAAAATTCCACCTCTCCACCACTTGGTGAGCCACATCGGTTGAACGAATCGAGCCCCACACAACTCAACAGACCGAGTTCCTCCGAGTTGAAATCATGCTTGTAACAACTAAACATGTTCGATGTTTCCTCCTCATAGGCAAGGGTGCACGCACAACATCCTGCCAACTCCGATATGAACGACTGCCACTACTTTATCACGGGTGTGGCCTTGTTAGCCATGTTTTCGACAACTTCCCTACCAAATCCGCTCACGATCCCGATAAGTTGCAGTATGGAGAGTGGCTCTGTTATCTTCCACCACGTCGTCGGGACCAAGGGCCAAGGGGCCGTATCCGAACTGTTGAACAGAACCCTACTGTCGTACACCAACCTCCAGTGGGTATGTCTTTAATTTCAGCTTTTCTCCAAAATTCTCTAAATATATTACTTCCTTCAGTCGCTAACTTTTTCCCACATTCAGATCCAAATGTTAAAGGAAAGTCAATTGCTGGACTGACTTCTACGCTACATGAAACGGGTCTTCCCTTTATCCTTCTCCACCATCTTTCTTTTATCAATCGATTTCCTTACCTAAAACTCACTCCCTCGTTCCTTAAATTCATAGGTAACCTCAATGATGGAGATGCTACATCTTTTGTAGAACATCCAGTTGAGGATATTAATCAAATTGATGAGACTATGGGTGATGCGTCATCTGAGCCGCCACTAGCGAAAGAGGCAGTAAGCAACGCACCAAAACTTAATGCTACTTGTGTCACACTTCCTCCTCGAGCTATGGCTCCCCAACCTTTGAACACAATCTTCCTCATTCCCGAAGACACTGTGGAGGGTGAATGGGATGCTCAGGATGACAGCGTTCCGAGACCTACCGCCCAACAAATCCAAAATCTGGATACCCAATTACGTAAGCCTTTCCTTCAAATAGATATTCTGCTTATTCATGAATTTGACATTTGGCTACTTAAAAACTATCCAAATGATGCAACTTCGGCTCCTGCTCCCATTCCTATACCTCCCAATCGTGGCACCAAACGACGCTCCTCTATTCAAGTGATTCTCCAGCCAAAGAAAGCCAAACCCTCCCCTTCGTCTACTCCGAAAGCTGGGATGAGCCGCTCTAAAAACTCTCTGGCGGCAGCTGACTCCCAGCCCCGCTGAGGAAAATGACTGTGTTATGTTGGAACTGCCAGGGTCTTGGGAAGGTCCAGGCGGTTCATCATCTCTAGCAGTATGTTCGACGCACCTCCCCAGATACTTTATTTTTATGTGAAACAAAATTAAATAAAGAGGCATGTAGCCGACTTAGTATTACTTTAGGCATGATTGAAATTATCTCTTTAGCTCCTAGTAGAAGTTGTTCTGGACTTGCTCTATTTATCTCCAATAATAACAATATTTCACTGCTTTCGTACTCGGACCATTTTATTCACACTCATATTCAACTTGAATCCTCTTCGATGTATTTTACTGGTATACATGGGTTTTCCGAAACTAGTCACAAATTTAAAACATGGGATATAATTGACTCACTAAATAATAAAAATGGCCTCCATTAGCTTCTAGGTGGTGACTTTAATGAAATTCTATCCGATAATGAGAAACAAGAGGGTTGTCGTCGCGCAAGATCTCAAATCAATAATTTTCGAAATTGTCTCTCACGCAATAGTCTTTTTGACTGCAAACCGACTACTGGCTGGTTACTTGGACAAAAATCGGACCTAATACCCCAACTATTTTCGAACGTCCCGACCGCTTTGTAGGCAATACGACATTGAAAGCCTCTAACCCCTTTCATCGTATCATCTCGGACTTTGATGCCAAATCAGATCATTGCTTCTTGCCATTGCTCAATTTATACATACGAATAGTTTTCCGTAAATTTATCTTCATCGAATTATTCAAAATTTTAGCAACTCAAGTACTTTACAATCTCGAGGGTTTAAGTCTTGTTACCATGACATTTTAGTAATCTGAGATTTTCAAGTGCATCAGATGTCTTATCGGATCAAGTATAGCTTCATGAGTTATTTTTGTAGATAAGGGTATTTTCGTGATTCGACAATTGAAATTTTGACTTTTCTTTTTAATCAAAAGGGGTAATCAGACTTAACTTTAAATAGACTCATTAATCGTGCACTGAACTCGAAAGTCCTTTCGATTTGTCAAACCTCATATTCGAATATTTATCTTGGCCATTATTATTTTTATTTCATAATTGATCGACATAGGCGGAACTAATCATGTGCTTAAACATGGTTGTGCAAACATTAACATAATACCAACATGTTGCAAAAGCATGCGGAATGTAGTAATGTATTACCTTGAATCCTAGCTATATCGATCGACCCTCAAACGACATTCGAACACTCTTGAACCCAACTTTGACGTCCCTCAGCCATTCGTATTCAAGGAACTGTGAGTACCTTCAATCACACAATATCCCATTTTAGTCCTTATTCATAGAGTTCTCAGCTGAATAAATAAATTCATAAACAAGTTCGGGTTCAAGGTCATATTTGGAGGATTTTGGGTCAGAATTTTGCGAAACGGGCTTCAAAATCGGATTCAGAACATTGAAAACATAAAATAGGAGATTTTGAAAATTTTGACTTTTTGGTCAACAGTCAAAGTTAACGCTCGCGTCAGCAGGTCAACGCTGACATCAGCAGGTCAACGGGGTCATAGTCAATGTTGACATCAACAGTCAATTGGTAAGGGTCAACTGAGTTGACTCAGGCTGACTCGGACGAGTTGACTCAGGTTGACAGGTTAGGTCGGACTCACGTTTGGGTCGGACAAAAGCAGGTCGAGTCAAACGAGTTGGGTCAGGGCTTAGCTGGGCCGACTGGTTCAACCAGTCTAGCTGGTTCAGGTCGATTGGGTCATAATTGAACTGGTTTACTTACCCTTGAAAATAAGAGCTACCGGACGGTCACCGGAACCCTCATTGGCGATCAGAAACACAGGTTTTCAACCTAAAAATCGTGTTGTTAAACCAAAATTTTTAACCCATACGAAAGCAAGCCAAAAATAACCGATTTTCGTCGAATCTTACCCTCAAAACGAAACAAGATGGCCAGAAAGAACACGGCTCTGGTGAGGCTTTTGCTGGTGCCGGAACGGTGATCAATTAGAGGGATTTGGTGGATCTCTACCTATCGATCACGTATGCACCGACGATGCGCCCATCCGACAACAGAAACGATCGAAAATGGAGGAAAACAATGAGGTCCGGAGGAGTGTTTTACTAGAGTTCCAACACGATCTCTATAGTGAACAATAGCTCCTTTGCGCGAGTGGAGGCTATGAGTGTGATCGCGGCACGGAGGCGGACACGGAGACAATGGCGGTGAGAGCCACGGTCAGGCTGTGAGGCATATCGACGGCTAGACAAGACGAGAGAAGGTGGGAAAAAAGAATAATCTGGAATTCTCTCTCTCCCCCGATCTAAATGACCAAAGTAAACACCCCTTATTTTTTGTAGCTGATGAGTCAAAACATATTATCATTGGATCAGGCCTAACAAAAGAAATCTTAAAATAAAATTAAATTAGAGCAATTAAAAACCAAGAGCAACCTTGGCTCAAATGGTTAAGGCTTTGGTTTACTATACTAGAGGTTAGGGGTTCTAACCTCTTTTTCTGTAAACTTCTTCTCCCTTTTTTTCCATTTTATTTTATTTATAAAATCGGAGTGTTACAACAATGGTAAGTAGCACCACTCTAGAGTTCCTTCTTGCCCCTTGCAACAATCACTCAAACCAAATCTTCCTTTGGAACCTCGAACTCGAAGTTTGACCACCATAGCTCGTGGCATTTCAGTAGTTTCCTTGCCTCATTTTTTACGCGAGCCATACTCGATTTCATTCCCAACCACATCTAATGCCTTTTTCGCCTCAATATTCTTTGTCAAACCTTTTTCTCCTCTCACCATTTTGATGATTGACCATTCGAATTCTATCGGGTAGTTGGAGAATTCATACATCAAACTACATTGCTTTATACTTTTCCCCCTAATGCTTTATTTTCTCGAAGTCTTCCGATTGTATTACTTCAATTGTTGTTGATGTGGTATAAATGATGGCATGACCTAAGAAATATGTAAAAATATGCAAGATAATTAGATATGATGCATAATAGATAGACTGGGTAATGGCTAAGTGTGAATGCTATTATGCTTCTTAATGTTGTTATGGTTTAGTTAGGTTCATGTTTGTGGGAAAATTGTAAAGAAAGATTTGATTTTAAAGTACCATGAAATGCATGGTTTATAATGCTCAATGATCGTACTTAGTCTTATTGTGATATGTTTGTTGGCTAAAAATTCATGCTTTGCAATGGTTATTAATATAACTTATTGTTGTTAGAGACGAATTTATTAGGGATGGGTATGGGATCCGGACCCGACCTAATTCTATATGGTCGTTTTTATATAAAAAAATAGATTGGGTTGGTGAAAAAGTATTAATCATCGATTCGGATTTGAGTTTATGGTGAAAATATATGATCTAAAATATTTATTGTTGAGTGGATCGAAAGATCGATATAAACCAAGAGGGGGTGAATTCGATTTTTAAAGACTTTGTGGTGGAAATTGCAAATTAAAAATAATAGACAAGGAGTTTTAGAGTGGTTCAAGTTCCAAATGAACTCTACATCCACTACCTTAGCTTCACTAAGGATTTGCAACAATTCCACTAATTGCTCTTCCCCTTTTCTAGGCTAAGGAGGCAACCCATACAATTTCGGTTGAATTTTCTACCCAAAATTCAACCCAATCCTCACAACAATAGAACAAAGAAATTTGTTGGCTAAAGAAGTATCTCTCAATACAAATGATAGCCCAATTACAAGCACTCAACCCAATTGAACAAGATAAGAATGAAAATTACAATTGGGGTTTCTAGACAAATAGGAATTTTGGCACAATTGCTTGGATTTGATGAATAGATGTTTTCTTGAAGATCAATAGTTGTTGCTGTAGCTTTTGGATGTGTCTTTTATACCTCCTCATTGATTTCTAGCCGTTTGGGTGGGTGGGAACATAAATGGAGGCGTTGGAACCCTCTCTAACAACCATAAATGCACTTCTGCAGCTACCCGTATCGGTACGCGGGGAGGTGTATCGATACCTGTCTCAGAAAAGAAAGAGCCGTTGTGTGCAATAAATAAGGGGTATCGATACGCGCGTAAGCGTATCGGTATGGGGTATCGAAACGGTAAGGGTCGTATCGATACCTTTTTCTGAACTTAACTCACTGTCGATATTCGTATCGGTACGGGGGTTAGGCGTATCGATACGGGTCAACGACCTTTTAAAGTTTGGTTACCAACAAACTGACACCAACGGTCATATTTTTAAACCGACTTAATATTTAAAAATTATAAAGCCCGTATCGATACGAGGGTTTGCCGTATCGGTACGCTATTCAAACTCTTTAAATTTTAACACAGGGGCGTATCGATACTAGGGTTTGTCGTATCGATACGTGTTCCGACAGTAACCAAGTTTGGCAAAAAGGTATCGATACGCTTGGGAGTGTATCGATACACTTGAACGATTTTCAATGGTTTTGCCTTGGAACACTTAGAAAATATTTTGAGTTTGAGTTTTACAAATCCGTTTTAAAGTGTTGGTGTTTTAAAACTTATTAAGGGACTCATAAAAACAATTTTAAGTTTTTCAAATTGATCCTTAAAGATCTAATTATATCAAAATCAAACATAGGTTTTAGAATCTCCCCCTTTTTGATATAACAAAACTAAAACTTAAAATTTTTGACATTTTGAAAAATCTTTACAAAGATAAACTCCCCCTTAATATAAGCTTGGTAACCTTTGAGTTAAAATCAAAATATTTGAAGTGTGAGCTAGTTTCTCTCCCCCTTTTTGTTAGATCAAAAAAAAATCTTGAGACAATTAAGTGCATAATCATAGGCAAGGTATAATAAGCAACATAAATTTTATTCATCATAGCAACATACTTGAAATCCAAACAAAAGCAAAAAAGAAATCAAAGCATAGGTTTTAATCCTAAAACAAACTTAATCGTAAGAACATAAAGCATAGGTGCATAAAATAGAAAATCCTAAATGATATGCATGACAAACAAGAAGAAACGTCTAGGCATCGTCTTCTTCGTCTTCATCATCTTCATCATCATCTCCTATAGGCTCATTAGCCCGCATACTATTACGCCACTCATCATGGAAAGCGGCAATGGAAATATTCAAAGAATTGTGCCCGCTTTCAAGGGATGTGAGGCGATTCTCCATACACGTCATCCTTGTATCAAAGGTAGTTTCCATGGAAGTAAGACGAGTATTCATGTCCGTGCGCAACCCGATAAATTGCTCATTGAGATAGGTCATGAGAGCATCCATGTTGGGTTGTGGGACTTGAGGAGCTTGAGGAGCTTGAGCCTTTTCAAATACGACGGCAGCCTCCGGTGGTAACTCGGCAAGACGTACCCATTCACCATTAAGATAATGAAATTTTTCCCGAGCAAGAGATCGCTCATCAATGGGATCGGTGAGGGGAGTTGGGTAGTCATAAGAGCAATCAATATCTTTTTTAAGAAAGAAATAACTCAAAGTCGTACCATATGTAAAGGAGGTGACGAGAGTTGTGTGACGATTTTGCACGAGGTAGACGATTTCCGCGAACATGAGTCGAGCAAGATTTGGTCGCCTTTTCTCACGGAAGCACCGAATCCAAAAATCATCCACTTGACGGATGGTGGAATATTTTCCTCCGGAGGGACGGAACCACCAAGACACCATCAAATGTAAGATCCGGTCTTGAGCATTTAGGGCGGTGACGGATCCATGAAGAACATGCCCCAAAGCATGCTCATTATCAAGGCCTTCATCTTCTAATTTGAAAACCTCACAAATGGATTTTACATCAAGAATAATTTTCTTCCCCATGAGGAAAGAGCTAATTGCAACAACTTTCCCATCACGAGTAATACATTTGGCATTAGCATAGAAAATCAAAACCAAAAGGCGATAGAAAAAACCGGGAATAGAGATGAAATCCATGAAGTTCCATCGACGAAATAACGGGAGATATTCAAACTTAAAACGCTCGGAGTCGAGAAAAGGAATGGAGATTACCCTTTCGGCACGGATCTTATAATTCTCATATTGACGAAAATGAGTTAGACCCGAGTTGCCATCAAAGCATTGCTCATAGATGATTGAGTAGTTTGGACGAGCAATCGCTCCAAGGGTGGATGATTCACCGGCTTGATTAACCCTTGTACGCTTCCTCGATGGTTCTTTTGGTGCCATGATCTAAAAGAGAATTAAGCAAAAGGATTTCTTCAATTTGAGTAAAAATCAAGGTAAAAAAAATTTTGAGAAAAATTTGAAGAAAAGTTTTGAAAAACAAAAAAAAATTAAGAGAAAATATGAAACAAAACAAAAAAGATTGAAAAAGAAAAAAGAAGGAAAAGGATTACCTTGATAGAACTTGGGAGATTGAAGAAAAACTAGCACAATAGATGAGAGAGAGCACAAAGCCATGCTTGATTCAAAAACTCTTTTAGATTTGAGTTGAGGTGTGAAAAATATGAAGGAGGAAGGGCCTTTTTATAGGCAAAAACGGCTAGGGTTAATTAGGTTTTGAAGAGTTTGAATTTAGGTAAAAGTTTAACTTATTAAAAGCCAATTTAATGCCATCTGCGCAGCCGAGTATCGATACGCCTGAGGGTGTATCGATACGGGGATAGAATCGTCTTTTTCGCAAAAATGCCCGTTGGAAAGACGTATCGAAACGGAGGGGTCCGTACCGAAACGACCCGTATTGATACGAGATTAATCGTATCGATACTCGTGAAGCGAAGAAAATTCTGGGAAACAGAATGAAGAACAGGTATCGATACGCGTAGAGCCGTATCGATACTGTATGCCCAGAAATGCATATTTGGTTCAAAGAACAACCAAAGGCTCGAACTTAACATCTCCTAAAGGTATGCAAATGATGAATGAGCAGTTCTAAGCATATTTTAACAGAAGCATACTTCCCCTAACTACAGGCATGGATTAAATTAGGAGTCTAAACACATAAACATGGCATTTCACAAAATCAAGCATATTTAAGCACAAAAGAGGTCCTAAAAGGGCAAGATAGGCTAGCTAGACCTAACTCTCTCCTAAGGGACCAAAAACGCTCTTTGTCTAAAGGTTTAGTAAATATGTCCGCTAATTGATTCAAGGTGTCTACATACTCTATAACCACATCTTCCTTAAAGACATGATCTCTAATGAAATGATGCCTTATTTATATGTGTTTGGTTCTAGAGTGTTGGATGGGATTTTTTGTTAAACATATTGCACTACTGTTTTCACATTTTAGGGGTATGGTTTCAACTTTAATTCCATAATCTAAGAGTTGTTGCTTCATCCAAAAGACTTGAGCACAACAACTCCCTAAGGATATGTACTCGGCTTCGGTGGTAGATAAGGCTACACTATTTTGTTTCTTAGAGAACCAAGATATGAGCATACTACCTAAGAATTGACAAGTTCCCGAAGTACTTTTCCTATCGATTTTGCAACCCCCATAATCCGCATCCGAGTAAGCATGAAGGTTGAAGGTAGAGTCTCTAGGATACCAAAGACCTAAACAAGGAGTATCTCTAAGGTATCTAAAGATTCTCTTAACGGCTATAAGGTGAGACTCTCTAGGACTAGCTTGAAACCTAGCACACAAGCAAACACTAAACAAGATATCCGGTCTACTTGCGGTAAGGTAAAGCAAAGATCCAATCATAGAACGATAAAGCTTAGAGTCAACACACTTACCTCCTTCATCTTTGTCAAGCTTTGTAGATGAGCTCATAGGAGTGGCTTGAGGCTTTGCATTCTCCAAGCCAAACTTCTTGAGCATATCCTTTATGTATTTTGCTTGGTTGATGAAGGTGTCATCCTTCTTTTGCTTGATTTGGAGTCCCAAAAAGAATGAGAGCTCCCCCATCATGCGCATCTCAAATTCACCTTGCATTAACTTAGCAAACTCTTGACAATGACATTCATTAGTAGAACCAAAAATAATATCATCAACATAAATTTGGACTACTAAGATGTCATTTTTATACATTTTTATAAAAACTGTAGTGTCCACCTTACCTTTTTCAAATCCTTTTTCAATTAAAAAGTTTGAAAGTCTTTCATACCAAGCTCTAGGAGCTTGTTTCAAACCATAAAGGGCTTTGGTAAGTTTGAAAACATGATTTGGAAATTTTGAATCTTCAAAACTCGGTGGTTGTTCCACATACACTTCTTCATTTATAAAACCATTTAAAAATGTGCTTTTAACATCCATTTGAAAAAGCTTGAAATTATGATAACATGCATATGCAAGCAACATCCTAATGGCTTCCATTCTAGCTACGGGTGCATAGGTTTCATCAAAATCTATTCCCTCTTCTTGAGTGTAACCTTGTGTTACAAGTCTAGCTTTATTTCTTACAATGTTATCACTCTCATCTAGCTTGTTCCCAAAGACCCATTTAGTTCCTATTGTAGATTGATTACTAGGCCTATCAACTAATGTCCAAACGTTACTTCTCTCAAATTGATTTAACTCTTCTTGCATAGCCATAATCCAAAAGTCATCTTTCAATGCTTCTTTAATATTCTTAGGCTCTATGCATGAGATAAATGCAACATGGTTCATTAATCTAAGAGAAGATCGAGTGGTTACCCCCTTGGATGGATCACCCAAGATTTCACCATCTTTGACATAGTTCAACTCCCTTGGGTAGCTCACTTCCTTTTCCTCAATAGCCAAGTCCTTCAAGGCTTCAAGAGGTGGATCTTGTGAGTCCTCTTCTTTTGTTGGAATCCCATCCTCCTTTGAAGTTTGTTCTCCATCAAAGGCATTTATGATTCCTACATCATCATCATCACAAGAATCCTTCCTAGGAAGGAGGTTATCATCGAATACAACATGAATACATTCTTCTACTACTAAAGTTCTTTTGTTAAATACTCGATAGGCTTTAGAGGTTAAAGAGTAACCTATAAAAATAGCTTCATCACTTTTTGCATCAAATTTACCTAAGTTGTCTTTTCCATTATTTAAAACAAAACACTTGCAACCAAAAGGGTGAAAATAGCTAATGTTAGGCTTTTTAGACTTTAAAATCTCATAAGGTGTTTTCTTTAAAATTGGCCTAATCATTACTCGATTTACAATATAGCAAGCGGTGTGTGTAGCTTCCGCCCAAAAATATTTAGGTAAATTGTTTTCACAAAGCATAGTTCTAGCCATTTCTTGCAAAGTTCTATTTTTCCTCTCAACTACCCCATTTTGTTGAGGAGTTCGAGGAGCCGAAAAATTATGGCTAATACCATTTTCATTTAAAAAATCTTCAAACCCCAAATTTTGAAACTCGGTTCCATGATCACTTCTAATATGTGAAATTTTTAGTTCAAGATCATTTTGGGTTAATTTTGAAAATGTGATGAATTTTTCCAAAGCCTCATCTTTAGTACTTAAAAATAGAACCCAAGTAAATCTAGAAAAATCATCAACAAGTACAAAAGCATAAGACTTACCACCCAAGCTCATAGTCCTAATTGGCCCAAATAAATCCATGTGGATTAGTTGTAAGCATCTACTAGTAGAAACATCATTAATGGATTTAAAGGAAGATCTATATTGTTTACCCTTTGAGCATGCATCACAAATTTTATCATTTGAAAATTTTATCTTGGGTAAACCTCTAACTAGATTAAGGGAGACTAGTTTTTCTAAAACACTTATGCTAGCATGTCCTAGCTTCCTATGCCACAACCATGCATCATTTTCATTTTGTGCGACTAAGCATGCATGGGATGTATGAATGTCATCTAGATGCACCATGTATATGTTCCCTATGCGATGACCTATGAGCATAATATTATTAGATTTAATGTCCACAATTTTGCATCCATTTTTATCAATTAAAACATTAAATCCTTTATCACACAATTGACTTATGCTCAATAAATTATGTTTAAGACCATCGACATATAAGACATTTTCAATGAGAATAGTAGAGTGATTACCTATGGAGCCAATACCTTTAATGTGGCCTTTGGAGTTGTCACCAAATGTCACTACTCCTCCACTTTTTGGCTTTAGATCCATGAATCTACTCTTGTCTCCGGTCATGTGCCTCGAGCATCCACTATCAAGGTACCATGAGTTTTGACTTTGTGCTTTGGCCTTGTAGCAATGCTCCCCCTACAAACAAAGATATTAAGCTTTTGATTTTGGTACCCAAATCATTTTGGGTCCATGAGTGTTAGCTTCCAAAACCTTGGTTCCCTTAGGAATCCAAGATGACATAGCAATAATATTATTAGATTTTACAAGTTCCTTAGGAACCCATACACTTCTAATTCTTTTAGCTCTACTATGTCTAGGGTAGCTACCTTGTTTGTAGTAGTTAGTCTTTTTCTTAGGTTGGTGTGTTCTAGAGGATTCACCTATTTCATGCTTGACACTACCAACATTTTTCAAAGACTTTTTGAGCTCATTTAGCTCACTCGACACCTTTTGGTGTTCACTATTACATTGAGATAAAAGATTATTAAGATCAACATTTTCATCTTGAAAGAATTTTAGTTCATCTTTTAATCCTAATATCTTTTTCTCAAATTTTGAATTAGCTTGAGTGAGTGAGTCATTTTTCTCATTTAGTTCTAAAATAATCTTTTTATTCCTAATGACCGACTCTTTATATTTCTCAACTAATTTATCATATACCTCTTGTAACTCATCATATGCATCATTTAATTCTTCAAAATCTAAAGTAGATGAGTTAGAGGTTACCATGGAGGAATCTTCCTCAAGTGCCATGAGGCAAAGGTTAGCCACTTCTTGTTCGTCATCCTCCGATGACTCCTCATCACTCCAAGTAGCAAGCTTGGCTTTGAGCTTCTTCTTCTTCTCAAAGCCCTTCTTCTTGAGTTGAGGGCACTCCGAACGTATGTGGCCGGGTTGTTTGCACTCAAAGCAAATGATAGGATCCCTTCCTTCTTCTTTGTTCTTGCTTTTGAAGTCCATCTTCCTTTGGATTTTTCTTCCCCGGTTGGACCTCATAAAACGTGAGAATCGTTTGGCTATCATAGCTAATTCTTCAAGTTCATCCTCCTCACTAGATGAGCTCTCTTCATGTTGTGAAGCTTTAGCCTTGAGAGCTATTCTCATCTTCTTCTTCTTCTCAACCTCAAGCTTCTCTACCCTTTTCTCTTCTTTCTTCTTCTCATCTTCCCTTCCTTGCTTCATGATCTCATGAGTAAGGAGAGAACCCACAAGCTCATCAAGCTTCAAAGTTTTCAAATTCTTTGCTTCAATGATAGCGGTTCTCTTCCCATCCCAAGACTCGGGAAGTGAATAGAGTAGCTTCTGGACAAGCTTGTCTTCCGGTATGATTTCTCCAAAACCCTTTAGCCCATTGACAATAGTGGAGAAACGATCAAACATCTTTGACACCGTCTCATCGGGCTCCATCTTGAAATTTTCATAACTAAGATTGAGAATTCCAATCTTAGTTTCTTTGACATCATTGGTGCCTTCATAAGTAGTCTCAAGAGTGTCTCACACTTCTTTGGCACTCTCGATGGATGAGACCTTTGAATAGATGTCTGGACCAAAAGAACAAAATAGCATGTGGAGAGCTTTATCATTGACTTGAATCTTTTTCCTCTCCTCTTCACTCATCTCCACTTTCTTCTTCAAAACCATCTTGCCTTCACCATCTTGCTTCAATGGAATATAAGGGCCATCTTCAATGACATCCCACACTAGATAGTCATTTGACTTGATGAAGAGACGTATTCTATTCTTCCAAAAAGAATAGTTATCACCATTGAAGAAGGGAGGCTTTGTAGTAGATTGTGACTCGTACATGCCCGAACCGGAGGTTGAAGCCATCTCTTGATATATGATGATCACACTCTTCCAAGGAACTCCTCTTGTGGTTGTTAATTCTCAAAGAGGTAGGCTCTAATACCAATTGTTGAGTGGATCGAAAGATCGATATAAACCAAGAGGGGGTGAATTGGATTTTTAAAGACTTTGTGGTGGAAATTGCAAATTAAAAATAATAGACAAGGAGTTTTAGAGTGGTTCAAGTTCCAAATGAACTCTACATCCACTACCTTAGCTTCACTAAGGATTGGTAACAATTCCACTAATTGCTCTTCCCTTTTTCTAGGCTAAGGAGGCAACCCTTACAATTTCGGTTGAATTTTCTACCCAAAATTCAACCCAATCCTCACAACAATAGAACAAAGAAATTTGTTGGCTAAAGAAGTATCTCTCAGTACAAATGATAGCCCAATTACAAGCACTCAACCCAATTGAACAAGATAAGAATGAAAATTACAATTGGGGTTTCTAGACAAATAGGAATTTTGGCACAATTGCTTGGATTTGATGAATAGATGTTTTCTTGAAGATCAATAGTTGTTGTTGTAGCTTTTGGATGTGTCTTTTATACCTCCTCATTGATTTCTAGCCGTTTGGGTGGTTGGGAACATAAATGGAGCCGTTGAAACCCTCTCTTACCACCATAAATGCACTTCTGCAGCTACTCGTATCGGTACGCGGGGAGGTGTATCGATACCTGTCTCAGAAAAGAAAGAGCCGTTGTGTGCAATAAATAAGGGGTATCGATACGCGCGTAAGCGTATCGGTAAAGGGTATCGAAACGGTAAGGGTCGTATCGATACCTTTTTCTGAACTTAACTCACTGTCGATATCCGTATCGGTACGGGGGTTAGGCGTATCGATACGGGTCAACAACCTTTTAAAGTTTGGTTACCAACCAACTGACACCAACGATCATATTTTTAAACCGACTTAATATTTAAAAATTATAAAGCTCGTATCGATACGAGGGTTTGTCGTATCGGTACGCTATTCAAACTCTTTGAATTTTAACACAGGGGCGTATCGATACAAGGGTTTGCCGTATCGATACGTGTTCCGACAGTAACCAAGTTTGGCAAAAAGGTATTGATACGCTTGGGAGTGTATCGATACACCTGAACGATTTTCAATGGTTTTGCCTTGGCACACTTGGAAAATATTTTGAGTTTGAGTTTTACAAATCAGTTTTAAAGTGTTGGTGTTTTAAAACTTATTAAGGGACTCATAAAAACAATTTTAAGTTTTTCAAATTGATCCTTAAAGATCTAATTATATCAAAATCAAACATAGGTTTTACATTTATATAATTTTCCATATTTTAGAGGTAATTACTATAATCTCCTCTCTCTATCTCTGTGCGCGCGCGTGCGTGAGATTATCACTTGGGAAAAAAGTAAGTGGATCAAAAAAATCGTGTAAAACTTAAAAACTTTTATACTGTGTAAGTGGATCCTAACCCTATAATTAATATATACATATATATTTCAATTGCATCATTAATTTATTGAATACAAAAAGAAAAGAACATAAATAATTACTATAAATACCTCTATTTATATTTTTCCTTATTATCCCCATTATTTTGAATAAAAAATAAAAAAAAGTGGAACCTTTATATTTGAACTTTGTTCTCATTTTTTATGATTAATTATTCTTGACACCCCTTATTCTTTATCATTTTTTATGATTAATTATTCTTGACACCCCTTATTCTTTATGACTGACTTACGTCACTGCTTGTTGTGATATGCTTGTTTGTTAATAAGTGTAGGCTTGGAGATATTGTAGATTAGGAAGTCAATTGGTAGTTGCTTGTGGCTTAAGAAACTGAAAAGTTTGCATTTTAAGTTCAGTTTTGAAAATTCGGGTCAAAATTTTTTGAAACCAGTTCAATAGTTTCGATATCATTCTTGACAGAATGTTTTTAAGGATAACAGACTTTCGAAACCAGCTATGTGATTTCAATACATTAATGGTTGTTTGTTTTGATTTCGAATTCATTAGTTAGTTTTGATGTAACCTGCCATGCATGACCAAAATGTCTAATTTAGACTCATTTTTTCTCTACTATACAATTAGGTCCCTAATATTATTTATTTTGTATTTTAGTCCTTCAACTATTGTATTTTGATATTTTAGACTCTCAACCTTTGATTATGCATGGTTAATTGATTCAATTAATAATTTCTGCTTCGAATCCATTAAACTTGATTTCTAGTTAATCAATATGGCTTTTTTGGCCCATTTTCGAATTAGGCGTTATAGTAGTATTTCAATGGTTGTCGTCACATTTCTCAAATTTCATGCATGTAGGCAAGTGAGGAGATATAGGTGTAGGTGTAGGCCGGGGAAAAAACGTGGCTGAGACATACACCCTGAACATTAGATATTGGTCAAAAAATTGCCTTATGGAGCCATGCTTCTAGAGGATGTGGGCTATAACGCAAACCATTCCAACCTCCTCTCAGTTTGTTTTTGGCCACCACTTCCATTCAAGATTGAATCATTATAAATATGGGCGTTGATGGTAGTTTCACCGTTTAGCCGGAATAATCGGTTAACTTTTATAACGGTAATTAAATCGTAATCTAACCGTTATAAATCTAGTTAAAGGTGAGCATCTGATTGAGTTAAGTCGAGTCGAGTTAAAAATTTTTGAGTTATTCGAGTTGACACATCATATTTTATAACTCAAACTTTATTTGAATTTTTTTTATTCGAGTCGAGTTTTCGAGTTCCTTTACAAATTTAATTGTAATTATTTATCATGTTATAGTATGGTTTGATTCCAATTTAAACATCTTTCTCTAATTATAGAAGATATGCATATATATTTCTTCATATTCTTTTCATATGTGCGGCATATATTTCTTTATATTTTTTATATCGGTATATATATAAGAAAAAAATTGAGAGACTTAACTCGAACATAAAAATAAATCCACAAATTACTAAAAATTTCAAGTTATTCAAGTTTCTATTTTACAACTTACTTTATTTGAAAAATATTTTGAGTCGAGTCGAGTTTTGCTCACCCCTAAATATAGTTAATCGTTTTAGCCGCTAACAGTTAACCATTAATAATGGTCCTGTTCTGTAACATATTAATTTTTTTTTTCGCATGTTCACTACTTCTTGTGAGAATAATGACATTATTTTTCCAATAAATATTATATTAATAAGAGGGCTTCGAGATTGAAGTAGTCAATCTTGTGAACAAAATATATGTATAAATAATTTTATAACGGTTAACTTATAGGTTATCCATTAACCATCATTTTTAGTGGTTCGATTAACTAAACTCGTTTAACCTTAATAGTTTAGTTAATTAGCTTATAAAATGTAACTGTTATATCAACTAACGGTATGCTTTAAGGATGGAAATCGTCTACCCCTTAATTATGCCCTTATTGGTGCCTCCACTTTAAAATAGCGAGTTTAGAGTTTAAGGTTGGGGCTTAGGGTTAGGGTGTAGGGAATTAGGGGTAGAGTATATTTTTTAGGGTTTAGGGTTTAAAATTTAAGATATGAAAATTATGATTAGAACTTAAAATTTAATTTTTAGGTATTTTTTAGTAGGAGTATATAAGTATACATGGTCAAACGAAATAAATATATAGTGCACTACTTTCATTTACATATGGTTGAAATATTTGAGTTTTGAATATTTCATTTTCTTTAGTCAACTCAATAATTCAAAACTTATGACTCAACTTTAGGTGGTTTGCTTAGTGTTTATCGCTAATAATAATAACTCTAGATTCTATTACTATTATAATAGATCAATTTGATTAAAAATAAATTATGATGTAATATAATTATATTAACAATTTCTAGAGTATGTAGTTAAAGTCTTTGATTAATACATTGTCCTCTTTTATAAGTTTTGGATTCGAAATTCATTAAGAGTAAATTTTTCATCCTCTAACCCAAAAAAGAAATTATATATATGAAATAGGATAAATTATTTTATGGACCCTTCCTATCACATATGGTCCTTAACCAATAATATAGAGTCAACTAAGAATATATTTAGGCATAAAGTCAAAAATAGCCCCCAACATTTGACCTTTTGGTCATTTTAGCACCTATTCTTTTTTTTTTTTGCGACTGAACCCTTAACGTTTAGTATTCGTTCAAATTTTACCATTGTTGAATGGAAACCGTTAATCAACTAACGGTCAACGCCCTTCGATGATGTGGCATGTCTGCATGGCAAGACTTGCTGACGTGGCACCCTTCCTACCACATCACTCATGGTCATTAACCAATAATAGAGTGTCAACTAAGAATATATTTAGGCATAAAGTCAAAAACAGCCCCCAACGTTTGACATTTTGGTCACTTTAGCACATATTCTTTTTTTTTTGGTGCAAACGAACCCTTAATGTTTGGTTTTTGTTCAAATTTCATCCTCGTTGGATAGAAACCGTCAATCAACTAACGGTCAACGCCCTTCGATGAGATAACATGTCTGCATGGTAAGACTTGTTGATGTGGCGACACCACATTTATAGAGATGCTGACGTGGCATCGATAATTTTTTAAAAGAAAATTATTTTTGTATTTATTTTATACTAATTTTTTAACCATCGGGCTAATCCACTATCTTGATGATTTTCTACTAAATATTTTATTTATCACATCTTAGGCACTAATGGGTTAGCCCGATCAAGTTCATCACCTTGATTGTTTCAGAATGAAGGCAACCTCCATTCTATAAGTGCCCGACTTCGCCACTTAACCAATATCTATAAAGTTAAAAAGAAGCAACAATAGAATGAAACAAGAATCAGAATGGCAAATAAATGAATTTATAGTCTCTTTAGAACTTCAGAAATTTTTTACCTGGAGCTTATCTGACCTGCAAAAGCGACGTCCATTGCGGGTACCATCTGGCATCCTAACCAGAATAATTATTGCATTCTCATCATCTCTAGCGGGTTCTAGTGGAAGTGAAGCTATTTTTGTTTCCATTACCGTGTTAGCTTCCTGCCCTCGGTGAAAGAAAGTGATTAGCCTAACTATGTAATTCACAACCAGATGATCCTTTTAAATTTAGGCAGAAGGGAGATTGTCCAAGTTTAATACTGTTTATCAAATATCAAGTTTATTAAGAAAAACATAGCAGCATTTCATCATGACATAAGATCCATGCATATATAGCATGTTAAGCAAATCAGAAAAAACTCAACCTTTGAACTTAAGTTGATCCAAAATCAATTTGGCACACTGCCATTAAATCAGCAGAAGAATACAATATATCCATTATTTTATGGTAAAGAAATTCTTAACTTTAATTGAAGCTTAGTTGAATGGAAGAAGCGTATACATAATCTACGATAATTAAATGAATCATTGGATAGAGTTCTTCTGGTGATTGAAAAATATTTCATCTTACAGCCATCGCCACAAGTTTCCTAATCAAATAACAAATGAAAAACAGTAGATGCTGTTGGAAAAATTTGATAATTTTGGAACCTTGAATAAGAAATTGATTCAAATGTTGTTGAGGAAAATGTAGAACCAATTGTTGGTTCGTAAATGTGCAGACGTGCACGACATGGGTAACGCAATGTCTAAACCGGTCTGGTCCTTCGTGGGCTTGCAGATATTTTGACCCAAATTTAAAATGAGTTTTCCTCAAATAAAAGCATAAATTTTTCAAATTTTATCTTAGAAATAAAATGGTAAATATTGGAAGCTACCTTTAATTCAGATAATAATTTTAGAAATTGCTTTATAGGAGAATCAACTGATTCACAATATTAAATGCTCCATTAGGTCAAAATTTCTACTTATACCCTCATGACAATCCTATAAATAGGGAGTAAAGCTTTTAGGTTTACAAAAAAACAAAAACCACAGAAAATTTTTATTGTTTTACTCTGTGGATTTTACAAGTGGTTTTCGGTGATAGGCGAAGACAATGGTCGGTTCGTGATCTTCATAGTAGTGCAACGGTGGCTGATCTTATGTTGTTGTATCCTGGGAGACAGAAGACCAATGAACTCGAGCACCATAGGAGTGGCCAAAAATTTGTCTTAAGGAAATTGCGTTCGTGCAGGCCTCAACACATTTCTTTTGGTTTCAAATCAGTTTGATTTATGTATTGTTCTTAATTTTGTACTGTTCGTTTAAATAATATTATTTTATCTTATTATCTATTATTGGATTAACGCTTATTTTCTAACAATCTTAAGACAGATTCTCAGTTTTAATCCAAGACGAACAAATTATTGTATATAAAGCAATGATTCACACGATGAGGAAATTTTCACGCATTGAAAAAGGAAAGCCTAATGTTGTTATTTGTGATTTACATGCGTGCTTTTTTCATAACCTTTATATGACTTTAAACTAAAGTGGTCAATTATTTCATATTTGACATTTGACCATTTTTTCTTGTCTTCAAAGCTTTTGGTGCCCGTAAATGCTCAAAGACATCTCAACGATTTTTCATCGCAGTGAATGTCCAAAGACAAGAAACGTTGAGATTACCAACACCACAGATTCAACACGATGCAAGCGGTTTTCTTGAGATAGAACATTTGGATATTCAATTAGTAAGGTAATTTAAATATTCCTTAATAACTTTTCTTGTAAATATGAAACTTATAAAACCATAATTTATGGTATAATTAAGGTAATATTCCATATTAAATTTTGAATTTTAATAGGATATGGTTTATGTCATAATTAAACTTTTTTTTTACATTGTTAAGATAATAATGAAATATTCCTTAAACATTTTTACATTAATAATAAATATGGCATTCAATATGAAAATATGGTAATTTTATAACCTTATTTGCCAACTTTTCTTGAAATGGAAATAAAAACTTTAAATACATATTTGCATGCATTGTTAAGATAAAGTTTTAAATTTGGTAATATTTTTGGTAATATTATTATGATAGTGTTACCTTATAATGTGGACATTTTAAATATAACATATATATAAATTATACTTTGTCACATTTTTTGTCTTAATTGTGATTCTTTGTATTTTTTGGAAATTATGTGGATTTTATTTCGTACTAACAATTTCTTTTGAGAAATTGTGTAGAGAGAAATATGATATCCAGGCGAAGTTGTGTTTTGTTTTGGAAATAAAAGATCTCGTAAATAATTTGTTTCGAGAATTTAATTCATGTCGTTTTAACGGGTTTACTTAATCTTCCAAACAAGAAATGGAATTAAAAACAAATGATTAATTCCTTTTGATTTATGTTGGTTAAACAGAACTCAGTTGGATTGATATCTCTGTTGTTTAACAGAAGACATAATGGAAATAAACTACTAAATTAGAATCTTGTGTTGATTCTAATTTTAGAAAAGAAAATAAATCATTGAATTTATTTTCAAGAGAATCTTGTATGATTCTAACGTTGCAAGGAAAATAAATTATTTTATTTATTTCCGTAAGAATCAAGTATGATTCAATTTTTGTAAAAGAAAATAAATCATTAAATTTTTTTCTATGCTAGAATCATGCGTTCATTCTAACTTGTTATGAAAAATAAATCATTGAATTTATTTCCGCAAGAATCAAATATGATTCAATTTGTGTAAAAGAAAATAAATCATTAAATTTATTTATGTACTAGAATCATGTATTGATTCTAACTTGTTAAGGGAAATAAATCGTTGGATTTAATTTTGTGAGAATCTAGAATGATTCAACCTTGAAATAAATTGGTGAATTTATTTTGGAAAGAGAAATAACTTAAAGTTATTATTTCTTAAAGAATCAAGTATAATTCTATTTTAGAAATAAATCGGTGAATTTATTTTGGAAATAACATTGGTTACTAAATTCTGACTAAGGTCTCAAATCAAAGCATAAAAGAATTTAGTTCTCTATGTTAAAATTAAATTCTTAAAGCCTATATTGATGCATGTTATGAAGTGCACATTGTTTAAAAATGGCTAAAGAATCGAAAGGGTCGTTGGACCATAAATGGAAGATTTCCAAATTGTTGTGAATCAAAGGTAGTGATTTCGATTGATCATCCATGCTTGGAATGATTTCAAGAATAGAATCCATAAACGGTGATCGAAAGAAAATTTAAAAATGCATGCCTAGGATTGGTTCTTTGAGAGACTTGGTATTTAAGCGTGCCTAGTGCACCACCTCTCTTTCATAAGTTACCTACCTGGTGCATTGTTTATTATTGTTCTTTCTATTAATATCGTGTGAACTTTTATTTGGGGTTTAGTTTACTAAATCACCGTCGTCTAACAAAAGTTGGACATTATGTTTTTATTTATACTTTTAGTCTTTGACTAAATTTATGACGTTTAACATATTCATAATGCTTGATTTTGGATTGTGTCTACGTGACACAATGGAAAAATCAGTGAAATTTATTGGAAAGAATTTCATACATGGTAACAAAAGATGTTGCATAATTGACCGTGATAAACCTGGTTAAATATCTGAAAGATGATCTTCCTATTATTAGAGAGGATAAGGTAAATATTGTTATCACCTTCAAATGTTACTAAGGTAAATATTGCTAAGACAAATAATATCACGACAAACATAGTAGAAGTCAAAAACAACTTCAAACCGTAAATTAGACGGTGTGTTCAAGAAGCAAAATTTCATGAAAAAAAAATGCTTCAATTGATGTGAACAAGTATTCGGACTATAGACTTCCAAACGAGGGCAATGTTATTGCTACAACAATTGATATGGCAACATATTGGTTGAATGAATATGTTTATTACCTTCATTGATGATAGCACAAAAATAATGTAAAGATGAAGCTATAGTGAAAATTGTTCTCTATGAGCATGATGTTGAATCCCAAACTTAATTAAAGATTTAAGATGGGAGAAGCTCTATATGAGTAATGTTGGTACTATAATGTGCCTAACATGTGGGGGAAACTGTTCTATAAGCTAATTACCTTTTAAACAAAATTCCCCATAATTAAATAGACTAGACACCATATAAGTTATGGAAGGTAATTAAACTTTCCTACAACAACTTGAAAACGTGGGGAATTAGTGGATCTTCCTCTGTGAATTAAACCACTAAGTTTTGAATGAATTTTTAAATGGAAAATGAAAGCAGATGGAACAATTGATAAGTATAAGGCCAGATTGGTAATAAAAGGTTACCGAATGCCTTGACTATTTCGATACATACTCTCATGTATCAAGGATAACCTCCATAAGTATGATACTTACAATTGTCGCTTTGCGGAATCTAGACGTACATCGAATAGATGTTAAAAGAGCTTTTCTAAATGGAGATGTTGATGAAGAAATATACATGGAACAACCTGGGGGTTATGTAGTTTCAAGTCAAGAGATAAAAGTATGTAGATTGGTGAAGTCCTTGTATAGACTTAAACAAGCACTAAAGTAAAGACATGAGAAGTTCGATAATGTCATGATGACAAACGACTTCAAGATAAATGAGTGTGACAAATGTGTATATGTCAAAGCTACTAACATTGGATATATTATTCTATGTTTGTATGTTAATAACATATTCATTGTTGGAAGCAACAATAAAATAGTAAACGTACCAAAGACTTGTCAAATTCAAGATTGACATGAAAAATATGAGATTAACATATTTGATTTTGGGCATCCAAATCAAACGGTCACTTGAATGTCTCATATTGACGTAGTCACACTACACGGGCAAGAGAAATTTGGCAAGGATGTTTCCGGCATAGCCAGAACTCCAATAAATACATGCCAACATTTGCCCAAGAACAAAGACCAAAGTGTTGACCAAGTGGAATATGCAACGGTCATAGGAAATTCAATGTATCTCATGAGTTGCACTAGATGAGATATTACTTTTACTGTGAGCAGTTTAAGCAAATTCACAAGTAATCCGAGTGAAAACCACTGGAAAGAGATTGTAAGGGTACTAAGATATCTTAGATATACTCGAAATTATGAATTGCATTATTCCAGAGATCCTACTATTTAGAAGGATATTCAAATGTGATTGGATATCTGATATTCAAGATATCAAAGGCACAAGTGGGTATGTCTTCACTTTGGGAGGAGGAACCGTGTCATGAAAATCCTCAAGAAAAATGGTTATAATCAAATCTATAATAGAATCTGATTTTGAAGTTCTAGACAAGTCTAGAAAAGAAGTCGAATGGCTTTAGAAATTTCTTGAAGGATATTCCTGAACGACCAAAGCCAATGCCCACAATAGGCAGGACATAGAGCTTTGTGTATAATGGTAAGTCGAGACTATGCGTGTAACCCCCTTAGCCCGGCCCAGACGGTTAACCCGAACTACGAAGATTACACGGGGAAAACCAAAGTCAACTCGAAAGTCAACCTTGATTAACGACCCCTTTTTTTTCTTTTTAAACTTATCTAAATGCATATTAACCTTAGGTTTGATCACACAATCAACATACTCAAAAATCGCAGCGAACGGAAAACATTTTGGGACTTAATTGCACAATATACAAGTTTAGGGACCAAAATGCAAAATCTGGAAATTATGAGGACTTAACCAGTTTTTAAGTTACCAATATGAAATTAATCATGTTTCATGCTTCTCTGCCAAATTTCAACTCAAACGGGCATCTCAAACACATTCAATTGCATAAACAAGATTCAGGACCAAAACGCAAAGATTTCAAAACATTTAACCATCAATTTCAGTGCCCAACGGTTGCGTGTTCCGGAACAGGGCTGAACCGTTCCGAAACGCGGGACCGTTCTGAAACTCGTTGCGGAACAAGACTTGGCAGTGGCAAATCTGTTCCGGAACGGCACTTCCCGTTTCGGAACGCCTAGGCCATTTCAGGCCCTCTGTTCCGAAACGGTAGCACCTGTTCCGAAACAGGCTGCCCAGATTGCAGATTTTTTCTGGTTTAATCCACTTTCAACCAATCAAACATATGCCAAAGACCCTCAAATCATACCAGCAAGTCAATATATACTTAGGGAACACATTAGCATCTACTAATCATGATCATGGCAACATTCAAGGAAAAACCCAATTCTATAGGCATACTTCCTATAAAAGTAAATCATGCAATCATCAATTCACCAAAACCAAATACCAAAGGCCATTACATGTTCCAACATCATCAAAAGCATAAAACCAACTTAGGGAGTCCAAAACATCTCCCTAAAACACACATTAGGTCCCCATTGCCAAATGCCAAAAGCTAAACAAGTTATGGAAATTGTCACCATACATGAGCTTAAGCTTCCACTTAGATTCTTGATCACCTTGCTGCCCCCTTAAGCACTTCAATGCTCTGCATTATTGATTTAAGAAAGAGAGAGAGCGTAAGCATATAGCTTAGTGAGGAATGCTCAATTAAAACAACACAATAATGCAATTATAAAACATCTTTCCAAAACCTTTAGTTCAAAACATCATTTAACCATGCACATGTGCATATAAACCAAGCATTTCATGCTTCAAATCATTACATGTCATATTGGCTTACAAGTGATAATCATAACCATTTTTCAATTCGAACTCAAACGACAATCGGATACGCGGATTACAAGCGTTGTCCCCCACGCTTCATACACACTACCAATATCAAGGTGGAGCATGGTACAATCACAACCCCTCAACACCCGTGATGGAGACTATGGTACAATCACAACCCCTCCACATCACTCATTGGTAGTTGTATAACATCACTAACGAGATCACGGGACATACAACACAAGATCCACACATGGACTTTTAACCACCATTGTGATCTTACAATACACAAGGTCCACACATGGACTTTAAACCACCATTGTGACCTTAACACAAGACCCACCCATGGACTTTTAACCACCATAGTGTTCTTAACCATCTCGTTAGTGTACTTGGATGGAGTCTACGGTACAATCACAACCCCTCAACATCCAAGGCGACTTTATTCACGGTGCACCCAATCCTATAGCCGACTAACTATATCTGATTCAAGTACTTTTAAACCAAGACATCACTTGCCAATATACATCATTTAACAACAATAATCCACTGTTTTAAAGCATTTAACAAAGCCATTAATCATCATGCATCACTATGCATTAAAACCACATTTATCAATGTACAACACAAGGATCTCCTACCTTGAGCATCCTTCAACACATGGCTTATAAAACCAGCAATAAACATGCTAAAATATGCTTTCAAAAACAGAATTTAAACATGCAACAAATCACTTTGCATTCCACCAACACATGGCTCATCAACAAAAGAGTTTTTCCGAAAACTTACTCTTGAGCTTAGCTAAGTTGTTTAGACTTAAACTAAACTCCCAAACCTTCAAAACATTGGTTTCAAAGCTGAAAACCAAACTTCACTCACCGATTCCGTTTCGCAAGCTTGTCGAAACACCAATCAAGCTTCCGGATCGGTACCTCAAGGATCCAAAGATGTCTCCCTTGTTTTAAACACATCAAAGCAGAGGATTAATGCATCATCATGCATTAATATCTTCAACCAAGACATCTAAACTCGCTGCTCTCACCAACACTCACATTTCGGCTACCAAACACAACCGAAATCACATCCAAACACCTCTACAACATTACCCAGCCAAGATCCATCAACTCCAAACATTCTTAGACACCAATTAACATCCAAAAAGAGTCTAAACACGTCCTTATACCTCCAGCTATAACAGATCAACAAGATCACCCCAAAAACCACCATTAACACAAGCAAAACTTAGGAAAATCAACCTATTCGGGATTGCATTGATTAAACCTCAATTTCTCATCAATTATATATCCAAAATACAACAAGAAAACATCTCAAAACAGTGCCCAATCATTTCATACAAATTTCATCAAAATTAAACCAAATCTTGCATTTTAAAGCCAAGATCAAGAACACATCATTAAAACCTTTTATAAAACACAAATCAAGGATTGAGAACTTGGGAATTTCAGTAAAGAACTGAGTATTTAGAGGAGAAGGACGTTCATACCTCTAAATGTGAGTTTCTCCTTGTTTAGAACCAAAATTCTTGAAAATTCAATAAGCAAATGCTAAGGTTTTGTTGTAGAAATGATTAGAGATCAAATGAAGATTAAAATCTCATCTTTGGATGATAAAATCAGAGGAAAATTGGCTGGGGAAAAGTGTTTGGGTTGAGAGAAAAGTTGAGAGAAAAGAAATGGAAAATTTTGAGAAAGTTATGATAGCCAAAATATCTATTTCCCTCCTTTTTCTTTATATTAAAAACATTAATTAAACCTTTAATATTAAGAAAAATCTGGAGAAAACTCTTCTTGGGTAAATTAGCTCCTTAAAGATTCAAAGTTTCAATCCTTTTAAAACAGTCACCAATTTTTCAAAAATTACATTTTAGTCACTAACTTGAAATGTCACACTTCCAAACCTCATTTTGTAAAATTGATTTCACCAATCTCTTATATATAATAAAAGAGAATTTTAAGATATTTTTCCACATTTTTAATGCATCCCGAACTAGGCTTTCCTAAAAACACCTTTTTATATTCGAACCGCAATCCGACCGGTCCGGTCCAAACCCAAAACTTCTAAGCCCAAAATTGGGGTGTTACAATGCGTTATCGACATAATACCGTTAGACAACTGATCTCAAATGAAGTTATCTCTATTGATTTTTTGAAATCAAAGAATAACGTTGCGAATCCATTAACCAATGGGTTAAATTGAGATCAAGTTGAGAAAACATCGAAAGGAATGTGACTAAATCTCATGTAAATTTAAGGTGCTATGTGAAGGAAAACCCTACCCAGTTGACTGGAGATCCCAAGATCTAGGTTCAAAGGGACAACCTAATTGCATAGACTTGTGCGGTCACTATAGGGGCTCTTATCCCCAAGTCCATTCCTATGATGTAAACATTGATCAAAGTGGTTTAGGCTAAGCAATGCTTTTAATGACCATTGTGTGCTTTTGTGAGTCAAGAAACATAAGTCACCTATGTGAGAGTGAAGTGGGGGCCGCTTCAATGAGACTATTGGGCATAGTTCTTTCAAACTCTTGCAGAACCAGGCGATGTCTACGTCCATATGGACATACCCATGAGAACTAATACTCTTGTCAGAGAGGTAGTTGTGTGAAGTATATCATCGTTTACACAAACGGCAGAATAGTTCAAGGACCTTACGTCTACTGGTCAGCTAGTAAAGTAAATATACTTTCACATGGGAAGGTTCAAGGGTGGACACCTACCTATCCTATGCAGCTATCGATCGTAGAATCTATCACCACATCGAGTCAAAATGTTTTTGATTAAATCAATTTTATTCATGTGGTGGATTGTTGGAAATTTTCTACAATTTTGGAGCCTTGAATAAGAAATTGATTCAAATGTTGTTGAGGAAAATGTAGAACGAATTGTTGGTTCGTAAATGTGCAGACGTGCACGACGTGGGTAACGCAAATGTCTGAACCGGCCTGGTCCTTCGTGGGCTTGCAGATATTTTGACCCAAATTTGAAATGAATTTTCCTCAAATAAAAGCATAAATTTGCCAAATTTTATCTTGGAATTAAAAGGGTAAATATTAGAAGTTACCTTTAATTCAGATAATAATTTTGGAAATTGCTTTATAGGAGAATCAATTGATTCTCAATATTAAATGCTCCATTAGGTCAAAATTTCCACTTATACACTCATGACAATCCTATAAATAGGGAGTAAAGCTTCTAGGTTTACAAAAAAACAAAAACCACAGAAAATTTTTATTGTTTTACTCTGTGGATTTTACAAGTGGTTTTCGGTGATAGGCGAAGGCAAGGGTCGGTTCGTGATCTCCATAATAGTGCAACTGTGGCTGATCTTATGTTGTTGTATCCTGGGAGACAGATGACCAATGAACTCGAGCACTATAGGAGTGACCGAAAATCTGTCTTAAGGAAATTGCGTTCGTGCAGGCCTCAACACTTTACTTTTGGTTCCAAATCGGTTTGATTTATATATTGTTGTATTGTTCTTAAATTTGTACTGTTCGTTTAAATAATATTATTTTATCTTATTATTTATTCTTAGATTAACGCTTATTTTCTAACAAATGCTAGAGGATGAACTTGTGCTATAATTTTATTGTTTGGGTTTCAAATAAAAAATATGCTATTATTTCCTAACAAAGATCTGAGTAAAAGTTAAAAAAATTAAACCTTTTAAATTTACTCTAAATTCACAGTCTTCTTAATATAATAATTGAAACTTAATATACAACTATCTATGGATTTCAGTTTTAACATTTCAAATTTATAAATCTTTTCAACAATTAAAATTGAATGGAATGTCAAATTGATTAAGTTAAATATGAAACAATGTTGTTGCTGGTATTGATTGTGAAGACAAGGATCCAATATTGGGTTCCAATCTTGGAATATTGAATTTATATCTTCTTTTATTTTATTGAAGTTTTATGAAGAATTAAATTAGTAATCTGGAATTACTTTTTATTTGACTATTTGTTTTTGAATTTTTTTACTCCGACAGTTTTTGAAGGCACTGGAACTATTTTGAAATGCAAATTTAATTTTCGTGCAAAATATTTTAATTTTACGGAGGTTCTAAATTTCTCTGAAACTTTTCTTTCTATTGGTAATCAATGTTTATAAGAAAAGAAAAAAATTTGTTTGGTTTTAGAAAATATTTTTTATTTTTATTTTTTAGAAAATAATTTTTGTTTTTCAGTTTTTAAAATTAAGAAAATTTGTTTGGTTGATATGGATGAAAACTTGCTTTTAAAAATAAAAATATTAAAAATGTGTTGGGTATCTAGCTTTTCAAAATAGAAATGAAGAATAATTATTCAATAATTGAAATCAAATATATTAAAAAAATATTAGTATAATAATAAATAAATAAAATACGACTAAATAAACTAAACTTTTTAAAATAATGGCACTGGAAGGATTCAAACCCGGGTTAAAATTAAAAACTCTTATTTTCATATTTTCCATTGTCCTAAAACATTTTCAATAAAAATATTTTTTATGTTTTTGTTTTCATTTTTTAAATTTTATTTTCTAATTATTCATCCAAACGAGTTTTTTTTCCGTTTTTTATTTTTCAAGAAAATAAAAATGACTTAATCCTCTAAAATCAAACAGACCCTAATATCATGAAAGAGAAGAAAAGGTGACGTGGTGGAATAGAGATTAACTGTGAGCTGGATAAATTTTTAATGATATCTAAATATATTTTTAGTTTGCATTATGATATTGGTTAGAAACTATAAATAATGTGGTAATAATGGTCCATATATAAAATAATTTCACATGAGATAGAATCCTCCACGACAACGATGGAAGGCAGTGAGAACAAGTGTGAGCCATGATCTCACTAGATTTTAGAAAATTAACATCTAATCCTTTAAAATTCTTAAAAAAATTAATTTGGCCTCATTAAAAATTTTAAAAATTTATATTAAACTTAAAAAAATTAAACTTTTTAATTATATTCCCTCTTATAATTTTTTAAAAGCTCTCATTATTCTTTTCTAAATTTTAAAATTTTTAATTAATCTCAAATTTTATGAAAAAAATGTAAATTAAATCTTCACAAATTATTTCACCAAGTTCCGTCATTGTTCCACTATCTAAAGCTCAAATAATTTTACACTAAATCATGGCCACACTAGATTATAGAAAATTAAAACTCAATCCCTCAGAATTCTCAAAAAATTAATTTGGCCTTAATAAAATTTTAAAAATTTATATTAAACTTAAAATTTTTAAATTTTTAATTAAATCTCCTCCTACAATTTTCTTAAAAGTTCTCATGTAAATTAAACCTTCAAAATTTTTGGAGATTTTAGTTTAAACCTAAATTTTTTAAAACAATCTAATTTGCCCCCTAAACTCTTTCATCAAAGTCCGCCCACTGTGTAAAGCTCAAATAATTATACACTAAGATAAAAGCCCATCTCTCTCATATTGTATGGGTTCAAATAACGGGGAATGTAATACCTCTTAATTTAATAATAATAAAAAAACTCACTTTTTCCCCTCAAAATTTGTTTATTTTCAACTTTTTTATCTTATTCATCTATTTCACTCATCTAATTATCATAAATTATTGTAAAATTAATTGAATTTTACTAAGTGGATCCTAACTCTCTCTGTATATGATGTACCAACCACCTTAACATGCGGATGATGATGATGTTGGAGTTAAAAAACATATTTGGAGTTGCAGGGAATGCAGGCAAAAGACTCGAAAAGCAAATAAATTAATTGTTAGGTACCGCATCATTCAAATCTCTTTATAGCTATTTATTCCTCATATGAATCTATAGCTAACAATGATATGGGCTAGGCTACCATCATAAATCTCTATATAGCTGAAATCTCAAGCCTTTTCATTTCACCAATCACCAGCACCGCCAACATTGGTAAAAGATTAATGAACCTTTTTTATGTTTTATTTCTGGGTTCTGTTTGATTTTGATGTTTTCTGGGGTTTTGGTTGATTGGCAGTTTGCATTTGTTAATGGAGAATCAATCAAAAAAAGTACTGCTCACTTCAAATGGAGACGAGGTTTCAGTGAACATCGCTTTGCATTTAGCCAAACGTGGTTGCAGGTCCAAGTTTCCTATTTTCTTCCGGTTTATGTTTTACATATGCTTGGTTCTGTACATATCATCAAGTGATCAAAAAGTTTAACATAAGAATGATGTTGTGGACATGTGATTAGGTTGGTTTTGATGGGAAATGAATACTGTTCGAGGAGTGTGAGAAAGAAGATAATGGATTCAACAAACAATGCGGTCCCAATAGAGGTGGTTGGATTGGCTATGGAAGAGGAAAGAGAAGCAGCTTTTGATGAGGCAGTAGATAAGGCTTGGAAAGTGTTCGGATCCATTGATGCATTTGTCAATTGTTATACATATGAAGGTATGTATGTACGTATCCACTTGGGGACATCCGATAAAATTGAAACCATACAGAGAAATGTTCAAACTTCAAACACCAGGATAGTGAGGAAATCTAGGAGTGTGCTGCATGACTGCATCTTATCTTACTAACCCGGCTAAGATTTAGTCCAGTTGATGCAGGCAACAGGTCGAGAAAAGCTGACCGTGCCTAATGATTTAAAACAGGGAAGATGCAAGACCATCTGAAATTAGCCGAAGAAGAGTTGAGAAAAACCGTAAAAATAAACTTCATGGCCGCATGGTTTCTGTTGAAAGCTGTTGGTCGGAGAATGCGAGACTGTAAATCAGGCGGTTCCATAGTCTTCATGACTACGTTCCTCGGTGCCGAAAGAGGACTCTATCAAGGAGCTGCTGCATATGGTTCATGCATGGCAGGAGTCCTGCAATTAGTTAGAGTAAGTAAACTAAATCCATTAACTTCCCTTGTTTTTTTTATATCTTTACATGATGGCTATTATTAGGCATCAGCATTGGAGATAGGGAAACACAAGATCAGGGTAAATGCAATCGCTCGCGGTCTACACTTAGATGATGAATACCCCCGGTCGGTCGAACAAGACAGGGCAAAGAAATTGGTCGGAAGAGCAGCGCCATTGCAGAGATGGTTGGATGTTAAAAACGACTTAGCTTCAACTGTCGTCTATTTAGTCGGTGATGGTTCGCGATATATGACTGGAACAACTATTTATGTTGATGGGGCTCAATCGATGGTTAGGCCTCGTATGAAATCATACATGTAGTTCCTTTTGGAGGATTCTGAGAAGAGTTCAATGAAGAAAGTAAATGAAGGCTGAAGGAAGAAAAGATACTTAGAGTGAATATCTTATTTTCTAGAATTAATGATCAGATTATTTATAGTATATCAGGCATTGAAACAACTGAACTCCCAGCAAAATAGGTGAGCTGCAGAACTCTGAAATAGACGAACTGTAACCGACCATATTAACTACACCGGGGATGAACGAGGGGTGTTGGAGTCCAACCCCTCAACTTCAATCTCCTATATAGTTTATATATTTTTTATCAATAATTTAAATTTAAATTTACTTATAAGTCCGCACTATCTTATAATCAATAATATATTAGTTAATATTATTATTACCGGTTATTATTATTATTATTATTATTATTATTATTATTATTTAATGTTATTATTATATTTGTTATTAAATTAAAAATAAAAAAATCAATAATAAAAAACCCAATAATATTATAATGTTTGAGTCCATTTACAATTAGTTTATGAAACTCAATATATATATATATATTACATGTCCCGTCCGGCCCAATCCCAAAATCTGATAACAAGAAACCCTAATATGCTTTCCCTTTCATGCGCAGCCACCCTTGGACTATTGGAGTAAATCTGATCAAACGGTCCTGATTGAAACCGAGAGCCCCTTCAGATTCCGCGTGAAGCACACGCTAGGGTCGCTAGTCTCCCACGCGCCCGTGTGGTGCGCGCCCAAAACCCCTCATCTCCCACGTGCCCAGATCGACGGTTTCCATCGTCGCCGAAAAATTCGTTGCTGCCATACGGCCACCAATTCTCTTTTTTTTTGACCAAAATACTTCCATTCCGATTAAAGAAAATTACAACACGAGAAAACAAACAAAGAGTCCCACACCGAAAGGGACGTACAAGCCAAGCAAGAAACCATGCAAAGGCCATGCAAGGCCAGAGAACAAAAGCCACGATATGCCATAATCCGACCACCTTCCTGGAGAAACCAAGGCACGGTGATAAAAGGAAAACACGATAAAAGGCATGGAAAACCATGCTTACAACCAAACATGAAACAAAGAACAACAAGCAAAGCCCTCGTTCTTAGAAGAAAAAACAAGCCAAAACAAAGCAAAACATCATCGACGCTCTCCAACAACCGAGCATAACAGAAAATAATAAAAAAATGGGAATGACAGTCAAAGAAACACAACAATATAATCATTTATTGTTGCTTATTGATGTAATAAAAAAATCAGAGATATACAACAATGTAAAATCCATCTGCTTTGCTTACTGTTCGAATAAAAAAATATAGGAAAAAGGTTTAGGACTTTCATACCGTTCAAGGTTTCGGACCGACGTCGTGCGTGGCGGCAGAGGTTAGTGTCGCCGATGAACGGCACCCCATCGTCTTCTCCCTTCGTTTTTCCAGACGAAGTTTTCAAGGTCTCGGTTTCAAAACAAAGCTTTCTCAAGCTTTTTGGTTTCGGTTTTTAAGAGATTTCGGGAGTGTAGGTTTTTTTTAGGGAAAATTATACCGGTGGTATACCAAACTACAAAATCATCCCTTCTAAAGCTGCATTTGGTGCTGTTGGGATTCAAACTCAAGACCTACAGCACACAAGCTATGAGCGTGAACCACTTGTGCTAGGCTGATTACTTAAATCAGATTTACTAACAGTTATATATAAGCTATACATATTAACCCAAAAAACTTTAAAAACACAAATTGAGGCCACTAGAATTCGAACCCAAACAATTTCTATAGTATCTTTTGTTTCCTCTTTCTTTTTGTAAAAGTAAGTACTAAAATCACCGGACTAAACCCTAGCTATATCAGATTATCACAAAAGAAGAAAAAAAAATCTCAAAATTCTGGAGAAAACAAAGCGGAAGTACGCTTGGATAAATAATTCTTTACTTTTTCGTCTACATTTGTAAAATAAATAAAAAACAAATACAAATAATTAAATTAATAAAATAGTTGTCTAAGTGACTAAAACTCAGTCATTGATTTTTGTTATTTAGATCATAAATTTCAGAATGAATTCATACATTCCAGACACAAATATATAGTAGTGCATTCAACATGAAACAAACCTCAACATGCAGAGTGCGTTTTTCAACTGTTTCATTATATTGTGGCAAAGCTTGCACAATTTTCTGCAAGTCTCGTGTAGACATTTTACCATCTCTGCAATGAATTGAACTTCAACAGAAGGAATTTATGGTATAATTGCATGAGTACAGAACTTAAATTTACCACTAGAGAGATATGAGATGCAATGTAAAGTAAAAACATTTGTCACCTTTAATCATATGCTTGTAAGCAGACCTTAAATGAAGCATCTAAATCTTCAGGTTGAAAAAAATGAAGAAAATCCCGGAATATGTCTACTTTTCTAGTTGCAGAATACACCTAAGTTGCAAGGGTTTGAGCATGAGACTTGGATATAATGTGTTTGGCATATGTATGCTCTTTTTTCCCCTAATATTTTTCATGTAATTGGAGGGTGCTTTGATTTCATATCTCCGTAACCATGTCAATAATATATTTACGTCGGACAAGATACATCAAGAAAATGAAGATTAAAAATTGAAAACGGATAAAGTGCATTGTATTTAACAGAAGTATTTTTTGTCAGGCCATACTATACTGAACGGATCCTATATAAATTTTACATCTTGTTCCCTGGGAGCACGATACCGAACATACGGAAGCTCCTGAAAAATCCAAACTCAGTTATTAATTTAACAGTGAAGCATATTGATTTCAAGGAAAGTGTTGCTTTCACAGTAAAAAATCGCCCGAAAATGTGCTTACAATGCATATAAAGCATAAACTGTTTAGCTAACAACACATGACATTCATCACTGAGTCAGATCATACTTTCAATTTTTATTTAAGTACCATAGTTACTAATTTCTTATACGATTCTCACCTTCATCGAGGCAAAAACTGTGCCAATTCGAGTCGCCATTGTGAAATTTTTAGACTTCTCTGCATCTCCACCAAAGAGTTCTACCAAGGCTGAATCATGATCAGTGATGAACGCCTGCATCAAACAGTCGTAATCCAAACAGTCGTAATTCTGGCGGCCCCAATTTGTGTTTTTAGGTTTTTTTGGGTTAATATATAGCTTATATATAATTGTTAGTAGAATTGATTTAGGTAATCAGCCTAGCACAAGTGGTTTACGCGCATAGCTTATGTGTTGTAAGTCTTGGGTTCGAATCCCAGTTGCACCAAATGCAACTTTAAGGATTTTGAGGTTGTTTTTTCAACCAATAGGGTAATGCCACGTGGCACCACATGATTGGGTGAATAAAGTTAAATAAAAATAATATAGGAGGAGAGAGAGAAATGATTAAAAAAATATTAAAAAATATTTTAAAATGCCACGTCAGCAAAACCGTTAGCTATTTAACGCCGAGGGACCAAAACATGAGAACTATGTAACAGAAGGGACGATTTTGCCGAAAAAAATAGTTTTGGGACCAAAATAAGAAAACGGTAATAGTTTGGGGACCACCGGTGTAGTTTTCCATTTTTTTAAATCGCAGGATGGTTCCGATTTTAGGGGAGAAGAACAGTCGGTTTAGGCTCGGCTTTGGAGGTCGACGGCACCGACAAGCGACGGACAACGACGCTTCGTGAAGGTCGGCACGGTGGAAGAGCTGCCGGAATCTAGGTTCGCGATGAACCCAGATGTTTTCTAAAAGGCAGATGAGATGGGGTTTAGGGGCTTGATCTTATTTTAAAATGAATGAAAATAATTTCTGTTTAATCATTTTGGTATTTATACCCGGGGTAAAAAGTTTTTTCTGTTTTAAATCCCTCCGTCCGTTTTAAATTCGTTCTGCAGTCCCCAATTATTTTGAACAATTATAATTCCATTCCTTAGCTTTAATTTGGTTCGACGGTAGAGTGGTATAATTACTCATTTGGCCCTTTTACCATTTCCTTTTATTATATTTGTTTTATTTAATTTATGTTGTTTTTAATTTATTCCATATTTTGTTATGCTTTATTTTATTTTTTAAACCATTCAATGCCGATTTTCTATCATGTTCTATAGTCATTTAATGTTGTTTTCCCCCTTTAATTTCTCCCCCCCTTCCCTGCCCATGGCATTGCTTTTATTTGTTATGTGTTTTATAATTATTTCCTTTTTGTAGTATGCTTTTATTTTTTCTGTATGTACATAAGGTTCTATTTAAATCTTATTCTTTCTGTCTTATTAATTGTGTCACTTTTTTATTTTAAAATTGTTACAGTCAAATTGTTACTTTGAACAACTCAACCAACTTTCTTTTAACACAAATTTACTTTTTTTTTTATCATTTTATAGTTTTCCAACAAAAACAACTTTTTAAGGGTAAACTTGTTATTTAAATTATTTTACACCATACAATTTTTTCTTCCTAAAACTCCGTGAAAAGTCAACATGTGACTCCATTTTCTTTCGCCTTATTTTTGTGCATATATAGATATATTAATATGCTACTACGTATTATTTTAATAATGTGTGGTTATCGCTTACGTGCAGGGGCGGAACATCGTGTGGGCCTACGAGAACCTGGTCCGCCTCAATTTTTATGGGTTAATTGCATTTTAACCCATGAACGTTTAGAATTTATTAAAATTAAGTCTTGGTCCCTCTCAGTTTTGAAGTTAATGGAATTAAATTTTGTCAAAATTTTTGGTCTAATTATTTTTTAAGATATACCAGTTTTTAAATTGGTATGACCATGCATGCATGCATTTTAGGGATTAGAATCGTATGACCATGCATGCATGCATTTTTAGGGATTAGAATCGTATGACCATGCATGCATGCATTTTTAGGGATTATATTTTAAATTAATCAAATTTTAGAGTTTCTTTGCATTTACGATACGATCCCTTAGGTACCAATTTCGGGCGTTGTGGGGGTGTTAATCCTTCCTCACACTAACCGACTACCGAACCCTTTTTAAATCTCTAATTTCATTTCAGGGTTCGGTCTACCCTTTTTAAATGACCGTTGGTGACTCTCTTTTTTCATTAAGAATACGAGCTTTTTTAAAATTTCCCTGAAATCTAAATATTTTAAGAAAATGAGGGATATCAGATTTATTAGTCGCCACAACATGGCGACTCCGTTGGGGAAGCATTTTGGTTTTTTTAAAAAGAGAGTCAAGCTTTAGTTGGGTTTGTATTGTAATTATTAATAAAAAATAAATTCGAGTTAATTTAATTTTTAATCCATAACCTTGTTTGTCTATCACTTTTATTTGTACGGTGTTTGATAAATTGTCATCCATGCATGATCTCTTCTCCCGAGCTCCATCCCTCGATAAGCGAGAGTCATTACTTTGCCTTATGGGGTGTTCATCTCCGCATGGTGTGGTAATTCACTTTCGAGATTCGATCCTTGTATTTCATGGGGTCTACGCTCCCATATGATATAAGGTCTTGTATCTTCCTGAATCCATGTCCCAACGACAGTTCATGTACCTTTTACTTTAGATACAAACTGCATATAGTAGACCTTAAGAGCCCACACTTTAAAGCCATGCCGAAGCTCTGCCCTTTAAACGATAACCATGTTTAGGCCTTGGTTGTTTATTCATGTTTTTGTTTGTTGGTTGTTTATTTTAAAATTGTTACAGTCAAATTGTTACTTTGAACAACTCAACCAACTTTCTTTTAACACAAATTTACTTTTTTTTATCATTTTATAGTTTTCCAACAAAAACAACTTTTTAAGGGTAAACTTGTTATTTAAATTATTTTACACCATACAATTTTTTCTTCCTAAAACTCCGTGAAAAGTCAACATGTGACTCCATTTTCTTTCGCCTTATTTTTGTGCATATATAGATATATTAATATGCTACTACGTATTATTTTAATAATGTGTGGTTATCGCTTACGTGCAGGGGCGGAACATCGTGTGGGCCTACGAGAACCTGGTCCGCCTCAATTTTTATGGGTTAATTGCATTTTAACCCATGAACGTTTAGAATTTATTAAAATTAAGTCTTGGTCCCTCTCAGTTTTGAAGTTAATGGAATTAAATTTTGTCAAAATTTTTGGTCTAATTATTTTTTAAGATATACCAGTTTTTAAATTGGTATGACCATGCATGCATGCATTTTAGGGATTAGAATCGTATGACCATGCATGCATGCATTTTTAGGGATTAGAATCGTATGACCATGCATGCATGCATTTTTAGGGATTATATTTTAAATTAATCAAATTTTAGAGTTTCTTTGCATTTACGATACGATCCCTTAGGTACCAATTTCGGGCGTTGTGGGGGTGTTAATCCTTCCTCACACTAACCGACTACCGAACCCTTTTTAAATCTCTAATTTCATTTCAGGGTTCGGTCTACCCTTTTTAAATGACCGTTGGTGACTCTCTTTTTTCATTAAGAATACGAGCTTTTTTAAAATTTCCCTGAAATCTAAATATTTTAAGAAAATGAGGGATATCAGATTTATTAGTCGCCACAACATGGCGACTCCGTTGGGGAAGCATTTTGGTTTTTTTAAAAAGAGAGTCAAGCTTTAGTTGGGTTTGTATTGTAATTATTAATAAAAAATAAATTCGAGTTAATTTAATTTTTAATCCATAACCTTGTTTGTCTATCACTTTTATTTGTACGGTGTTTGATAAATTGTCATCCATGCATGATCTCTTCTCCCGAGCTCCATCCCTCGATAAGCGAGAGTCATTACTTTGCCTTATGGGGTGTTCATCTCCGCATGGTGTGGTAATTCACTTTCGAGATTCGATCCTTGTATTTCATGGGGTCTACACTCCCATATGATATAAGGTCTTGTATCTTCCTGAATCAATGTCCCAACGACAGTTCATGTACCTTTTACTTTAGATACAAACTGCATATAGTAGACCTTAAGAGCCCACACTTTAAAGCCATGCCGAAGCTCTGCCCTTTAAACGATAACCATGTTTAGGCCTTGGTTGTTTATTCATGTTTTTGTTTGTTGGTTGTTTATGCTCGTTTTAATCGTATGATTTAATTGCTTTAATTTATCGTCTTGTTTATTATCTGCCACTTAATTTATTTAGCTTTATTCAGTCATTTACTTCATCATACTGACACATTTTTCTTTTGTGTTTGTCTTTTTTCTTTACATTTGTTTTGCATTGCATCCTTATGACATAAAATAAAGGTATTAATTTCGCAAGTGATCATCACTATAAAAGTCGATCACAATGGATAAGAGATCTAGTGATCAGATAGAACAAACAAATTCTGGCATTGTCCTAAAGATACCGGGGACACTAGAGAGGGTGGCACACCCGAATGCTTTGAATCGGGCATAACAGACGATGCTCACACTAGTGACGAACAAATTGAGATGCAAGAATTTTAGGCTTTGCTCTAACTGAAGCTATTGCATCATTTGCCCCAATGATGGCCTTTTGATCTTATTTGTATTTCGATTGAAGAAATATTAAAGAAGCAAATGGTCGGGATGATGAACCTGGTGACTGCTATGGCTAAAGAGAAAAGGGCCCTCAAATCAAAAGAAGAATTAGTCAAGAATCAGGACATGAAGGTTGATGGTCAGAGCTCTACCCGTGAACGAGGCAACTCCAGTAAATACCATAGTTCGAACCCATTCGTGATTCACATCAACAGACTAGTAGGAGGAATATCTGAGTCGAGCTCTAGGAAAGTGGTTGTAGGCCTAGAGGAAACCCGAAGAGTAAGTGATGTGAAGAAACATGTTTGGATTCTTATGAAGTACATCAAGTTGCTCCCGATCTTGGTTGAAAGGAATCTCATTACCCCAGTTTGGTTTATGCTAAAGGAACCTTCTTACCCAAAAGGTTACAACGTTCGTGCCAGATGCAAATATCATTTAGGGAGTTCGGGTCACACTACCGAGAATTGCGGGGCTTTGAAGAACAAAGTTTGAGACCTTATCGAGGCGGTAATGTTGGGTTTCAAAGACAGAAGACCTAGATTCTACAACGAGCCAACAATCACCCGAGAGACAAAATTGAAGAAGGGCTAGTACCCAGGGTAAGGTTTGAATCCCAAAGTATACTTCCTGACTGATGGTCAAAACGCGAGAGGTAAAGGTCTTTGTTTCGATCCGATACCCATATCGTATGGAGAGTTGTGTCCTCAGTTGTTGGAAGCCCAATTGTCGAGTTCGGTCTTTCTAACACCCATGCAACCTCCATACCCGAATTGGTAAGACGTTAATGTTCGTTACGAGTATCATCTTGAAATTTAAGGGCATAACATTGAGAATTGCATCACCTTCAAACTACGAGTTTAAGATCTTTTGGAAAATGAAAAATAGGAATTCAGAACAAGGGGTCAGCCCAGTACAGTAGTGGGCCGCTCAATGGAATTAGAATCCGAGGCTAAGGAAGGAAGTACTCCAAAAGAGGGGCACTCGTTCGAATGGGATGCTCAAGAAAACAAGCTCAAACGAGAGAGAGATGATTTGAGTGAGAAACTCAAGGTTTTACAAGATGAATATCATAAGCTTCACCGCATATTCAAGAATGTTGGTTTGGGCGATACTCTTGATGAGTGGAAGAACGGTGTTGTTCGATTGAAGAATGGCTTAGAATATTGCAAGAATAGAAGCTTGACAAGTGAAAGTAGGGTTAGTGATGTAATACATGCCAGCACAAAACTTCTTTGGGCCTTGTTCACATCAGAGGAAAAGTTACAGGATTTAAACACTTGTTCCCGAGCTGAGGATCTCAACAATTAGAGTTTTCTAGCCTTGAATATGAGCTTGGAGCCTTGGCCATCTTTTGAACAAATGCATCATGTTACTTTTGCATTTAAATATACGCATTTGAGTGCTAGCATAAGAGTGTGTTTCATGTAGTTGCATGAGCATTAATAAATTTTCATGTTTAATTATGCATGGTAGTTTATTTATTACATGAATAAATATTCATGTTAGTTCATTAAGTATGCTATTTCATTTACTATGATAATTCATTTAAGTAAGTTTTAGTTTGCCCATTTAAATTCCAGCATTGCCACATGTTTTAATTAGCACTTAAGTGACATTGTTTTAACATATATATTTTGTGTTTATTAGATGCATGAAGGCTGAATAAATTCAGCACTCCAAAGGAAACAAACATGGACTAATCACATGTTTGAAGTCTTTTGGGATTCTAGCACTTAAGGGAGAGTAAAGGCATGAGTTAAAATAGCACTTAAGGAGGAAATTCAAGAAGTCTCATACATTCAATCAAATTTTTCGCCATTTTTGGATAGGATCTACGTCGATCTAGGTTTTGAAGTATATTTTAAACTTATTCCACTATCTCTTACCTTTCCAACTCATGTTGAATCACATCAATCCGATATCGGGAGCTTAAGATATAACCAGATTATTGAAGATAGTGCAGGTTGGAAATTTAATACGAGAATAATCACTAGTCAAACAAGAGACCATCCATTCTTCTATATCATTGGTTCCTAGTTGTTATATAACTAGTGGGTCTCGATCCATCTTTGGATTTTGAGCATTATAAGGTTTGGGTCTTCACTTTCATATAGTGTTGGTTCTTCTATCATTTCGAAACCAAACTATCTTCATTTTCCATCACCATCACTTCTACAATCATATTCCATCATCTTCACTTTCACCATCATCTTATCATTTTTCCATCATATCATTTTTAATTAGTTTCCGCTATCATACCAAAATTCACCATCACTTTCCTAAACAAACATCCCTTTTGAAACCATTTCCGCATGTTTTAAATACTTACTACGTTCACGATCGGGCAATCGTAATTTTGGTTATTCCGCAACTAGGGTCGCATCAGCCAGGCGGTTGTCACAAGATTTGAAGGAAGCCGAAAGCCAATGCAACATTATCAGGGAAGAGCTGCATGATAGTCTAGCCGCGAATGAGATTTTGAATACAAATATACAACAGTGCAAGGACAAATTCAATACCCTTAAGTTGGAAAATGCAGTGCTTAAAGAGCAAGCAGATGAGCTTATAAGTTCTTTACAAACGTACGAAATTCATGTTGAAACTATCAAACAAGTTTCATATGAAAGCGCTATAGAACTAACTTCTAAGTTGCGAGAGGCTAGACGAGAAATACAAGAAAGAAACAATGACATGAAGGTTATTGTTACTCAAGCACACAAAGTGGCTCAGCAAGTGGCAGACTTGGCTGATGCAGTGATGTTGTTAAGTCGGAATATTGATCCGGCACTGGACCACGGATGAAAGCTAACTCGCTTGTTGGAGGAAGTCAACATGTTAAGGGTTAGGGCTCATCAGTATTTGTAAAGCTTGGAAAAGCAATGTCTGATGTAACAAGCTTTTTTTGTTTAATGAAAGTCTTTCTATGATGACGACTTTGCGACTAATACCTCATTGCATTCATGTTTACATTTCCTTTCAACATTGCATATCATAGGTGTTGATTCAAAAATTGTTCCATATTAAGAGAACTTTATAATGAGAAAGATGTTTTGTAATGTATAAAGAATGATAATGCTACGGTTTGGCAATGTTCCGATCAAAAGCAAATGGAAAGTAGAGATAGAATTAAAGCACCGAGTGCACGCTTTGCTTCATGAAGACAAGATGCTAGGAAGAATGGTTGGTTGATACTTGTAGAATATTGCCAATCTTTTGTAATCAAGCATCTTCTCTTAATGAAATTCTTTATAGAGAACTATTTGCGAATCAACACCTTATTTTTATTCATTGCATTTCATACTTATCGTTTTCCCTCCTATTGTTTCATTCATTTATGACACATTTCATGCATTAGTTAATTAAATAATAAGATTTCTGGGGTACGATGACAGTAATCTGGGAATCGGTTGAAGCTTTATCATGGACAAGTTTTGAAAGAATTGAAAACACTTAGAGATCAAGACTCGAGCAGTTAATTAAATAATAAGATTTCTTGGTGTATGTCCTGCCAGAGCAGCATGGTTGGCAGCAACATCCACCTGAGGAGGGGAGGGACATGCTCAGATGAATAGCCAAACACAAAGACCCTCATAAAGTGGTTATGCTTGGGAAAAGCGCAGCCCGACATAGCTTAATTTTTTTATTTTTAATTTATTTGTATCCATTAGGATTAGATTTAATTTTTATTTAATTCTTATATTTAACTTACTTCAGGTTATGAATGACGAAAAGATTAAGAAAGATTTAATTTTTATTTAATTCTTATATTTAACCATTCTCCCATTGTTCTTCACTTTACTTTCTCCTTTTACTCTGAATTCTTTCTGCAATCTTTGCTTCCAAGATTTCTCTTGCGTTATTTTCTTTCACGCTCTTTCTTTTCTTTCTTTAAGAAATACAACCGTCCCACAAACTATGGCTTCATCACAACAACCCGCCGCCACCTCCAAAACCCCTTTTAAAAGGTTCTTGAACCCTGTTGTCGAGGAGACCTACAAGAAGTTCTACAGAGAAAGGCAACTATGGGAAGAGCTGGGTTTCCAATACACCCAGTCTGAGGGAGATTTTGGCTTGGAACCCTCTCTATTCGAAAGGATACACAATATGGGCTAGGACCAGTTCGCACGGCAACCTGAAGGAATCAACATCAACCATGTGCGAGAATTCTATGCCCACAGACCGAAACTGGCAAGCCCCTTCGTGTACGTCCGCGGAGAAGGTATCAAGTTTATCACTGACATGATCAACAACTTCTACGACATAGAAGTCAACGACAATCCACACGAGAAATGAGAGTCCTAATTAACGGTGTCTGACTACAACAAAATCAAGAGGGAGACCTGTAAGCCAAACACCAAGTGGTTAACAGGTAAAAACAATGGGTCAGTCAACCGCCGCAATTTGCTACCTGAGGCAGCCCTTTGGAGTTACTTCATCCAACGCCGCCTGATTCCCAACACGCACGAATCCACAGTCAACATGTCGCAGCTTTCCCTCATCTATAGAATTATGATTGGGCGACAGATCAACACTGGCGAGGTAATCATAAAGGAGGTCTATGCCAACGTCGAGAAGCCAAACACCAAGGGACCCCTCTTCTTCCATGCACTCATCACTGGCCTGTGTGCCAACTTTCGCGTGCCACCGGACCCCAAAGACAAAATTCTTCCTGCCAAGAAGGGATGGACAAGAAGGGTACTATAGGGCGTGTAGGTGTTCCCTTTTTGTAAGAGTGCAAGTGCACACTCATGTCAAGTTATATTATATTAGATGTCGAATCCCACAAGGACTGGACAACTTGTCCTGTTCGTAGTTCCTGCACAATGGTAGAGTAAAAGCACAAGTGAATTGTTGGTCTGAGAAGAAAAGTAGATAAAAACACAAGTAATAGAAAAGGTGAATCAGGTTGATAGAGGAGACAAGGTATGAGTTATTCTGTGCTGCCAGGATATGATGCCTTGCGGGTATGGAGGGCGGCAAACTACGACCATGTCACGCGGCTGCAGCAGGTCATTGCCACTACAGAGGTGTGTACTGTCTCAGCAGGTGGAACTGATAGAAGTCCTAGCGGCAAGTCTGGCAGATACTCCAAATTTGGCAGGATAGTCGACAGTGATCCCTCCTATTTCTAGGTTAGGTTTCTCAAGATTGCTAACTTGAGGACTAGTGTGGAACCAAGTCAGTCAACTCGGTTAGTGATCACTTTTAGCCACTGAAACTTGTGGACTAGTGTGGAACCAAGTTAGTCACGCATCAGCACGTTGTAGAAGAGTCTATAGAAAACCTAGGATGATTTGAACTAGGAGTACAATGGGTATTTATAGACTCAAAACTAGGTTAAGTCCTCCATAAAGTAGAAGTCCTCTAAAGTAGTTTTCCTTCTTTAATATAGCTTTAAATGCTGACTTCTTTGTTGGAATATGGACTCTTTCTCATTTGCCTTAGCCCGCAAGTAAACTTGGGAATTTTGCTTCGGCAGCCCTAGCCGCCGCTACAGATGTCAGAAAATCATATGAACGCCAGCGATAGATTTAGGAGTTTTTGCTCTACGAATCGCGCTCCAGTTCTCCCAACTTCCATAGTCAGCTGCCGAGGGCAGCAAGGTCGGTGGCAACTCTTTTCGGCAGGTGCTCGGTAACAACTTGTCTTCAGCTGGAACTGCTTCAGTACAGCTCCTAGGTTTGTTCCTTAGCATTGTGTCCTCCGTTCCTCGGTTCCCTCATTCAGCTGTTAGTACCTACATACAAGAATACACTAAAACAGAATCTCATGTTCACCTAAATAAATGATAAGTTATAAAGTAAGGCAGAACAATGAAATAATATAAAATGCTATGCATGAACCTACTTATGCCTAAAATGTGCTTAAAACAGTCATAATAATAGTTGGAAAGTGTATGAAATTTAGGACTTTTAGACACTTTACACACCCCCAAACTCGAACTATTGCTCTTCCTCAAGCAATGCAACCTAAAATACTTGCTCTAATAATAGTCAGAAAGAAAAACGTGTTTTTAACCTGATTGTCTGCCTCAAGGCCGTGGCACATATATATATAACTTAATGTAGGGAAATAAGCGAGAAAATAACTCACAATTAAATTTCTCATGCATGTGTGATGTTTTCATATCTATAAACAAGCTAAATACGTAGAATAAATAATTAAACAAAGATACTGCTGTAATTTAAAGGTTTCTGCCGAGGCAGCACAGTTTCAACACATTATTATTTTTAATCAAGGCAGTGAGGGCTTCAACTTATCACAACTACTCTTCCATGTCTGGCGTTCAGATAGGAGCAAACTACAGAACCCCGAACCCTTGGAGTACAGTCATCCCGTGAAGGCTTTCATTCACTCGTGCTAATTTTTCCAGCACTTTTAAGCTTTCAGATTCATGGACTTTGATAGTAGCGAAGTGTCCTCGCACATCATTCTTCCTAGAGCATGTTGCGGGCACCTCTAGGGTAACACAACACTTTTCTTTGTTTTTGACTTTGCTGCCTTCGCAGTTCTGCATTTTTCTGTTTCTTTTGCTTGCCTCGGCGGCTACCTGCAATTATCGTTAGAATTTTGCAAAGAATTCTAAAAAACAAACAGGCAGTGTTCATTAAGTATTCTAACACATTCAACAAGTAACAGAGATGTTTAACATTTTTAGGCAAAAAGAAAAAATCTAAGTCATATTTCATGCTTTTTCCCAAGATTAAGTTCAATTTTAATTAGGTGCGAAAATAAATTAATCGGCTATCCTATCATAGGCACAAGTCATAACAAACTTTCCTTTTCCAATTATTACTAAGGCAAGTACAATGCAACCTATATGCAACTAAGAATGCATACAAATGATGTGAGAGCTATCCCCCCAAACTCGAGATGGGCATTGCCCTCAATGCACAAAACAGAAAAGTTAAGAAAATAAAATATACATGTTAAAGATAACAATAAGAAAACATAATAAATAAAAATAAAAATAAAAATAAAAGAAAATAAATTAAAATTTTGCCGAGGGTTGAGAGGAGGTTGGATTCTAGTTAGATGAGGTGGAGGAGGATGTTTGGATGACGAAGCGGCGGCTGACAGATGCCTTGGCGGCGGTTCTAGCAGGTGAGGTCTTTATTTTCCGCGTCAGCTAGACTCTCTTCAGCGTATGATGTGGCTCTTTATGAGGCTCGACAGGGGGAACGGCGGGAGATGTGTCGCTCTCTTCTAACTCAGTCTCGAGGTCAACAGGTTCTTCGGCTATTATGTGCCGCTTCCTCTTCCTGGTTCCTTCCTCCGTGGGTGCTGCCGGAGGGATGAACGCCATAGGGATGGCTTCTATTGCTGCTACTACTGTTGCTTCTGACTCTAGTGGCGGTTTCTCAATTTCCTCTATTGAAGAGAAGTCTGCCACTGTATTGGCTATGCAGGCTGGGGAGAGATTCTGTTAGTGCCTCTCAGGTGAGTCTGCCACTGTGTTTGATGGAGTGGCAGCTGCGTGATGCGGAGAATGCATATGAGAGGGCACTTGGCGGTCTATTTGGCGGGTAGCAGCGGCTGGTGGAGTTCTTTGTGCTGCTGTTGCAAGCTCCGTAGGGAATGTTGGCATTGTGAGCACATCACCGAGGAATTTTTGCTGGAAATAAGTCACCAAGGCTTCTTGGGTCTCCTCCACATAGTTCATGAAGGCCAATTGTTACTGCTCTATCCGTTTTGTATGTTCTAAGAGTGTGTGCAGCAGCGGGAAGACCTCTTTGTCTAGGGCAGCATCAGTACTACCGGGGGTGGCTGGCGTTTCAAATTGTGTGGCAGAGGGTTGACTGGGCATTGCTGGTTCTTTCTCCGCATCTTGCATCATATGAATGCAGACCTTTTTGGTCCAGCCCTCCTTGGCAGTTGTAAGCTCATCTGTGGGCTCTACCGGGACTCAGAAGCTGGAGTAGAGACATGTGATGAGTGATGGAAAGTACAACATGCCCTTCTTCTTCTTGAAGTAATTGTATATTTCTGTGTAGATGATTTCTCCTACGTTGATCGGCCGGTTCATCAGAATACTGTGAATTAAGGCGAGGCGCGGCCGATCAACTGTTGAGTTGTGGGATGTGGGCAGAAGACGCCTTTTAACAAACGTGTTCCATAACATAGCCTCAGGCAACAGGCGGCGGCGCTGGACAGATCCCACATGTTTGCCCCCCAGCAATGGTGTGTTGGGCTTGCAGATTCTGGCCTTGATCTCTACATAGTGGGCAGCCATCATTGACTGCCTCCATTCATCGTGCGGGTTGTCGTTCATATCGAAGCCGTAATAGATGTTGATGACAGCAGGGTTGAGTTTGACTGCCTCCCCACGGACGTAGACAAATGGCTTGTCTGGGCAGGGTTGATGGGAGTAGAATTCCCTGACTATAGTGATGTTCGCTATATCAGGCTGCTGAGCGAACATCTCCCATCCCTTGTAGTGGATGGTTCGGAACAAGGCGGGCTCAAGACCACGGTCTCTCGTTTGCATCGTGTAATGGAAGCCTTGTTCCTCCCAGAAGACCTGCTTGAAGAATTTTTCTCTATATCTCTCCTCGTCCACCTTGAAGAAAAACCTTGTATAGATGGGCTTTTGGGTTGATGTTGAGGTCATGTGAACGGTTGTATTCTAACTGAAAATAGAAATGAAAGTTGTGAGAGAGCAGGGGAATCAGATAGCAAATATCAAGAAGGTGAAAGTAAAGTAAAATGAAGTGAGTGAGAGGTGTATATATAGGGGCTACCGAGAGGTGCTGGGGCGGCATTAAATGCTCAACAGTCTGATTTTCTCGCACACGTTACATATTTTTCTGCCTGTTATTTTCGGAGCCGTTGGCGGCTAACTAGCCGTTATGCTTTGCTGCGCTGGCTGCTGACTCGGCAGGATGATGGGCGGGCTTCTTGTTGGTCTTCCTTTGTAGTACGCTCTTTTATTCTTGATCCTAAAATAAAAATAGAAATAGAAATAAAAATAATTAAATGACTTTTGATAAATAAGATGCTGAAAATTAATCTAATCCTAAAACAAAATAAACTTTAATCCTAATGCATAAAAATAAAATTAATAAAATAAAAATAAAAATTAAGTTATGTTGGGAGTGCATTTAGGTGTATCTCCCAGACATAACCACTTCTTGAGGTGGTTTAGCTTTTTCTCCCCTCCTGTGGGGTCCTCTTGTTCTTTCAGATGCTGCGTTATAAGGTCCTTCAATCTGCCCCTAGGTCGATCGCGGAAATTGTTGCACTGTCCTGTTTCCACACTAATCTTGGTAGCTCTTGCATCCGGGCATTCTTTTCCTTCCTCAGAGGGTTGAAGCACGTTCATCCTTATGATCTGATCCTCTACCCTCATTGTCAACTCCCCTAGTTCCACATCTATCAGCGTTCTTCCCATGGCCAAGAAGGGTCGCCCAAAATGATAGGGGCTTACTCGTCGGCCTCACAATCAAGGATGAGGAAGTCGGCGGGGAGAATTAGGTTGCCCACCTTTACCAGTATGTCTTCAATCTTTCTCTCCGGTTGCACAAATGAGTGATCAGCAAGTTTAAGCATAACGGAGGTCGGTTTGGCAGGTCCAATACCTAGTTTGTCGAAGACAGCCTTTGGCATCAGGTTGATGCTGGCTCTAAGTCACACAGGGCTCTAGCCTCGTGCTTGCTGCCTAGCCTGCATGGTATAATAAAGCTGCCCGGATCTATCTTCTTGGGCGGCAGCTTATTATGCAACATAGCCATGCACTCTTCAGTGACGACCACCGTCTCGAATTCCCCTATCCTCTTCTTCTTAGAAACCATGTCTCTGAGATGCTTGGCATAGTTTGGCATGCTTTGTATGGCTTCTATTAGAGGAATATTAATATGCACATGTTTCAGAATATCCATGAATTTTTTGAATTGGTGCTCCTGTTGCTGTTGCTTGAGCTTTTGGGGAAATGGTGCTGGCACGCAGATGTCCTCTATTTGTTCCTTGCTTGGGGGCTTAGTCCGGGGATGATCATCCTTGTCAGGGCTACTTTCATGTTTTCCTGCTGGGGCGGCTGGAATATGTAGTGCTGCTGGGGCAGGTTTACTTGTCTGTTCCGGCTGAGGTTCTGGCTGTTTTACCATTCTTAGTTCATCCAGTTGCTTTCTACTTCTTGTAGATATAGCCTTGCAATGTTCATAAGTGGGCTTAGCTGCTTCTGGCGGGCTGTTGGATGATGCTCCCATTGTCCGGCTGTGGTAGATTTCGGTGAACTTCCCAAATTGGGTCTCTAGGTTCTTAATGGCAGCCTCCTGGTTGTTCATCTTCATCTCTGTCATGTCCATAACAAACTCAATTTTCTCAATAAATTTATTTGTATAAACAATAAATTCACCAGTTTGTTTCATAAAGGTATGTAGAGTTGCTTCTAGTGAATTATTGTGTTGCGACTGTTGAGTCTCCTGTCGGGACTGATTCTGCTGGTAGCCTCCATGTAGTTGTTATGGATTTGCAGCTGTCTTTGTGTTGCTCCTGGAGAAGTTGGGATGGTTTCTCCAGTTAGGATTATAGGTGATCTGAGTAGGCCTACTATTCCTCTCATATCCTCCCATGTAATTTGCAGATGCGGTGCAGTCAGAGGAATCGTGGTTGGCCCCACATTCGCCACAGAATGGCTCAACAACTTTTACTTCATGGACCTTCCCAAGGGGTTGCACGATCTTCATTACCAGCTCCGTTAATTGATCGAGGTGGGCGTTAACAGATTCTGAAGCTTCTATCTCATTTACAGATTTTGAGGTTGTTTTTTCAACCAATAGGGTAATGCCACGTGGCACCACATGATTGGGTGAATAAAGTTAAATAAAAATAATATAGGAGGAGAGAGAGAAATGATTAAAAAAATATTAAAAAATATTTTAAAATGCCACGTCAGCAAAACCGTTAGCTATTTAACGCCGAGGGACCAAAACATGAGAACTATGTAACAGAAGGGACGATTTTGCCGAAAAAAATAGTTTTGGGACCAAAATAAGAAAACGGTAATAGTTTGGGGACCACCGGTGTAGTTTTCCATTTTTTTAAATCGCAGGATGGTTCCGATTTTAGGGGAGAAGAACAGTCGGTTTAGGCTCGGCTTTGGAGGTCGACGGCACCGACAAGCGACGAACAACGACGCTTCGTGAAGGTCGGCACGGTGGAAGAGCTGCCGGAATCTAGGTTCGCGATGAACCCAGATGTTTTCTAAAAGGCAGATGAGATGGGGTTTAGGGGCTTGATCTTATTTTAAAATGAATGAAAATAATTTCTGTTTAATCATTTTGGTATTTATACCCGGGGTAAAAAGTTTTTTCTGTTTTAAATCCCTCCGTCCGTTTTAAATTCGTTCTGCAGTCCCCAATTATTTTGAACAATTATAATTCCATTCCTTAGCTTTAATTTGGTTCGACGGTAGAGTGGTATAATTACTCATTTGGCCCTTTTACCATTTCCTTTTATTATATTTGTTTTATTTAATTTATGTTGTTTTTAATTTATTCCATATTTTGTTATGCTTTATTTTATTTTTTAAACCATTCAATGCCGATTTTCTATCATGTTCTATAGTCATTTAATGTTGTTTTCCCCCTTTAATTTCTCCCCCCCTTCCCTGCCCATGGCATTGCTTTTATTTGTTATGTGTTTTATAATTATTTCCTTTTTGTAGTATGCTTTTATTTTTTCTGTATGTACATAAGGTTCTATTTAAATCTTATTCTTTCTGTCTTATTAATTGTGTCACTTTTTTATTTTAAAATTGTTACAGTCAAATTGTTACTTTGAACAACTCAACCAACTTTCTTTTAACACAAATTTACTTTTTTTTATCATTTTATAGTTTTCCAACAAAAACAACTTTTTAAGGGTAAACTTGTTATTTAAATTATTTTACACCATACAATTTTTTCTTCCTAAAACTCCGTGAAAAGTCAACATGTGACTCCATTTTCTTTCGCCTTATTTTTGTGCATATATAGATATATTAATATGCTACTACGTATTATTTTAATAATGTGTGGTTATCGCTTACGTGCAGGGGCGGAACATCGTGTGGGCCTACGAGAACCTGGTCCGCCTCAATTTTTATGGGTTAATTGCATTTTAACCCATGAACGTTTAGAATTTATTAAAATTAAGTCTTGGTCCCTCTCAGTTTTGAAGTTAATGGAATTAAATTTTGTCAAAATTTTTGGTCTAATTATTTTTTAAGATATACCAGTTTTTAAATTGGTATGACCATGCATGCATGCATTTTAGGGATTAGAATCGTATGACCATGCATGCATGCATTTTTAGGGATTAGAATCGTATGACCATGCATGCATGCATTTTTAGGGATTATATTTTAAATTAATCAAATTTTAGAGTTTCTTTGCATTTACGATACGATCCCTTAGGTACCAATTTCGGGCGTTGTGGGGGTGTTAATCCTTCCTCACACTAACCGACTACCGAACCCTTTTTAAATCTCTAATTTCATTTCAGGGTTCGGTCTACCCTTTTTAAATGACCGTTGGTGACTCTCTTTTTTCATTAAGAATACGAGCTTTTTTAAAATTTCCCTGAAATCTAAATATTTTAAGAAAATGAGGGATATCAGATTTATTAGTCGCCACAACATGGCGACTCCGTTGGGGAAGCATTTTGGTTTTTTTAAAAAGAGAGTCAAGCTTTAGTTGGGTTTGTATTGTAATTATTAATAAAAAATAAATTCGAGTTAATTTAATTTTTAATCCATAACCTTGTTTGTCTATCACTTTTATTTGTACGGTGTTTGATAAATTGTCATCCATGCATGATCTCTTCTCCCGAGCTCCATCCCTCGATAAGCGAGAGTCATTACTTTGCCTTATGGGGTGTTCATCTCCGCATGGTGTGGTAATTCACTTTCGAGATTCGATCCTTGTATTTCATGGGGTCTACACTCCCATATGATATAAGGTCTTGTATCTTCCTGAATCAATGTCCCAACGACAGTTCATGTACCTTTTACTTTAGATACAAACTGCATATAGTAGACCTTAAGAGCCCACACTTTAAAGCCATGCCGAAGCTCTGCCCTTTAAACGATAACCATGTTTAGGCCTTGGTTGTTTATTCATGTTTTTGTTTGTTGGTTGTTTATGCTCGTTTTAATCGTATGATTTAATTGCTTTAATTTATCGTCTTGTTTATTATCTGCCACTTAATTTATTTAGCTTTTTCAGTCATTTACTTCATCATACTGACACATTTTTCTTTTGTGTTTGTCTTTTTTCTTTACATTTGTTTTGCATTGCATCCTTATGACATAAAATAAAGGTATTAATTTCGCAAGTGATCATCACTATAAAAGTCGATCACAATGGATAAGAGATCTAGTGATCAGATAGAACAAACAAATTCTGGCATTGTCCTAAAGATACCGGGGACACTAGAGAGGGTGGCACACCCGAATGCTTTGAATCGGGCATAACAGACGATGCTCACACTAGTGACGAACAAATTGAGATGCAAGAATTTTAGGCTTTGCTCTAACTGAAGCTATTGCATCATTTGCCCCAATGATGGCCTTTTGATCTTATCTGTATTTCGATTGAAGAAATATTAAAGAAGCAAATGGTCGGGATGATGAACCTGGTGACTGCTATGGCTAAAGAGAAAAGGGCCCTCAAATCAAAAGAAGAATTAGTCAAGAATCAGGACATGAAGGTTGATGGTCAGAGCTCTACCCGTGAACGAGGCAACTCCAGTAAATACCATAGTTCGAACCCATTCGTGATTCACATCAACAGACTAGTAGGAGGAATATCTGAGTCGAGCTCTAGGAAAGTGGTTGTAGGCCTAGAGGAAACCCGAAGAGTAAGTGATGTGAAGAAACATGTTTGGATTCTTATGAAGTACATCAAGTTGCTCCCGATCTTGGTTGAAAGGAATCTCATTACCCCAGTTTGGTTTATGCTAAAGGAACCTTCTTACCCAAAAGGTTACAACGTTCGTGCCAGATGCAAATATCATTTAGGGAGTTCGGGTCACACTACCGAGAATTGCGGGGCTTTGAAGAACAAAGTTTGAGACCTTATCGAGGCGGTAATGTTGGGTTTCAAAGACAGAAGACCTAGATTCTACAACGAGCCAACAATCACCCGAGAGACAAAATTGAAGAAGGGCTAGTACCCAGGGTAAGGTTTGAATCCCAAAGTATACTTCCTGACTGATGGTCAAAACGCGAGAGGTAAAGGTCTTTGTTTCGATCCGATACCCATATCGTATGGAGAGTTGTGTCCTCAGTTGTTGGAAGCCCAATTGTCGAGTTCGGTCTTTCTAACACCCATGCAACCTCCATACCCGAATTGGTAAGACGTTAATGTTCGTTACGAGTATCATCTTGAAATTTAAGGGCATAACATTGAGAATTGCATCACCTTCAAACTACGAGTTTAAGATCTTTTGGAAAATGAAAAATAGGAATTCAGAACAAGGGGTCAGCCCAGTACAGTAGTGGGCCGCTCAATGGAATTAGAATCCGAGGCTAAGGAAGGAAGTACTCCAAAAGAGGGGCACTCGTTCGAATGGGATGCTCAAGAAAACAAGCTCAAACGAGAGAGAGATGATTTGAGTGAGAAACTCAAGGTTTTACAAGATGAATATCATAAGCTTCACCGCATATTCAAGAATGTTGGTTTGGGCGATACTCTTGATGAGTGGAAGAACAGTGTTGTTCGATTGAAGAATGGCTTAGAATATTGCAAGAATAGAAGCTTGACAAGTGAAAGTAGGGTTAGTGATGTAATACATGCCAGCACAAAACTTCTTTGGGCCTTGTTCACATCAGAGGAAAAGTTACAGGATTTAAACACTTGTTCCCGAGCTGAGGATCTCAACAATTAGAGTTTTCTAGCCTTGAATATGAGCTTGGAGCCTTGGCCATCTTTGGAACAAATGCATCATGTTACTTTTGCATTTAAATATACGCATTTGAGTGCTAGCATAAGAGTGTGTTTCATGTAGTTGCATGAGCATTAATAAATTTTCATGTTTAATTATGCATGGTAGTTTATTTATTACATGAATAAATATTCATGTTAGTTCATTAAGTATGCTATTTCATTTACTATGATAATTCATTTAAGTAAGTTTTAGTTTGCCCATTTAAATTCCAGCATTGCCACATGTTTTAATTAGCACTTAAGTGACATTGTTTTAACATATATATTTTGTGTTTATTAGATGCATGAAGGCTGAATAAATTCAGCACTCCAAAGGAAACCAACATGGACTAATCACATGTTTGAAGTCTTTTGGGATTCTAGCACTTAAGGGAGAGTAAAGGCATGAGTTAAAATAGCACTTAAGGAGGAAATTCAAGAAGTCTCATACATTCAATCAACTTTTTCGCCATTTTTGGATAGGATCTACGTCGATCTAGGTTTTGAAGTATATTTTAAACTTATTCCACTATCTCTTACCTTTCCAACTCATGTTGAATCACATCAATCTGATATCGGGAGCTTAAGATATAACCAGATTATTGAAGATAGTGCAGGTTGGAAATTTAATACGAGAATAATCACTAGTCAAACAAGAGACCATCCATTCTTCTATATCATTGGTTCCTAGTTGTTATATAACTAGTGGGTCTCGATCCATCTTTGGATTTTGAGCATTATAAGGTTTGGGTCTTCACTTTCATATAGTGTTGGTTCTTCTATCGTTTCGAAACCAAACTATCTTCATTTTCCATCACCATCACTTCTACAATCATATTCCATCATCTTCACTTTCACCATCATCTTATCATTTTTCCATCATATCATTTTTAATTAGTTTCCGCTATCATACCAAAATTCACCATCACTTTCCTAAACAAACATCCCTTTTGAAACCATTTCCGCATGTTTTAAATACTTACTACGTTCACGATCGGGCAATCGTAATTTTGGTTATTCCGCAACTAGGGTCGCATCAGCCAGGCGGTTGTCACAAGATTTGAAGGAAGTCGAAAGCCAATGCAACATTATCAGGGAAGAGCTGCATGATAGTCTAGCCGCGAATGAGATTTTGAATACAAATATACAACAGTGCAAGGACAAATTCAATACCCTTAAGTTGGAAAATGCAGTGCTTAAAGAGCAAGCAGATGAGCTTATAAGTTCTTTACAAACGTACGAAATTCATGTTGAAACTATCAAACAAGTTTCATATGAAAGCGCTATAGAACTAACTTCTAAGTTGCGAGAGGCTAGACGAGAAATACAAGAAAGAAACAATGACATGAAGGTTATTGTTACTCAAGCACACAAAGTGGCTCAGCAAGTGGCAGACTTGGCTGATGCAGTGATGTTGTTAAGTCAGAATATTGATCCGGCACTGGACCACGGATGAAAGCTAACTCGCTTGTTGGAGGAAGTCAACATGTTAAGGGTTAGGGCTCATCAGTATTTGTAAAGCTTGGAAAAGCAATGTCTGATGTAACAAGCTTTTTTTGTTTAATGAAAGTCTTTCTATGATGACGACTTTGCGACTAATACCTCATTGCATTCATGTTTACATTTCCTTTCAACATTGCATATCATAGGTGTTGATTCAAAAATTGTTCCATATTAAGAGAACTTTATAATGAGAAAGATGTTTTGTAATGTATAAAGAATGATAATGCTACGGTTTGGCAATGTTCCGATCAAAAGCAAATTGAAAGTAGAGATAGAATTAAAGCACCGAGTGCACGCTTTGCTTCATGAAGACAAGATGCTAGGAAGAATGGTTGGTTGATACTTGTAGAATATTGCCAATCTTTTGTAATCAAGCATCTTCTCTTAATGAAATTCTTTATAGAGAACTATTTGCGAATCAACACCTTATTTTTATTCATTGCATTTCATACTTATCGTTTTCCCTCCTATTGTTTCATTCATTTATGACACATTTCATGCATTAGTTAATTAAATAATAAGATTTCTGGGGTACGATGACAGTAATCTGGGAATCGGTTGAAGCTTTATCATGGACAAGTTTTGAAAGAATTGAAAACACTTAGAGATCAAGACTCGAGCAGTTAATTAAATAATAAGATTTCTTGGTGTATGTCCTGCCAGAGCAGCATGGTTGGCAGCAACATCCACCTGAGGAGGGGAGGGACATGCTCAGATGAATAGCCAAACACAAAGACCCTCATAAAGTGGTTATGCTTGGGAAAAGCGCAGCCCGACATAGCTTAATTTTTTTATTTTTAATTTATTTGTATCCATTAGGATTAGATTTAATTTTTATTTAATTCTTATATTTAACTTACTTCAGGTTATGAATGACGAAAAGATTAAGAAAGATTTAATTTTTATTTAATTCTTATATTTAACCATTCTCCCATTGTTCTTCACTTTACTTTCTCCTTTTACTCTGAATTCTTTCTGCAATCTTTGCTTCCAAGATTTCTCTTGCGTTATTTTCTTTCACGCTCTTTCTTTTCTTTCTTTAAGAAATACAACCGTCCCACAAACTATGGCTTCATCACAACAACCCGCCGCCACCTCCAAAACCCCTTTTAAAAGGTTCTTGAACCCTGTTGTCGAGGAGACCTACAAGAAGTTCTACAGAGAAAGGCAACTATGGGAAGAGCTGGGTTTCCAATACACCCAGTCTGAGGGAGATTTTGGCTTGGAACCCTCTCTATTCGAAAGGATACACAATATGGGCTAGGACCAGTTCGCACGGCAACCTGAAGGAATCAACATCAACCATGTGCGAGAATTCTATGCCCACAGACCGAAACTGGCAAGCCCCTTCGTGTACGTCCGCGGAGAAGGTATCAAGTTTATCGCTGACATGATCAACAACTTCTACGACATAGAAGTCAACGACAATCCACACGAGAAATGAGAGTCCTAATTAACGGTGTCTGACTACAACAAAATCAAGAGGGAGACCTGTAAGCGAAACACCAAGTGGTTAACAGGTAAAAACAACGGGTCAGTCAACCGCCGCAATTTGCTACCTGAGGTAGCCCTTTGGAGTTACTTCATCCAACGCCGCCTGATTCCCAACACGCACGAATCCACAGTCAACATGTCGCAGCTTTCCCTCATCTATAGAATTATGATAGGGCGACAGATCAACACTGGCGAGGTAATCGTAAAGGAGGTCTATGCCAACGTCGAGAAGCCAAACACCAAGGGACCCCTCTTCTTCCATGCACTCATCACTGGCCTGTGTGCCAACTTTCGCGTGCCACCGGACCCCAAAGACAAAATTCTTCCTGCCAAGAAGGGATGGACAAGAAGGGTACTATAGGGCGTGTAGGTGTTCCCTTTTTGTAAGAGTGCAAGTGCACACTCATGTCAAGTTATATTATATTAGATGTCGAATCCCACAAGGACTGGACAACTTGTCCTGTTCGTAGTTCCTGCACAATGGTAGAGTAAAAGCACAAGTGAATTGTTGGTCTGAGAAGAAAAGTAGATAAAAACACAAGTAATAGAAAAGGTGAATCAGGTTGATAGAGGAGACAAGGTATGAGTTATTCTGTGCTGCCAGGATATGATGCCTTGCGGGTATGGAGGGCGGCAAACTACGACCATGTCACGCGGCTGCAGCAGGTCATTGCCACTACAGAGGTGTGTACTGTCTCAGCAGGTGGAACTGATAGAAGTCCTAGCGGCAAGTCTGGCAGATACTCCAAATTTGGCAGGATAGTCGACAGTGATCCCTCCTATTTCTAGGTTAGGTTTCTCAAGATTGCTAACTTGAGGACTAGTGTGGAACCAAGTCAGTCAACTCGGTTAGTGATCACTTTTAGCCACTGAAACTTGTGGACTAGTGTGGAACCAAGTTAGTCACGCATCAGCACGTTGTAGAAGAGTCTATAGAAAACCTAGGATGATTTGAACTAGGAGTACAATGGGTATTTATAGACTCAAAACTAGGTTAAGTCCTCCATAAAGTAGAAGTCCTCTAAAGTAGTTTTCCTTCTTTAATATAGCTTTAAATGCTGACTTCTTTGTTGGAATATGGACTCTTTCTCATTTGCCTTAGCCCGCAAGTAAACTTGGGAATTTTGCTTCGGCAGCCCTAGCCGCCGCTACAGATGTCAGAAAATCATATGAACGCCAGCGATAGATTTAGGAGTTTTTGCTCTACGAATCGCGCTCCAGTTCTCCCAACTTCCATAGTCAGCTGCCGAGGGCAGCAAGGTCGGTGGCAACTCTTTTCGGCAGGTGCTCGGTAACAACTTGTCTTCAGCTGGAACTGCTTCAGTACAGCTCCTAGGTTTGTTCCTTAGCATTGTGTCCTCCGTTCCTCGGTTCCCTCATTCAGCTGTTAGTACCTACATACAAGAATACACTAAAACAGAATCTCATGTTCACCTAAATAAATGATAAGTTATAAAGTAAGGCAGAACAATGAAATAATATAAAATGCTATGCATGAACCTACTTATGCCTAAAATGTGCTTAAAACAGTCATAATAATAGTTGGAAAGTGTATGAAATTTAGGACTTTTAGACACTTTACACACCCCCAAACTCGAACTATTGCTCTTCCTCAAGCAATGCAACCTAAAATACTTGCTCTAATAATAGTCAGAAAGAAAAACGTGTTTTTAACCTGATTGTCTGCCTCAAGGCCGTGGCACATATATATATAACTTAATGTAGGGAAATAAGCGAGAAAATAACTCACAATTAAATTTCTCATGCATGTGTGATGTTTTCATATCTATAAACAAGCTAAATACGTAGAATAAATAATTAAACAAAGATACTGCTGTAATTTAAAGGTTTCTGCCGAGGCAGCACAGTTTCAACACATTATTATTTTTAATCAAGGCAGTGAGGGCTTCAACTTATCACAACTACTCTTCCATGTCTGGCGTTCAGATAGGAGCAAACTACAGAACCCCGAACCCTTGGAGTACAGTCATCCCGTGAAGGCTTTCATTCACTCGTGCTAATTTTTCCAGCACTTTTAAGCTTTCAGATTCATGGACTTTGATAGTAGCGAAGTGTCCTCGCACATCATTCTTCCTAGAGCATGTTGCGGGCACCTCTAGGGTAACACAACACTTTTCTTTGTTTTTGACTTTGCTGCCTTCGCAGTTCTGCATTTTTCTGTTTCTTTTGCTTGCCTCGGCGGCTACCTGCAATTATCGTTAGAATTTTGCAAAGAATTCTAAAAAACAAACAGGCAGTGTTCATTAAGTATTCTAACACATTCAACAAGTAACAGAGATGTTTAACATTTTTAGGCAAAAAGAAAAAATCTAAGTCATATTTCATGCTTTTTCCCAAGATTAAGTTCAATTTTAATTAGGTGCGAAAATAAATTAATCGGCTATCCTATCATAGGCACAAGTCATAACAAACTTTCCTTTTCCAATTATTACTAAGGCAAGTACAATGCAACCTATATGCAACTAAGAATGCATACAAATGATGTGAGAGCTATCCCCCCAAACTCGAGATGGGCATTGCCCTCAATGCACAAAACAGAAAAGTTAAGAAAATAAAATATACATGTTAAAGATAACAATAAGAAAACATAATAAATAAAAATAAAAATAAAAATAAAAGAAAATAAATTAAAATTTTGCCGAGGGTTGAGAGGAGGTTGGATTCTAGTTAGATGAGGTGGAGGAGGATGTTTGGATGACGAAGCGGCGGCTGACAGATGCCTTGGCGGCGGTTCTAGCAGGTGAGGTCTTTATTTTCCGCGTCAGCTAGACTCTCTTCAGCGTATGATGTGGCTCTTTATGAGGCTCGACAGGGGGAACGGCGGGAGATGTGTCGCTCTCTTCTAACTCAGTCTCGAGGTCAACAGGTTCTTCGGCTATTATGTGCCGCTTCCTCTTCCTGGTTCCTTCCTCCGTGGGTGCTGCCGGAGGGATGAACGCCATAGGGATGGCTTCTATTGCTGCTACTACTGTTGCTTCTGACTCTAGTGGCGGTTTCTCAATTTCCTCTATTGAAGAGAAGTCTGCCACTGTATTGGCTATGCAGGCTGGGGAGAGATTCTGTTAGTGCCTCTCAGGTGAGTCTGCCACTGTGTTTGATGGAGTGGCAGCTGCGTGATGCGGAGAATGCATATGAGAGGGCACTTGGCGGTCTATTTGGCGGGTAGCAGCGGCTGGTGGAGTTCTTTGTGCTGCTGTTGCAAGCTCCGTAGGGAATGTTGGCATTGTGAGCACATCACCGAGGAATTTTTGCTGGAAATAAGTCACCAAGGCTTCTTGGGTCTCCTCCACATAGTTCATGAAGGCCAATTGTTACTGCTCTATCCGTTTTGTATGTTCTAAGAGTGTTTGCAGCAGCGGGAAGACCTCTTTGTCTAGGGCAGCATCAGTACTACCGGGGGTGGCTGGCGTTTCAAATTGTGTGGCAGAGGGTTGACTGGGCATTGCTGGTTCTTTCTCCGCATCTTGCATCATATGAATGCAGACCTTTTTGGTCCAGCCCTCCTTGGCAGTTGTAAGCTCATCTGTGGGCTCTACCGGGACTCAGAAGCTGGAGTAGAGACATGTGATGAGTGATGGAAAGTACAACATGCCCTTCTTCTTCTTGAAGTAATTGTATATTTCTGTGTAGATGATTTCTCCTACGTTGATCGGCCGGTTCATCAGAATACTGTGAATTAAGGCGAGGCGCGGCCGATCAACTGTTGAGTTGTGGGATGTGGGCAGAAGACGCCTTTTAACAAACGTGTTCCATAACATAGCCTCAGGCAACAGGTGGCGGCGCTGGACAGATCCCACATGTTTGCCCCCCAGCAATGGTGTGTTGGGCTTGCAGATTCTGGCCTTGATCTCTACATAGTGGGCAGCCATCATTGACTGCCTCCATTCATCGTGCGGGTTGTCGTTCATATCGAAGCCGTAATAGATGTTGATGACAGCAGGGTTGATTTTGACTGCCTCCCCACGGACGTAGACAAATGGCTTGTCTGGGCAGGGTTGATGGGAGTAGAATTCCCTGACTATAGTGATGTTCGCTATATCAGGCTGCTGAGCGAACATCTCCCATCCCTTGTAGTGGATGGTTCGGAACAAGGCGGGCTCAAGACCACGGTCTCTCATTTGCATCGTGTAATGGAAGCCTTGTTCCTCCCAGAAGACCTGCTTGAAGAATTTTTCTCTATATCTCTCCTCGTCCACCTTGAAGAAAAACCTTGTATAGATGGGCTTTTGGGTTGATGTTGAGGTCATGTGAACGGTTGTATTCTAACTGAAAATAGAAATGAAAGTTGTGAGAGAGCAGGGGAATCAGATAGCAAATATCAAGAAGGTGAAAGTAAAGTAAAATGAAGTGAGTGAGAGGTGTATATATAGGGGCTACCGAGAGGTGCTGGGGCGGCATTAAATGCTCAACAGTCTGATTTTCTCGCACACGTTACATATTTTTCTGCCTGTTATTTTCGGAGCCGTTGGCGGCTAACTAGCCGTTATGCTTTGCTGCGCTGGCTGCTGACTCGGCAGGATGATGGGCGGGCTTCTTGTTGGTCTTCCTTTGTAGTACGCTCTTTTATTCTTGATCCTAAAATAAAAATAGAAATAGAAATAAAAATAATTAAATGACTTTTGATAAATAAGATGCTGAAAATTAATCTAATCCTAAAACAAAATAAACTTTAATCCTAATGCATAAAAATAAAATTAATAAAATAAAAATAAAAATTAAGTTATGTTGGGAGTGCATTTAGGTGTATCTCCCAGACATAACCACTTCTTGAGGTGGTTTAGCTTTTTCTCCCCTCCTGTGGGGTCCTCTTGTTCTTTCAGATGCTGCGTTATAAGGTCCTTCAATCTGCCCTTAGGTCGATCGCGGAAATTGTTGCACTGTCCTGTTTCCACACTAATCTTGGTAGCTCTTGCATCCGGGCATTCTTTTCCTTCCTCAGAGGGTTGAAGCACGTTCATCCTTATGATCTGATCCTCTACCCTCATTGTCAACTCCCCTAGTTCCACATCTATCAGCGTTCTTCCCATGGCCAAGAAGGGTCGCCCAAAATGATAGGGGCTTACTCGTCGGCCTCACAATCAAGGATGAGGAAGTCGGCGGGGAGAATTAGGTTGCCCACCTTTACCAGTATGTCTTCAATCTTTCTCTCCGGTTGCACAAATGAGTGATCAGCAAGTTTAAGCATAACGGAGGTCGGTTTGGCAGGTCCAATACCTAGTTTGTCGAAGACAGCCTTTGGCATCAGGTTGATGCTGGCTCTAAGTCACACAGGGCTCTAGCCTCGTGCTTGCTGCCTAGCCTGCATGGTATAATAAAGCTGCCCGGATCTATCTTCTTGGGCGGCAGCTTATTATGCAACATAGCCATGCACTCTTTAGTGACGACCACCGTCTCGAATTCCCCTATCCTCTTCTTCTTAGAAACCATGTCTCTGAGATGCTTGGCATAGTTTGGCATGCTTTGTATGGCTTCTATTAGAGGAATATTAATATGCACATGTTTCAGAATATCCATGAATTTTTTGAATTGGTGCTCCTGTTGCTGTTGCTTGAGCTTTTGGGGAAATGGTGCTGGCACGCAGATGTCCTCTATTTGTTCCTTGCTTGGGGGCTTAGTCCGGGGATGATCATCCTTGTCAGGGCTACTTTCATGTTTTGCTGCTGGGGCGGCTGTAATATGTAGTGCTGCTGGGGCAGGTTTACTTGTCTGTTCCGGCTGAGGTTCTGGCTGTTTTACCATTCTTAGTTCATCCAGTTGCTTTCTACTTCTTGTAGATATAGCCTTGCAATGTTCATAAGTGGGCTTAGCTGCTTCTGGCGGGCTGTTGGATGATGCTCCCATTGTCCGGCTGTGGTAGATTTCGGTGAACTTCCCAAATTGGGTCTCCAGGTTCTTAATGGCAGCCTCCTGGTTGTTCATCTTCATCTCTGTCATGTCCATAACAAACTCAATTTTCTCAATAAATTTATTTGTATAAACAATAAATTCACCAGTTTGTTTCATAAAGGTATGTAGAGTTGCTTCTAGTGAATTATTGTGTTGCGACTGTTGAGTCTCCTGTCGGGACTGATTCTGCTGGTAGCCTCCATGTAGTTGTTATGGATTTGCAGCTGTCTTTGTGTTGCTCCTGGAGAAGTTGGGATGGTTTCTCCAGTTAGGATTATAGGTGATCTGAGTAGGCCTACTATTCCTCTCATATCCTCCCATGTAATTTGCAGATGCGGTGCAGTCAGAGGAATCGTGGTTGGCCCCACATTCGCCACAGAATGGCTCAACAACTTTTACTTCATGGACCTTCCCAAGGGGTTGCACGATCTTCATTACCAGCTCCGTTAATTGATCGAGGTGGGCGTTAACAGATTCTGAAGCTTCTATCTCATTTACAGTAGTTGGCCGCCTTGTGGCACCTCGGCGGGCTGTTGGGTATTTATAATCATTTTGGTGGCTATGTTCAGTAGTCGCAGTGCTTCCTCTAGAGATCTGTCTAGGATGATCGCATTGACCGAGGCATCTATCATCATCCGAGTTGGGTGGTTAACCCCGTTGTAGAATATAGATACCTGAGTCCAAGCCGGTAGACCATGTAGCGGCCAGTTATTCAGCATTTGTTGGTACCGCACCCATGCCTCATACATCGGCTCATCATCCCCTTGTCTAAAGGCTGTGATCTCATTCCGCAGCCTATCTGTGATGTTTGACAGGCTGAATCGGTCTAAAAAGTCTTTGTAGAGTTCCACCCATGAATTAAAAGATCCGGCTTGTTGGTTATTTAACCACTATTTCGCCCTATCCCTCAGTGAATAGGGAAATAGCCTCAGCTGTAGTACGTCCTGGTGAACCCCATTTATATTGAATGCTTGAAAAATGTCTAGGAATCCTCGTAAATGCTGCCGAGCATCTTCTGTGGAAGTCCCTCCAAAGTGCCCTAGTGTGTTTATCATGTTGAACATGATGAGCTTCAGTTCAAAATGGTCTGCCCCTATCTCTGGTTCAATCACTATTGGCTCGAATCTTTGGAAGTCATGTTCTAGGTAGTCTCTAGTTGTCCACACTTGGGGTGGATCAGGGGGATCTTGCCTATGCTATTCTTTTGGTCTTCTACACGGCAAGTCATGCTGCCCGCCCCTGCCATTGATGGCATCAATTGGGGGGTCCTCGTTTACCCTAGTCTCTTCCTTTGCTTTGCCCTTGTCTTTGTTCTTTAAGGCTTCCCTGAGCTCCCTCTTAATTCGTCTAGTTTCACGCTCAAGATCGTCGTAGATAATGAAATTTCCTATAGGGTTAGCCTTGGTCATACACTTGCAAAGGACACATTAATTTTTTTTCGATTAAAAATAAAAATAAAGTAAAAGGTGCAGAAATTGAAAAACGAAATTCGCTGTTACCAATCCCCGGCAACGACGCCAAGTGTTCCCTTTCTGTAAGAGCGCAAGTGCACACTCTTGTCAAGTTATAGTATATAAGATGTCGAATCCCACGAGGACTGGACAACTTGTCTCGTTCATAGTTCATGCACAATGGTAAAGTAAAAGCACAAGTGAATTGTTGGTCTAAGAAGAAAAGTAGATAAAAACAAAAGTAATAGAAAAGGTGAATCATGTTGATAGAGCATGCAAGGTTATGCTGCCACTAAGTGTGAAAACTGCGTTGTAATAGGTATGCGTTATTCTGTGCTACCACGATATGTTGCCTCGGCGGGTATGGCGGGCGGCAAACTACGACCCTGTCACACGACCGCAGCAGGTCACTGCCACTGCAAGGGTGTGCACTGTCTCGGCAGGTGGAACGGATAGAAGTCCTGGCGGCAAGTCTGGCAGATACTCTAAGTTCGGCAGGATAGTCGACAGTGATCCCTTCTATTTCTAGGTTAGGATGCTCGAGATTGCTAACTTAAGGACTAGTGTGGAACCAAGTCAGTTAACTCGGTTAGTGATCCCTTTTAGCCGCAGAGACTTGTGGACTAGTGTGGAACCAAGTTAGCCACGCCTCAGCACGTTGTGACCGTACTTAACCATTTCGTGAGCCTTGCACTTTTGTGCCCGACAAATGGATTCTCTCAAACGACTGGTGTAGAAAGATTGAAAGAATGAAGACCAATGGATTAAGTAAACGTGGAATATTTTATTGAAGAAATAACTCAAAATCCTAAAACAACCGTTTCTCACTAGTTACAACATAACCCTAACCCAAATAGAATTTAGAACATGGCGGCAGTGAAGAACACAAAAAGAGTCTATAGAAAACCTAGGATGATTTGAACTAGGAGTACAATGGGTATTTATAGACTCAAAACTAGGTTAAGTCCTCCTTAAAGTAGAAGTTCTCTTAAGTAGCTTTCCGTCTTTAATATAGCTTTAAATGCTGACTTTTTTTTGCTAGGAATACAGACTCTTTCTCGTTTGCCTTAGCCCACAAGTAAACTTGGGAATTTTGCTTCGGCAGCCCTAGCCGCTACTACAGATGTCGGAAAATCATATGAACGCTGGCGATAGATTCAGGAGTTTTTGCTCTACGTATCACGCTCCATTTCTCCCAACTTCCATAGTCAGCTGCCGAGGGCAGTAAGGTCGGCGGCAACTCTATTCGGCAGGTGCTCGGCAACAACTTGTTTTCAGCTGGAACTGCTTCAGTACAACTCCTGGGTTTGTTCCCCAGCATTGTGTCTTCCGTTCCTCGGTTCCCTCGTTCAGCTGTTAGTACCTACATACAAGAATACACTAAAACGCAGGATATGCTTAAGACAATTATTGGCGAGTCATTTCATTACGCTATTGCATTTGATATTTTGGGGTCAAGCATTGGTTTTAAAACATATGTTTGTCATTTTTTTTCAAAATTAAGTTATTCTCCTATTTTTGAAATATACACTAGCAAATTGCCTTTTTGCATTACTTTATGATAACAATTAAAGCATAGGTGATACATGCATGGGAGGGCTAAAACGATGCATTTTAGCCAAAAAATATGAAGTTATTTTATAAGTCTTGAATTTCATCAACTATCTCGTTTTCTACACCAAGATCACGCTTTCTTACCGATTTGCTGAACTTGGAGTTTTGAGATTTTCTTGGATCATATTAGTGAGTTTGCTAGATTAATTGTGATCTAGAGGGTTCCTAGATTTTGAGGTAATTCTTGGATCCTGGCTCCGAATCAATAGGGACATAGAGTTGGTTTTCGCCAAGATACTTTGATGGTTCGATAAAGAAGATTGAATAAAATCATGATTTCAGAAAAATGGAGGCAGTTTGCTCACCCTAATGTTTGACTAGATGAAGACTCTGAATGTTGGGTCAAAGACGAGAAAATAGTTGAGCTTAAGATTGATTAAAGGCAATGTTGAACATAACAAATGATGAGAGTTCTTATATAAGAATAGTATAGGGAGCAAAGGTAGATTGTTTACAAAGGTGGGTGGTAACCCTGAAGATAAGAAAGTTGTTCACGCAAAAGGATTAAAAGCATGCTGATGAATTAGATATGAGATGAGTATTTAATTGATAACACAAAGATTTAATAGTATACTGCAAAAAAGAGAAGCAAAAAGAATTGAAACTGACCTTTCAAGGAGAAGCTTATTTGAACAGCTCTGGGGATGTTGCAATTCATGCATCACGTAGTAGTAGTAGTTCAAGCTTAGAACAAGCTCTACATCCACTACCTTAGCTCCCACTAAGGATTTTCAACCAATTTCACTAGAAATTTGTCCCCTTTTCTAGGATTAGGAGGAAATCCCACCAAGACTCTCTCGAATACAAAGATTGTTGGAAAATGAAAGATAAACCTCACAAGGTGGAATATTTGCCCCAAATTACAAGTACTCTCAACCTAAATTGATAAAAGATGAATAAAATTAAAAACTCACTCAATTGGGTACAAGGTTTAACTCTAATAGCTCAAAGGTTTGGATTTGTGCTTGGATATTTGCAATTAAGTTTAATATTTGTTGTTGTAGCTTTTGAGGCTTGTTTATATACCCTTGCATTGATTTCTAGCCATTTTGGTAGTTGAGATCATCAATAGAACCGTTGGGCTTCATTTTTCCTGCAATTAATGCACATTTGCAACCTACCGTATCGGTACTGAACAAGGGTATCGATATCTGTCTCAAAACAGAAAGAGCCATTATGCACATTTTAGAGGGCGTATCGATACGCTATAAAGGCATGTCAGTACGGGTACAATGTAAAAAAAGAGGGGCGTATCGATACTCTAAGACTGTATTGATACAGATATTTCTCATTGGAATCCTGAGTAAAACTTTAGCAAAAAAGTATATCGATACGCTATATGAGCATATCGATACGGTCGAACGACCGTTTGAAATTTTTCTGAAATCATAACTAACAAGCAACGATCAAAAACTTTAAATGCAAAGATTTTATCAAATCATATCAAAACTGTATCGATTCGGGTACAACCGCATCGATTCACTTAAATACAAACTTAATCCTAAAAACAAAATCATAAATGATATGATCATAGACTACTTGTCATCGTCTTCGTCCTCGTCTTCTTCATCATCATCATGGTTGGTTTGAGACTTTCGAGTATGATTGAGCCAAGCACCATGAAAGGCGGTGAAATAGACATCTATGGAAGTTTGTTGTTGTTCAAGGGCCTTGAATCGATCCTCCAATTATGTAAAGCGAGTACCAATGGCCGCAAATCCGGCATTCTTGTTCGCATCTAAAGAAGCAATATTAGTCCCTAAGGATGTGAATTGCTCATTTTGATATGCCATGAGTCCATCCATGAAAGATTGAGCTTGTTGAACTTGTGGACCTTGTGGAGCGGCCAGAGGAGGTTGATCGTCTTAAGGAGGAGGTCAATTAACACGAACCCATTCATGATCAATGTACTCAAAGTGAGCACGAGTTAGGAAGTGTTCATCGATCAGCTTGCATAGAGGTTCGGCGGCATCATGGGAACAATCGATCTCCAAGGAATGGAACAAGAAGCTCAAAGCCGTGCCATAGAAAAAAGACTTGGCTTGATCGGTGTGACGGTGTTGAACAAGATAAACCAAATCGAAAAATATAATTTGGAAAAGGTTTGGGCGCTTACCCTCTCGGAAACAATGGAGCCAAAAAGCATCAACTTGGCGAATGGTAGATAATTTCCCACCGGAAGGATGAATCCACCAAGAGATGATAAGATGGAGGATACGGTCATGGGCATCAAGGACGATTATAGAGCCAAGTTGAGAATGCCCCAATGAGTGTTCATCATCAATTCCCAAATTTTCAAAACCAAAAACGTTATATAAAACACTTTGGTCAATTCGAAATTTCTTTCCCATAATATAGGATTTAATGGAAATTACACTTTCCCTAGCTTGATCATGAATACATCGGTCATTAGCAAAGAAAAGCAAAACGAGATTTCGATATAAAACTGGGGGTACACTTAGAAAAGTCATAAATTTCTATTGTTGTAACAATCTAAAATATTTGAACTTAAAACGTTCGAAGTTTAGAAAAGGGATTGAAACAACTCTTTTCCTCTCGGATTGAAAAAGCTTGGTATTGTTTATAATGGGGCATAGCTGAAAGGGATTGAAAACTATTTTGAATAATAAAACTAAGGTTCGGTTTAGTAATACCCCCATTTCCCGAATTGGGATTAGATGAACTAGAAGGCAATTCATTCCTTGGTCTCCTTTTCAGCCCCATAATAACCTGAAAAACATCAAACCATTCGATAACAATGTATGTAATTATCATCACATTCGATCCAATAACCATTCCAATAATTCAAGGTACTAAGAAAAACACTATATTTTATATGTTAAAAATATATACAAGTATAAATATTAATTTTGGTAAAAATAGTTTTGAAAAACAGTATATTAAAGTAAACGATATATTTATATATTTGAAACAAAAAGTTCAGATTTTAAAAATTTTTTGCAAAAACTTTAAAACCCTTATTACAAATATACTATGTATATAAAAATTAGTTGAAAATAATAACAAAAATTAAACGAAAATTAAAAAGAAAGAAAAATGTTTTTGTACCTTGAGTAATGGATTTGGATGAATGAAGGATGATGAATGCAACAAATTGATAGCAAATCTTAGTCTTGATGTGTTGATGAAAAAACCCAAAAGAATTTTGAGTTTGGTGTGAAAAATTATGGGTTTGAGGAGGTTTTTATAGATGAAAATCAGCAAAGGTTTTGAGGGGAAAAGGGTTTGTGTTTTAATTGATGTGAAACACCCATTTAAATTCCAACAGCTTACCTTATCAATATATTGACGTGGCGTACCGATCCACCGTATCGGTACTATTTTCATACCATATCGATACGCGTGACCGTATCGATACAATTAAGACTGTATCGACGCCCATTGAGCAACCCGTATCGATACACTATTACCTGTAGCAATACATTTTTACCAGAAATGCTTTTTTGAGCTGACTTGAGTTCAATAATTGGATTTTAATCGATCCTAAATGCATGTGTATGATGAATGAGCAACATTTATGCACTAAAATAGATATATACTCTCCCTAGCAACAAGCATAGATGCATCAAGAAGCAAAAACACATAAACATGATCATCATTCAAATTCAAGCAAATGTTTTGACATTTAAGGGCTCTAAAAGGTCAAGATAGGCTAGTTAGACCTAACTCTCTTCTAAGAGTCCAAAAATGCTCTTTGTCTAATTGCTTTGTAAATATATCCGCTAGTTGGTTTGAGGTATCAACATATTCTAGAACAACATCATTCTTTAGGACACAATCCTTAATGAATTGGTGTCTTATCTCTATGTGCTTGGTTCTAGAATGTTGGATGTGATTCTTAGTGAGACATATGGCTCTAGTGTTGTCACACTTAAGGGGTATTGTACCTACATCAATTCCATAGTCTAGAAGTTGTTGTTTCATCCAAAGGACTTTAGCACAACAACTCTCGGCCGATATGTATTCCGCTTCGGTGGTAGATAAGGCTACTCTATTTTTTTTCTTAGAGAACCAAGATATGAGCATACTACCTAGGAATTGGAAAGTGTCGGAGGTAATTTTTTCTATCTATTTTTCAACCCCCATAATCTACATCGGAATAAGCATGTAGGTTAAAGGAAGAGTCTCTAGGATACCAAAGGCCTAAACAAGGTGTGTCTCTAAGGTATCTAAAGATTCTCTTAATGGATACAAGGTGTGATTCTCTAGGGCTAGCTTGAAACCTAGCACACAAGCAAACACTAAACATGATATCGGGTCGACTTGTGGTAAGGTAAAGCACAAAGTCAATCATTGAGCGATAAAGCTTAGAATCGACACACTTACCTCCTTCATCTCTGTCAAGCTTAATTGACGAGCTCATTGGAGTGGCTTAAGGCTTCACATTCTCCATGTCAAACTTCTTGAGCATATCTTTGATGTACTTAGCTTGATCGATGAAGATGCCATCCTTCCTTTGCTTGATTTGGAGCCCCAAGAAGAATGAGAGTTCCCCCATCATACTCATCTCAAACTCACATTGCATTAACTTAAAAAATTCTTGGCAATAAAATTCATTAGTAGAACCAAATATAATATAATCAACATAAATTTGTACTACTAAGATGTCATTTTCATTTCTTTTAATGAAAAGTGTAGTGTCCACCTTGCCTTTTTCAAAATCTTTTTCAACCAAAAAGTTTGAAAGACTTTCATATCAAGCTTTAGGAGCTTGACTCAAACCATATAAAGCTTTAGTTAGTTTAAAAATATGGGTTAGATAAATTGGATATTCAAAACCGGGTGGTTGTTCAACATACACTTCTTCATTTATAAAACTGTTTAAAAATGCACTTTTAACATCCATTTGAAAAGGCTTGAATTCATGATAACATGAAAATGCAAGAAGCATCCTAATTGCTTCTATTCTAGCTACGAGTGCATAGGTTTCATCAAAATCGATTCCCTCTTCTTGAGTATAACCTTGAGCAACAAGTCTAGCCTTGTTCCTCACTATGTTACCACTCTCATCTAGTTTGTTTCTAAATACCCATTTAGTTCCTATAGTAGACTTATTACTAGGCCTATTAACTAATGTCCAAAATTTACTCCTCTCAAATTGATTAAGTTCTTCTTGCGTGACCAATATCCAAAAATCATCTTTTAATGCTTCTTTGATATTTTTAGGCTCAATGCATGAAATAAATGCAACATTATTAAGCAATCTAAGAGAGGATCTAGTGGTTACCCCTTGGATGGATCACCCAAAATTTCACCATCTTTTACATAGTTTAGTTCCCTTTGGTAGTTCACTTCCTTTTCTCCAAGATTCACGTCTTTCAAGGATTCTATGGGAGGATCTTGTGCTTCTTCTTCTTTTGTTGGAATCTCATCTACCTTTGATGATTTTCCACTATCATTGACTTTAATGATTTCTACATCATCATCATCATCACAAGAATCCTTCCTCGGAAGGAGGTTATCATAAAAAACCACATGTATAGACACTTCTACAACTAAGGTTCTTTTGTTAAACACTCGATAGGCTTTATAGTTTAAAGAATATCCTAAGAAAATTGCTTCATCACTTTTTGCATCAAATTTACCTAAATGGTATTTTCCATTATTTAAAACAAAACACTTGCATCCAAAAGGATGGAAATAGCTAATGTTAGGCTTTTTTTATTTTAAAACCTCATAAGGAGTTTTCTTTAAAATTAGCCTAATCATTACTCGATTTATGATATTACAAGCGGTGTTTGTGGCTTTCACCCAAAAATACTTAGGTAAATTGTTTTCACAAAGCATGATTCTAGCCATTTCTTCTAAAGTATCGTTTTTCCTCTCAACTACCCCATTTTGTTGAGGAGTGCGAGGTGCAGAAAAATTGTGGCTGATAAAATTAGAGTTAAAAAAATCCTCAAAACCTAGATTATAAAATTCCGATCCATGGTCACTTCTAATATGAGTAATGTTTTGACCAAGGTCATTTTGAGTAATTTTTGAAAATGTGATGATTTTTTCTAAAGCCTCATCTTTTGTACTTAAAAAGAGAACCCAAGTGTATCTAGAAAAATACTCAACTAAAACATAAGCATATGATTTTCCACCGAAGCTAGTTGTCCTAATAGGCCCATAGAGATTCATATGGATCAATTGTAAAACTCTACTATATGAAACATCATTAATGGATTAAATGAAGTTCGTTTTTGTTTACCCTTAGCACAAGCATCACAAATTTTATCTAAGGAGAATTTTAGCTTAGGTAAACCTCTAACTAGATTTTGGGAAACAAATTTCTCTAAAATATTTATGCTAGCATGTCCTAGTTTCCTATGCCATAACCATGCATCATTTTCATTTTGAGCAACTAAACATGCATTGGATGTATGGATGTCATCTAGATGCACCATGTATATATTACTTATGCGATGACCAATGAGAATTATCTTATTTGTTTTAATGTTCACAATTTTACAACCATTAACATAAAAAATAACATTAAAAACCCTTTATCACATAATTGACTAATGCTTAACAAGTTATGCTTTAGACCATTGGCATATAACACATCTCCAATAAGAATAGAAGAGAGATTACCAATGGGACCTATACCCTCAATGTGACCTTTGGAGTTGTCACCAAATGTCACCACTCTACCACTCTTTGGCTTTAGCTCCATGAATCTACTCTTGTCGCCGATCATGTGTCTTCAGCTCCATGAATCTACTCTTGAGCATCCTCAATGTGGCCAATGAATCTTATTTCCCAACTACATTAATAGAAGCCTTAAGCTCATTCACCACTTTGTGGTGATCATCATGAACTTTTGAAAGAAGATTGTTTAAATCAACATTTTCATTTTAAAAATACTTTAAATCATCTTGTAAAACCACAATCTTCTTTTCAAGTTCTAAGTTGGTTTTGTAAAGGGAATCCTTTAGGTTTTTCAAATCAGAAATCAATTTCTTGTTTTTCAAAACCGATTCCTTGTACTTTTCATCCAACTCATCGTAAACCTCTTGCAACTCATCATATGCATCTTGAAGTTCATAAAATGTAAAATCGAAAATAGATGAGTCAAGGTTTACCTTAGGATCATCATCAATAGCCCTGAGGTAAAGATTAGCCACTTCGTGCTCCTCTTCATCAGATGATCATTCTTCATCACTCCAAGTGGCAACGAGGGCTTTTTGCTTTTTCTTCTTATCGAAGCCTTTTTTCTTGAGTTTAGGGCAATCCGATCTTATATGCCCGACTTCTTACATTCATAACAAATGAGTTGATCACTCTCCTCTTCTTTGTTTTTGTTGTTGAAGTATTTTCTCCTTTGGAACTTTCTTCCCCCGCTGGACTTTATGAACCGAGAGAATCTCTTGGCTATCATAACCAATTCCTCAAACTCATCCTCACTAGAATTGTTTTCCCCTTGAGATACCTTGAGAGAAATTCCTTGCTTCTTCTTCTCTACCTTTTGCTTCTCCACTCTTTTCGTCTTCCCTTCCTTTCTTCATGATCATGGGTAAGGAGAGATCCCACCAACTCATCGAGCTTTAAAGTCTTCAAATTCTTGGCCTCAATGATTGCGGTTCTCTTCCCATCCCATGATTTGAGAAGAGATTAAAGAAGCTTCTAGACTAGCTTGTCTTCGAGAATGATCTCACCGAAACCTTTGAGACCATTTACAATGACAGAGAACCGATCAAACATCTTGGAGACGCTCTCATCCAGCTCCATCTTGAAATTCTCATGACTCAAATTAAAGATCCCAATCTTGGTCTCCTTTACATCGTTGGTGCCATCGTAGGTGGTCTCTAGCTTGTCTCACACTTCCTTTGCAATTGTGTAGGATGACATCTTTGCATAAATATTGTAACCCCCTTAACCCGGCCTAGACGGTTGACCCGAATTAAGAAAGTCACACGGGGAAAACCAAAGTCAACCCGAAAGTCAACCTTGATTAACGACCCTTTTTTTTTTCTTTTTAAAACTTATCTAGATGCACGTTAACCCTAATGGTGATCACACAAACATCATACTCAAAGGTCACAAACATCAGAGATCAAACAGGGACCCAATTGAACAAATTACAACTTTAGGGACCAAATTGTAATTTCTGATAATTAAAAGGGCTTAACCCAAATTAATCTTACCAACTTGAAATTAGTCAGGTTTCATGCTTCTCTGTGAAATTTCAGCTCAAAAGGACTTCCCAAGCTCATACAATTGAACAAACAAGATTCAGGACCAAAATGCAAACAATTCAAAACATATAACTGCCCATGTCAGCCCCCAACGGTCGACCGTTCCGAAACAGGTTGACCCTGTTTCGAAACACGGGCCGTTCCGCAACCAGTACCGCAACGGGGGTCTGGCAGAGGCCAAACCGTTTCGAAACGGTGCATACCGTTTCGGACCCCTGGGTTCATTCAAGGCACCCGTTCCGAAACGGTGCACACTGTTCCGAAACGCCCTGCACAGAATTGTTCCAAATGCATTCCAAAACATGCAATTGATCATTCAAACATGCTCCAAATGCTACCAAACTTTACCAGCATGCAATTCAACATATATAAGACATACTTGCATCAACAATTCAACAAAACAACATCATATGCAAAAAGCCCCAAATCTATAGGCATGCTTCCTACACAAGCTAGCTATTCAAGCACAAACTTCCACAACAAGCATATAATGATCCAATCCAAAAACCAGCATTCAAATCATCATTCGACATACTTAGGGAGTTCCAAACACCTTCCAAAACATACACATTGGTCCCCCATTGCCAAATTACCCAAAAGCTAAAAGTACTTATAAAACCTTCCATACATTGAGCTTTACTTGAACTTAATTGCTTGCCCTCCTTGCTGCCCCTCAAGGTTCTTTAATGCTCTGCATTATTGAATTAAGAAAACGAGAGAGCGTAAGCAAAAGCTTAGTGAGGAATGCTCTTAAAAACCATTCAATAATGCAATTAAAAACATTTACAAATCATGCTTATAATCAACCTTTGCACATGCTCAAAAGCATACTTAAAACAAGCAATCTCATGCTTCAACATAAACATAACATGTCATATTGGCTCAAGTGACAATTTCCATTTCTTAAAACAAGTTCATCAACTTCCCAAGGACTTTTAAACACCTTGGCCCCAAGGACTTTTAAACACCTTGGCCATGGACTTTTAAACACCATGAATGAGGACCACACAAGGACTTTTAACCACCTTTGTGTCCATAGCTTGAATCACCCCAAGGACTTTTAAACACCTTGGCCCCAAGGACTTTTAAACACCTTGGCCCCATGGACTTTTAAACACCATGGAAAGGATCGCCTAAGGACTTTTAACCACCTTAGTGTCCGCAACAAGAATCATCCAAGGACTTTTAACCACCTTGATGTTCTTAAGTAACAAGGCTCACTCAAGGACTTTTAACCACCTTAGTGACCTTAACATTTTCAAAACATCACTTGCCAATATACATCTTTTTCATCAATTAATCCACTGTTTTAAAGCATTAAACCAAGCCATTTACATCATGCATTTCAAAGCATCAAACCACATTATTTCAATGTATAAAATCAAGGAACTCCTACCTAGAGTTACCTTCAACATATGGCTTACAACATCAGCAAAAACCATGCTAAAACATGCTTTCAAAACAGTAATTAAAACATGCAAATAACCATTTTGCATCACAACAAATTCATGGCCACCACTAGAGAGAAATTCCGAAAACTTACACTTGAGCTTAGCAAAGTTGTTTAGACTTAGACTAAGCTCCCAAAACTTCAAACCTTGGTTTTAAAATCTGAAAACCCAACTTCACTCACCGATTTCCACTTTGCTTCAAGCCAAAGCACCAAATCAAGCTTCCGGATCAACAACTCTTGGATCCAAGGATGCCTCCCCTGTTTCAACACATCAAAGCAGAGGATTAATGCATCATCATGCATTAATTGCTTCAATGAAAGCACCTAAACTCGCTGCTCTCATTCAACCTCCATTTTCGGCCACCAAACACAACCGAAAATGCATCCAAGCCACTTCTAAACAAAGCCCAGCCATAAACCAGCAAAACCACACTTCCATAAACATCATATAACATCTAAAAACAACCTATAAACATCCTTATACCTCCAGCAACATCAGATCACCAAGATCACCTCAAAAACAAACTTGAAACACAAGCTAAACTTAGGAAACTCAACCTATCCGGGATTGCATCAATCAAAACTCAATTCCTTATCAATTTAGAGTTCATTTAACATCAAAAACACATCTCAAATCACAGATTACTCAGATCTAACGAAAATCATGAAAAATCATCAAATCTTGCATTATAAGCCAAGATCCATTTCACCACTTTAAAACCTTTCATTAAACATCAATTTAGGATTGAAAACTTAGGAATTTTAGTAAAGAACTGATAGTTTAGAGGAGAAGGACGTTCTTACCTCCAAACTTGAGTTTCTCCTCTTTTTGGAATCAAAATCCTTGTTGAAACAAGTAGCAATTGAAGAGGTTTTGAAGATATGTTGATTAGGAATCAAATGAGAGTTGAAAGGAGGGATTTAGGTGAAGAAATCAGAAGCAATTCTCTGGAAATGGAGTGTTTGGATTGAGAGAAAAAGAGAGAAAGAAAATTAGGAAAAGTTGGTTACAAAAATCTAAAATAGCCAAATGGCTTTCCCTCCACTTTTAATATCATTTAAATCAGATTTTAGACCTAAAATATCTTAGAAAAATCTGGAGAAACTCCCTTTGGGTAAATAGCTCCTTAAAGATTCAAAGTTTCAACCCTTTATAAAACAGCCACCAAACTTTCAAAAATTACATTTTGGTCACTAGACAAAATGTCACCCTTCCGAAACTCATTTTCCAAAATTGATTTCACAGTTCACATAATTATATTAAAAGATGATTTTAGAACATTTTTCCATATTTTTAATGCAATCCGAACTAGGCTTTCCTAAATTCGCCTCTTTAGATTCGAACAGCACTTTGACCAACCGGTCAACGCCCAAGACTTCTAAGCCCAAAACCGGGGCGTTACAACTCTCCCCCCCCTTAAGAAATTTCGTCCTCGAAATTTACCTGAAGGAAAGAGATAAGGAAACTGCTTCAGCATGTCTTCCTTCCGCTCCCACGTGGCTTCCTCAACACCTCGATGCTTCCACAGCACCTTCACCAACTCAATGGTCTTGCCACGAAGAACCTTGCTATCCGAATCCAGAACCTTCACCGGTTCCTCATCGTAGGTCAAATCCGGATTCAATTCCATTTCCTCCACAGGCATCACATGTGAAGGATCAGATCTATACTTCCGGAGCATAGAAATATGGAACAAATCATGAATCTTCTCCAGCTCCTGAGGTAACCTCAACCGATACGCAATAGGACCCACACGCTCAACAACCTCATACGGTCCAATGTACCTAGGGCTCAACTTACCCTTCCGACCAAACCTCATCACCTTCTTCCAAGGCGAAACCTTCAAGAACACACGGTCACCCACCGCATACTCTATCTCCTTACGCTTCAAATCCGCGTAAGACTTCTGCCGGTCAGAAGCAGCCTTCAACCGCTCACAAATGAGCTTCACCTTCTCAGTGGTCCCTTTCAACAAAGCTGGCATTGAAACCAACTTTTGACCAGTTTCAGCCCAACAAAGAGGAGTCCTACACTTCCTCCCATACAGAGCCTCATAAGGTGCCATCTGTATACTCGCCTGATAACTATTGTTATAAGCGAACTCAACCAAAGGCAGATGCTTCTCCCAAGAACCTTGGAACTCAATCACGCAGCATCTCAACATATCCTCCAAAATCTGAATAACTCGCTCAGACTGACCATCCGACTGAGGATGATAGGATGTACTGAAATGCAACCTTGTACCCAGAGCTTGATGCAAACACTGCCAGAAACGCGATGTGAACCTCGGATCCCTATCCGATACAATCGACTTAGGCACACCATGCAGCCTCACAATCTCAGCAATGTACAGCTCTGCCAGCTTATCCAAAGAGAACGTAGTATGCACAGGCAAGAAATACGCACACTTCGTCAGGCGATCCACAATCACCCAAACAGAGTTCTTCTTCGATGGAAACAAAGGTAAACCAAATACAAAATCCATGGTAACCCTCTCCCACTTCCATTCAGGGATTTTCAACGATTGCAACAAACCAGAAGGAACCTGATGTTCAGCCTTAACTCGCTGACACACCAAACACTTGCTCACAAACTCTGCAACATCCTTCTTCATACCCACCCAATAGTACTCATCACGAAGATCACGATACATCTTAGTACTACCAGGGTGCATAGCAAAAGGACTACTATGACCTTCAGTCAGAATAGCACGCCTCAACTCAGCATCAGCAGGCACTACTATTCGACTCCCAAAACACAACACTCCATCATCATTAAAACAGAAATCCGAAGGTCTACCCTCCGCGATATCCTGAACATGAGACACCAAGGAATCATCCAACAACTGCTTATCCTTGATCAACTGAACCAACGATGGTTTCACCTGCAACTCAGCAACAAGACCACCATCTCGCGATATGCTCAAGCTAGCAAACATAGCCCTCAGCTCAACAGCTACCTTCCTACTCAAGGCATCCGCAACAACATTAGCCTTTCCAGGGTGATACTCTATCGTCAGATCATAATCCTTGAGCAACTCCAACCAACGCCGCTGCCTAAGATTCAACTCCTTCTGCGACATCAGATACCTCAAACTCTTGTGATCCGTGTACACAGTACACTTCTCACCATACAGATAATGCCTCCAGATCTTCAGAGCAAAAACCACTGCAGCCAGCTCAATATCATGTGTAGGATAATTGCGCTCATGCACCTTCAACTGGCGCGATGCATAAGCCACCACCTTACCCTCTTGCATCAGCACACACCCCAAACCAACATAGGATGCATCACTGTAGACCACGAACTCTTTCCCTGATTCAGGCTGAATCAAGATAGGAGCTTGCGTCAAAGCCGCCTTCAGCTTCTCAAAAGCCTGCTGTCTCGCTTCTGTCCACTCATACTTAACATCTTTCTGCAACAGCTTCGTCAAAGGAGCAGCAATCTTGGAAAAACCATCCACAAATCTCCGGTAGTATCCCGCCAAACCAAGGAAACTACGGACCTCATGAACAGACTTAGGAACCTTCCAGTTCATCACCGCCTCAATCTTCTGAGGATCAACACGAATCCCCTCAGCTGAGACCACATGCCCAAGAAACACCACCTCCCTAAGCCAGAACTCACACTTGCTCATCTTAGCATAAAGCTGATTCTCCAACAAAGCTTGCAGCACAATCCTCAAATGCTCTTCATGCTCCTCCTCAGTACGCGAGTACACGAGGATATCATCAATGAACACCACAACGAACTTGTCCAGGTATTCATGAAACACATGATTCATCATGTCCATGAAAGCAGCAGGAGCATTTGTCAAACCAAACGGCATCACAAGGAACTCATAATGCCCATACCTTGTCCTGAAAGCTGTCTTAGGCACATCCACATCCTTCACCTTCAACTGATAATACCCTGACCTCAAGTCAATCTTAGAGAACACAGCAGCTCCCCGAAATTGATCAAAGAGATCATCAATCCTCGGCAAAGGATACCGATTCTTGATAGTCAACTTGTTCAGCTGACGGTAATCAATGCACATCCTCATAGTGCCATCTTTCTTCTTCACACACAAGACCGATGCTCCCCAAGGTGACACACTCGGCCGGATGAAACCACGATCAAGCAGCTCTTGCAACTGCGTCTTCAGCTCCTTCAGCTCCTTAGGTGCCATTCTATAGGGAGTAATGGACACAGGAGTTGTATTCTCATACAGCTCAATTCCAAACTCCACCTCGCGATTAGGAGGTAAACCAGGCAACTCCTCAGGAAAAACACCAGGAAACTCCTTCACAACCCTGATATCCTGCACCCTCAGCTCCTTAGAACTAGGATTCATCACAAAAGCTAGATAAGCTTCACATCCTTGCCTCAGCATCCTACTCGCCTCCAAGGTAGAAACAACATTGGCAAGAAACTTCACATTCTCACCAACTACAACCACTTCATAATCATCTGCCAGCTTAAGCGAAACCCGCTTATTCTCACAATCCACAACAGCACGATGCTCAGCAAGCCAATCCATTCCAAGGATCACATCAAAACCATAGAAGGGCAGCTCCATAAGATCAACATGAAAAATATGCTCTTGAACAACCGAAGGACACCTTCTATAAAGCTTTCGAGTCACAACAGTTTCACCAAAAGAACTAGTGACACGAACACCAACATCCAAAGACTCAATAGGCAAACCAAGCAATTCAGCATGCTCACGCAAAATGTATGAATGCGTAGATCCAGAATCAATCAAAGAAAGCAATGACAAGGATTGCAAAGTAAAGGTACCTGCAATCACATCTGCATCATTCCTTCCCTCGCGCTGAGCATACACCCTCGCCTGGCCTCCACCCTCAGGCTGAATAGCCACAACATGGGCTACTCCACGACCACCTTCCTCACGCCTCTGGAAATTACCACGGCCGCGCCCACGACCTCTCTGCGGTGCAGCAACAACAGGAGCACGCTCTTGGCCACCAGCCAACCTCGGACAATCTCGCCTCAAGTGGTCAGCAGAACCACAATTCCAGCATCCAAAACCAGCTGCCGCAACAGGAGCTTGCACCTCCCTCACAGCACGAGGACAGTCACGCTTCAAGTGACCACGAGAACCACAGATCCAACAAGCACTAGGGTCAGCTCTAGCATTGCCACCCCTAGCAAGTGCACCTCCACCTCTCTTAGCTGAGGACTGATACCTCTGATCGCGTCCCCTCTTGTTCCGTCCACCTCCGGAACTATACTCAACAGCTCTCTTCCCTGAACTTGCTCCAGCACCCTTCGCAGACAAACTCAAATTCATCTCAATGTCCTTTGCTCGGCCCACTAACACATCAAAATCATCATACTCAGTGGCCAGCACGTACATCTTTACCTCCGTTATGAGACCATAACGAAACCTTTCGCACCTCTCCTGCTCATTAGGAATCAGCTCTGGTGCATACTGACTGAGTCGCACAAACTGCACCTCATACTCAGCCACACTCATGCTCCCTTGGGTAAGAGTCATGAATTCACGCTTTTTCTCATCCAGATATCTCACTCCCAGATATCTCCTTTTGAACGCATTCTGAAAGAATGTCCAAGTGATGTCAGCTTCAGCCATTCCAGAGATTGTGGTCGTCCACCACGTATAAGCATCGTCCTGCAGCAAGGACACAACACATCCCAACTTTTGCACATCCGTGCAGCTCATCTGTCCCAAGATACGCTTGGTACTCTCTAACCAAGCTTCCGAACTCTCAGCAGACATACCCCTAAACTCAGTCCCACCAAGACTGCGCAGACGCTCTAAGGGTAGTCTAACACCAGCATCTCCCTGATGCCCAGCTCCTTGAGCTCCAGCTACTGCTGCTCAAAAAGCACCCGCAATAGCTTGTACCAGCATCGTCATATCAGGCATAGCTTGCCCCTGACCAACCTCAGGTCCTGCAGCTCTAGCACCAGCTGCTTCAGCTCCAGCTCTTTCCCTCTCCGCACCACCACCACCTGGTGGAGGAGGAGGTAACACAGCACTACCCGCATTCTCTTCATTCTCATTCCCATCCGGAGTCATAGCTCTCACGCTACTCCTTAACTCTCTACGTGGTGCCATACTTTTACCATGCATATCAATACAAATAAAACATAGTCAGGCCCAGCAAGGTAAGCAATCCAAGTATTCAAGCTCAATTTCTTTCAAAATCAACATCATTTCTTTAGCTTTTGTTTGGCAATGGGTACCCTCAACATGCAACATCACAACATACATCTCAAATGCATCAACATCTCAAGCCACTGAACATGCTTTCATACAACAAGCATACAAGCCATACATACTTCAATCATGCATACAAACATTCCCAGGATCGAAACCTGGCTCTGATACCACCAAATGTAACCCCCTTAACCCAGCCTAGACGGTTGACCCGAATTAAGAAAGTCACACGGGGAAAACCAAAGTCAACCCGAAAGTCAACCTTGATTAACGACCCTTTTTTTTCTTTTTAAAACTTATCTAGATGCACGTTAACCCTAATGGTGATCACACAAACATCATACTCAAAGGTCACAAACATCAGAGATCAAACAGGGACCCAATTGAACAAATTACAACTTTAGGGACCAAATTGTAATTTCTGATAATTAAAAGGGTTTAACCCAAATTAATCTTACCAACTTGAAATTAGTCAGGTTTCATGCTTCTCTGTGAAATTTCAGCTCAAAAGGACTTCCCAAGCTCATACAATTGAACAAACAAGATTTAGGACCAAAATGCAAACAATTCAAAACATATAACTGCCCATGTCAGCCCCCAACGGTCGACCGTTCCGAAACAGGTTGACCCTGTTTCGAAACACGGGCCGTTCCGCAACCAGTACCGCAACGGGGGTCTGGCAGAGGCCAAACCGTTTCGAAACGGTGCATACCGTTTCGGACCCCTGGGTTCATTCAAGGCACCCGTTCCAAAACGGTGCACACTGTTCCGAAACGCCCTGCACAGAATTGTTCCAAATGCATTCCAAAACATGCAATAGATCATTCAAACATGCTCCAAATGCTACCAAACTTTACCAGCATGCAATTCAACATATATAGGACATACTTGCATCAACAATTCAACAAAACAACATCATATGCAAAAAGCCCCAAATCTATAGGCATGCTTCCTACACAAGCTAGCTATTCAAGCACAAACTTCCACATCAAGCATATAATGATCCAATCCAAAAACCAGCATTCAAATCATCATTCGACATACTTAGGGAGTTCCAAACACCTCCCAAAACATACAAATTGGTCCCCCATTGCCAAATTACCCAAAAGCTAAAAGTACTTATAAAACCTTCCATACATTGAGCTTTACTTGAACTTAATTGCTTGCCCTCCTTGCTGCCCCTCAAGGTTCTTTAATGCTCTGCATTATTGAATTAAGAAAACGAGAGAGCGTAAGCAAAAGCTTAGTGAGGAATGCTCTTAAAAATCATTCAATAATGCAATTAAAAACATTTACAAATCATGCTTATAATCAACCTTTGCACATGCTCAAAAGCATACTTAAAACAAGCAATCTCATGCTTCAACATAAACATAACATGTCATATTGGCTCAAGTGACAATTTCCATTTCTCAAAACAAGTTCATCAACTTCCCAAGGACTTTTAAACACCTTGGCCCCAAGGACCTTTAAACACCTTGGCCATGGACTTTTAAACACCATGAATGAGGACCACACAAGGACTTTTAACCACCTTTGTGTCCATAGCTTGAATCACCCCAAGGACTTTTAAACACCTTGGCCCCAAGGACTTTTAAACACCTTGGCCCCATGGACTTTTAAACACCATGGAAAGGATCACCTAAGGACTTTTAACCACCTTAGTGTCCGCAACAAGAATCATCCAAGGACTTTTAACCACCTTGATGTTCTTAAGTAACAATGCTCACTCAAGAACTTTTAACCACCTTAGTGACCTTAACATTTTCAAAACATCACTTGCCAATATACATCTTTTTCATCAATTAATCCACTGTTTTAAAGCATTAAACCAAGCCATTTACATCATGCATTTCAAAGCATCAAACCACATTATTTCAATGTATAAAATCAAGGAACTCCTACCTAGAGTTACCTTCAACATATGGCTTACAACATCAGCAAAAACCATGCTAAAACATGCTTTCAAAACAGTAATTAAAACATGCAAATAACCATTTTGCATCACAACAAATTCATGGCCACCACTAGAGATAAATTCTGAAAACTTACACTTGAGCTTAGCAAAGTTGTTTAGACTTAGACTAAGCTCCCAAAACTTCAAACCTTGGTTTTAAAATCTGAAAACCCAACTTCACTCACCGATTTCCATTTTGCTTCAAGCCAAAGCACCAAATCAAGCTTCCGGATCAACAACTCTTGGATCCAAGGATGCCTCCCCTGTTTCAACACATCAAAGCAGAGGATTAATGCATCATCATGCATTAATTGCTTCAATGAAAGCACCTAAACTAGCTGCTCTCATTCAACCTCCATTTTCGGCCACCAAACACAACCGAAAATGCATCCAAACCACTTCTAAACAAAGCCCAGCCATAAACCAGCAAAACCACACTTCCATAAACATCATATAACATCTAAAAACAACCTATAAACATCCTTATACCTCCAGCAACATCAGATCACCAAGATCACCTCAAAAACAACCTTGAAACACAAGCTAAACTTAGGAAACTCAACCTATCCGGGATTGCATCAATCAAAACTCAATTCCTTATCAATTTAGAATTAATTTAACATCAAAAACACATCTCAAATCACAGATTACTCAGATCTAACGAAAATCATGAAAAATCATCAAATCTTGCATTATAAGCCAAGATCCATTTCACCACTTTAAAACCTTTCATTAAACATCAATTTAGGATTGAAAACTTAGGAATTTCAGTAAAGAACTGATAGTTTAGAGGAGAAGGACGTTCTTACCTCCAAACTTGAGTTTCTCCTCTTTTTGGAATCAAAATCCTTGTTGAAACAAGTAGCAATTGAAGAGGTTTTGAAGATATGTTGATTAGGAATCAAATGAGAGTTGAAAGGAGGGATTTAGGTGAAGAAATCAGAAGCAATTCTCTGGAAATGGAGTGTTTGGATTGAGAGAAAAAGAGAGAAAGAAAATTAGGAAAAGTTGGTTACAAAAATCTAAAATAGCCAAATGGCTTTCCCTCCACTTTTAATATCATTTAAAATCAGATTTTAGACCTAAAATATCTTAGAAAAATCTGGAGAAACTCCCTTTGGGTAAATAGCTCCTTAAAGATTCAAAGTTTCAACCCTTTATAAAACAGCCACCAAACTTTCAAAAATTACATTTTGGTCACTAGCCAAAATGTCACCCTTCCGAAACTCATTTTCCAAAATTGATTTCACAGTTCACATAATTATATTAAAAGATGATTTTAGAACATTTTTCCATATTTTTAATGCAACCCGAACTAGGCTTTCCTAAATTCACCTCTTTAGATTCGAACAGCACTTTGACCAACCGGTCAACGCCCAAGACTTCTAAGCCCAAAACCGGGGCGTTACAAATATCGGATCCAAGTAAACAAAAGATGATGTGAAGGGCCTTGTCATTCACTTGAAGCCTTCTTCGATCTTCATCGGTTATTTTTTCTCTTGTTTTAGGAACTAGCCTCCCTTCTTCATCTTTCTTCATTAGAATAGTTGGTCCATCTTCCACTACATCCCAAAGGACATAGTCATTTGACTTGATGAAGAGCCTCATTCTATTTTCCAATAGGGATAGTTATCCCCATTGAAAAATGGAGGCTTGGTGACCGATTGTGACTCAAGGAAGTTTTGGCCGGAGGTAGATGACATGGCTTGATTCGAAGGTTTATTGATCTTTTTCTAGGATATTCTCTTGTAGATGTGAGTCTGTCAAAGAGTTAGACTCTGATACCAATTGTTAAGTTGATAAATTGAATCGAAAATGGCCAAGAGGGGGTGAAATGACTTTTTAAAATTGAAGGGAGAAAATTGAAAAAGGAAAAATTCAAGACAATGCAATTTATAGTGGTTCAAGCTTAGAACAAGCTCTACATACACTACCTTAGCTCCCACTAAGGATTTTCAACCAATTTCACTAGAAATTCGTTCCCTTTTCTCGGATTAGGAGGAAACCTTACAACCGGTTAATCTTTCTACCCAAAGATTAACCAAGACTCTCTCAAATAAAAAGATCGTTGGCAAATAAAAGATAAACCTCACAAGGTGGAATCTTTGCCCCAAATTACAAGTACTCTCAAGCCAAATTGATAAAAGATGAATACAATTAAAAAAACACTCAATAGGGTACAAGGGTTTGACTCTAATACTCAAAGGTTTAGATTTGTGCTTGGATTGTTGCAATTACGTTCAATAGTTGTTGTTGTAGCTTTTGAGGCATTTTTATATACCCTTGAATTGATTTCTAGCCGTTCTGGTGGTTGAGATCATCAATAGAGCCGTTGGGCTTCATTTTTCCCGCAATAAATGCACTTCTGCAACCTACCGTATCGGTACTCGAACAAGGGTATCGATACCTATCTCAAAATCAAAAGAGTCGTTGTACACATTTAAGAGGGCGTATCGATACACTATAAGGGCGTATTGGTATGGGTACAATGTAAAAAAAAGGGTCGTATCGTTACTCTAAGATCGTATTGAAACAAATTTTGCTCATTCGAATCCTGAGTAAAACTTTAGCAAAAAGTGTATCGATACGCTATATGGGCGTGTATTGATACGGTCCAACGATCGTTTGAAATTTTGCTAAAATCATATGTGACAAGCAACAGTCAAAAACTTTAAATGCAAAAATTTATCAAACCAGATCAAACCGTATCGATATGGGTAAAACCGTATCGGGACGCTATGCCTTATAGTTAGTCCTAGACAAAAAACCATATTGATACGAGTATACTCGTATCGGTACGCTTTTGTCGATTAAAATTTCAGAACATCAAAACCGTATCGATACAACTATAGCGTATCGATACGCCTTAGCGTACAAGTAGGATTTGGGCTATAACACTTGGAAAAACTTTGCCTAAACAATTTATTTAACTTAGAAACATTTTGGTTAAAGTTTGCTTGTCAATTTGTGAGACTTTGAATTACTTAAAAAATTATTTACTTTTACAAATAGGTCCTTAGACACTTTGTTATATCAAAATCAAATTAAGTTTTACATTTTACTTTTATTATTATATTTGTTATTAAATTAAAAAAGATCAACAATAAAAAGCCCAATAAAATTATAATGTTTGAGTCTATTTACAATTAATTTATAAAACTCAAAAAATATATGTTACATGGCCCATCCGGCCCAATCCCAAAATCTGATAACAAGAAACCCTAATATGCTTTCCCTTTCAAGCACAACCACCCATGGACCGTTGGATTAAATATGATCCAACGGTCCTGATTGAACCGGGGAGCCCCTTCAGATTCCGTGTGAAGCCAATGCCCGGGTCGCTTGTCTCCCACGCGCGCGTGCAGTGCGCGCCCAAGACCCCTCATCTCTCACCTGCCCTCACCAATGGTCACCACGTGTTTAGCTCGACGGTTCCCATCTTCGCAAGAAAATTTGCTGTTGCAGTACGACAACTGATTCTCTCCAACAACCGAGTAGAATAGAAAAGGGTAAACTATATCATTGACCACCGAACTAATTGAGGATTCTTATTTTGACAACTGAACTAACGAACTCGTCAATCAAACCACCGAACTTATTAAATTAACCTATTTTGACCACCGCCGTTAAAAAAATAACAGAGGACTGACGGAGTGATGACGTGGTAGTTAACAAACTTTTTTAAAATTACACATTTAATTCTTGCTATTTACACATTCTTTCAATTTAGTCCTAATTTTAAATTAATAAAATTAATTAATTATTTAATTAAGTGATGACACGTGTCAACACCTTTTATATGGAAGGATGGGGCTGTGGTGGATTGAACCTGCGTCATGTGGGTTCCAAAACAACATCTTTACCACTGCACCAAGCTTCTCTTGATGACATGAGTTGTGCCATTTAATATATATGTTATAATGCAGTAATTGTTAGGGGAAAAAATAAAAATGATTGAAAGGGGATTCGAACCTAGACCACTTGGGATGTTTGGGATGTGTATAATCACACAAACATTCGATTTTAAATATTCGAATATTTTTCTTTTTCATATTTAAATTAATTCGAATATAATGCAGTAAATGTTAGGGGAAAAAGTAAAAATGATTGAAAGGAGATTCGAACATAGACCACTTGGGATGTGTATAATCACACAAACATTCGATTTAAAATATTCGAATATTTTTTTTTTCATATTTAAATTAATTTGAATACTTGATTTAAATAGTTTAAAAATATTTTTTTCTTTTTCATACTTTAAATATTTGATTTAATTTAAATACTTTAAAATATTCGATTTAATGCATTATAATGTATTTAAAGTATATATAAAATATATATCAAATATATTAAATCAAGTATATAAAGAAAAAAATTCGAATATTTAAATATTTAAATTAAAACGAATATTTAAACTATGAAAAAGAAAAAAAAATATTTTAAAATATTCGATTTAAAATATTTAAATCAAGTATTCGAATTAATTTAAATATGAAAATGAAAAATATTCGAATATTTTAAATCGAATGTTTGTGTGATTATACACATCCCAAACATCTCAAGTGGTCTAGGTTCGAATCCCCTTTCAATCATTTTTACTTTTTTCCCCTAACATTTACTGCATTATAACATATATATTAAATGGCACAACTCATGTCACCACTTGATTGGAGGAGGAAAATAAATTTATAAAATCAAATAGAAATAATTAAATTCCTCCAATAAGGTGTTGACACGTGTCATCACTTAATTAAATAATTTATTTGTTTTATTAAATTAAAATTAGGGCTAAATTGAAAGAATGTGTAAATAACAAGGATTAAATGTGTAATTTTATAAAAGTTTGTTAACGTGGCCAAAATAGGTTAATTTAATAAGTTCGGTGGTCTGATTGACAAGTTCATTAGTTAGGTGGTCAAAATAGAAATCCCCAATTAGTTCGGTGATCAATGGTATAGTTTACCCGATAGAAAATAATAAAAGTACCCAGATACAACAAGGAAAAACAAAAAAAATCCTTCAGAGGTATTGTACTACTTTGCTTACTGTTCAAATAAAAAAATTAGGGTAAAGTACACAGATGATCACTGAACTTTGGTAAAAAAAAATAAAATGGTAACCAAACTTTCAAAAATCACATAATGGCAATTAAACTTTATGTTTTATAACAAAATGGTAACTAGACGTTAAATGTCGTTAAGTGACTGTTATAAAATTTGGTATAATAACACATTTAGTCCTTCGTATTTATACATTCAATCAATTTAGTTCTAATTTGAAACAATTCACTAAATTTAGCCCTTATTATTTACGCATTCTTTCAATTTGGTCCTTAAAGTAAAATTCCAAAGTATGATAACATGGTAAATAATTACAATTAAATTTTTATAGGAACTTGAAAACTCGACTCGAATCGAAAAAAATTCAAATAAAGTTTGAGTTGTAAAATATGACGCGTCAACTCGAATAAGTCAAAATTTTTTGACTCGGTTCGATCGAACTCTCATCTCTATCTTAAGATATGACGCGTCAAATCGAATAACTCGAAATATTCAAATATTTTAAATCATTTTTTCCTTTTAAATCAAATATTTTTGAAATAAAATATTTAATATTTTCATATTTAAATCACATTGAATATTTAATAACTACTTTCAATATTCAATTTAATTTAAAAATATTCGATTTAAAAGAAAAAATGATTTAAAATATTCGAATATTTAATAACTATTTTAAATATTTTTCTTTTAAATATTCGAATATTTAATAGCTACTTTAAATATTTATTAAATATTCAAATATTTTAAATCAATTTTTTTTCTTGTAAATCGAATATTTAAAGTAGTTATTAAATAACCGATGTGATTTAAAAGAAAAAAATGATTTAAAATATTCGAATATTTCGAGTTATTCGAGTTGACGCGTCATATCTTAAGATAAAGGTGAGCGTTCGATCGAGTCGAGTCAAAAAATGTCGAGTTAACGCGTCATATTTTATAACTCAAACTTTATTTGAAATTTTTTCGATTCGAGTCGAGTCGAGTTTTTGAGTTCCTATAAAAAAATAATTAAATATTCAAATATTTTAAATCAATATTTTTCTTTTAAATCGAATATTTTTAAATTAAATTGAATATTTAAAGTAGTTATTAAATATTCTATGTGATTTAAATATGAAAATATTAAATATTCTATTTTAAAAATATTCGATTTAAAAGAAAAATGATTTCAAATATTCGAATATTTCGAGTTATTCGAGTTGACGCGACATATCTTAAGATAGAGGTGAGCGTTCGATCGAGTCGAGTAAAAAAATGTCGAGTTATTTGAGTTAACGCGTCATATTTTACAACTCAAAATTTATTTGAAATTTTTTCGATTCGAGTCGAGTCGAGTTTTCGAGTTCCTATAAAAATTTAATTAAATATTCGAATATTTTAAATCAATTTTTTTCTTTTGAATCGAATATTTGAAGTTGTTATTAAATAATCGATGTGATTTAAATATGAAAATATTATATATTCTATTTTAAAAAATATTCGATTTAAAAGAAAAAAATGATTTAAAATATTTGCATATTTCGAGTTATTCGAGTTGACGTGTCATATCTTAAGATAGAGATGAGTGTTCGTTCGAGTCGAGTCAAACAATTTCGAGTTATTCGAGTTAACGCGTCATATTTTACAACTCAAACTTTATTTGAAATTTTTTCGATTCGAGTCGAGTTTTCAAGTTCCTATAAAAATTTAATTGTAATTATTTATTATGTTATCATACTTTGGAATTTTGCTTTAAGGACCAAATTGAATGAATGCATAAATTACGAGAGCTAAATTTAGTGAATTGGTTCGAATTAGGGTTAAATTGATTGAATGTATATATATGAAGGACTAAATGTGTTATTATACCAAATTTTATAACAGCCACTTAACGGCATTTAACGTCTAGTTACCATTTTGCTATAAAACATAAAGTTTAATTGCCATTTTGTGATTTTTGAAAGTTTGGTTACCATTTTGTTTCTTTTATCAAAGTTCAGTGACCGTCTGTGTACTTTACCCAAAAAATTATAGGAAAATAGGTTAGGAATTTCATACTGTTCTCAGTTTGGGACTACCATCGTGCATGGCGGCTGAGGTTGGTGTCGCCGATGAACGACACCACTTCGTCTCCGCCCTTCGTTTTTTCAAAGAAAGTTTTCAAAGTCTCAGTTTCAAAACAAAGCTTTCTCAAGCTTTTTGGTTTCAGATTTTAAGAGATTTAGGGAGTGTATTTTTTTTCCAAAAATTGCAGGATGGTTTCAATTTTAGGAGAGAAGAACGTTCGGTTTAGACTCAGTTTTGGAGGTCGACAGCGCCGACGAACGGCGATCGACGACGTTTCATGACGGTCGACACGGCGGAGGAGCTGGTAGAATCTGAGTTCGTGATGAACCCATATGTTTTCTCAAAGGCAAATGAGAGAATTTGAGATTTGGGGGGCTTGATCTTATTTTAAAATGAAGGAAATGATTTCTGTTTAATCATTTTGGTATTTATACCAGGGGTAATTTTTTTATGGTTTAGAGCCCTCCGTCTCTTTTAAATTCGTTCTGCAGTCTCCAATTATTTTGAATTATTATAATTTCATCCCTTTGTTTTAATTTTGTTCGACGTTAGTGGTATAATCACCCATTTGGCCCCTTTATCCTTTCCTTTAATTATATTCGTTTTATTTGTTTTATGTTGTTTTTTTATAAAATTATTTTATGCTGTTTTTAATTTATGCCAAAATTTGTTATCTTTCATTTCCTACATATACGCATGCCTTGTTTACATTTCGTTTACAGTTATATATATATATATATCATTTCCCTTTTTATGATTTATTCTAATTTTTTTAAAAGCCATTCAATGGCGATTTTCTTCCATGTTCTATAGTCATTTAACGTTGTTTTCCCCCTTTAATTTATCCTTGCTTTTTTTTTATAATTAATTTGTGAGATATATTATATTTTCATGTCGAGATTCGAACTCATATAAGATGAGACAAGATGAGCATCCCTAGCTATTAAGCCAATTAGTGGATCTCATCATTGCTTTTATTTGTTATGTGTTTTGTAATTATTTCCTTTTTCAATATGTTTCTATTTTATCCATATGTACATAAGGTTCTATTTAAATCTTATTATTTATGTTTTCTTTTGCCTTATTTATGTGCATATATAGATATAAATTACGTGTTTTTCTAATATCCTAGTGTGATACAAGGATATCATCTGTTCAACTTTTTTAGTGTTTTCATGAACGGCACACACAACATGCATTATTGGTGCTCGAACCCAGGTCCCAAGAGATGATTAACATATACCTTTGCTATTAGGACACAATGAGATTAGCAACTTACGTGTTTTGTTAAGTACTCATATTATAACTTATACATATTTCATATTATTATATATTTTACTATGATAGGTTTCCATATTATACATTGTTTATAAGCATGTAACGTTTTATACTTATTATATAAACGCTAGAGTACGTCTTTATTTTATATACGTATTTTAATTTGATTTTCATGTATATATATATATATATATTACGTATTTATATATGCTAATTAGGTTTCTACATCTCTTTCTATATATTGCATACGTATCACAGATTATATGTATATTATAAATGTTTTAATTTGTTTTATTATATTTTTTATTTTAGCATATTTATTTGTCATATTAATTGTTCATGTATTATACATTGTTGCATTAGATAGTCCTTAAAATTTCAGTATTTTGTTGGGAGTGTCGTCTCGGGTCTTCGAGCGTCATTTTCCTTTGGTTTTGTAAATCATGAGATTTTATATTCGAATCGTATGATCATGCATGCATGTATTTTTAGGGATTAGATTTTAAATTAAACTTTAGATTTTCTTTTGCATTTATATGAATACTTAGATACCAATTTCCGGCGTTCTGGGTGTTAATCCTTCCCCTCACGTAACCGGCTCCCAAACTCTTTTTAAATCTCTGGTTTTATTTTCAGGTGTCCAGTCTACCCTTTTAAAAATGACCGGTGGCGACTCATTTTGTTTTTATTTAGACTACAAGCTTTTTTTTTTAAATTCCCCCAAAATCTATTTTTTTAAGAAAACGAGGGATATCAGATTTATCAGTTGCTACATTCCTAAAGATTTAATATAACTCTAAAACAATTGACATCTTCTTACATAAAATCTTAGTTTCGTGCCTGAGTTACACCAAAAGATAAACTGTGCTCGCTCATTAATCTGCACAAATTTTAGAGTAATAGCTTAAAAGCGATAAAGAAACACATTTAAAATATAAAAATATGATGAAATCAAATTGAAGAACTATTAAAGCCAAAACACTCCAAACTTCTCCAAAACTGCACTCAAACATTTTAAATGATAGGGTAAATTACAACGTTCAATCACTCTACTTTATTTTTACTTCTATTTTGGTCAATGATGTTAAACAAATTCAATTTAATTATTCAACTATCAAATTACTCCGATTTTAGTCCCTCTAAGATGACATGGTTTATTTTATTAATATTTTACTAAGACATGAAATATTTTATTAGTATTTTAATGTCATATCATATATAAAATAAAAATAAAAAATTCAAACCCTAATTCCAATCACAATCCCTAATTTATAAACTCTAATCCCTAATCTACTAACTCCAAGTCCTCATCTTCACCCTCATCAGCCCCATTTGTTCTCTGGTTCATGAGACACCTTGATTCCAACTGAATGAATCCATCAAGGCTATTAAATGCTACAGCTAAAATTGGAACTGGGTCAATATCACATGTTGCAGACGCTGATGAGGATATGCGACCAAACCGGGTGTTAAACTGAAGAGCTTTTAGGTTTTGGAGAATTTGCTTCAGAAGTATGGAATTGCAAACGATACTTGGAAGAGGAAAAACTACATCACGTGTTTATTCTTTGAGAAATACAAAACGATGCGTTTTTCACAATTACTTAAAAGAATAACAAATACCACTTTAAATACTAAACAAGAAAATAATCAAGAACCCAAAATTAACTACCCTTACTTATAGATGTTTAAAAATAACAATTGTATTACAAATTATACAAGTTTGTTAGCCCCCTCAAGTTGAAGCATATATATTATGTATACCCAACTTGGAAATAAAACTGTAAAAAAGAAAACTTGGCAAAGCTTTAGTTAAACAGTCCGCAAGTTGGTTGTGAGTGGTCACGAGCAACAACTTAACAACACCTTGTTGAACATTCTCCCTTATCAAATGAGAATCAATTTCAATATGCTTCGTTCTCTCATGATGAACAAGATTTTCTGCAAGTTGAATAGCAGAAAGATTGTCACAATAGAGATTTACAGGTTCAAAAGGAATATGAAAATCAACAAGTAAATAGTGAACCCACTGTAATTTGCATGTAACAGAAGCTAAAGCACGATACTCAACCTCACTAGAAGATCGAGAAACAATTTGTTGTTTTTTAGATTTTCAGGAAACTTAGAATGATCCTAAAAATATACAAAAGCCTGTAATAGACTTTCTGAAATATGGACAAGACGCCCAATCCGAATAAAAAAAGGCATTCAATTTAAAAGGATTATCAGCAACAAAAAATAAACCCTATCCAGGTGTACCTTTTAAGTACCTAAGAATTCTATGAGCAGTAGTAGGGGTAGCCAAAAATTGAGAAAATTGTTGAACATAGAAGGCTATATCAGGTCTAGTATTTCTGAGATACAAAAATTTACCAATTAATCTTCTATAAGCAATATCATCTTCCAAAACTACTATATCAGATTTAGACATCCTCTTAGTTCCCCTAGTAACAACAATTGGAGTGGAAACAAGTTTTGATTCTAAAAAACCAGTTTCAACAAATAACTCCAATGTATATTTTCTTTGGCAAATGTTAATACCACTAACAAACCTAGCAACTTAAAAACCTAAGAAATATTTTAAAGCCCCTAAGTCCTTTATTTTAAAAGTGTCATGCAAGAAAGTCTTAATAGATGTCATCTGTTCTAAATCAAGACTAGTAAGAATTATATCATCCACATAAATTGTTAAGGCAATAAAATAATCCCCTTCTCATTTAGTGAACAAACTGTTGCCAGAAACAGACTGTTTAAAATCTTGTTTGATTAAAGCAACATTTAATTTTTCATTTCATTGTGTACTAGTCTGTTTTAAACCATAAAGACTCTTCTTTAGTTTACAGTCCATTCTAGAATTAGTATTATTTGAAAATCCATGTGGTATATCCATATAAACTTCTTCATGTAATGAACCATGAAGTAAAGCATCATTAATATCTAGCTATTGTAATTTCCAGATTTTAGAAGCTGCAACTACTATTAAGGTCCTGATTGTAGTTATTTTAACAACACAACTAAAAGTGTTTAAGAAATCAACACCAGATTGTTGAGTGTAACCCTTAGCTACTAACCTAGCTTTATGCCTATCAAGAGATTAGATTTCAATTTTGTTTTAAAAACCCATTTGCATCATATAGTTTTCTTACTAGAAGGAAGATGAACTAAATCCCAAGTATGATTAGATTCTAGAGCTATGATTTCTTCTTTCATCGCATTTCTCCAATATTCATGCAAAACGACTTGTTTATAATTTTTAGGTTCAGACAAAGCATCAATATTAGCAATAAAAGACTTATGCTGTGAAGAAACATTGTGATAAGAAAGCACATGTTCAACTGAATGAGGTGTAGTTTTGGTTTTGGGAAAATTTACCTGAAAATCCTGAAACTTTGAGGCAATTTAACAGTCCTAATGGCCTCGAAAAAGCAAGTGGAACATGGAAAGAAGGAACACATAGAACAAGGTTTTGTTTAATAGTATTAAGATAAGTATTAATAGCTTGATCATTAGTGATATGAGACTATCCATTAGCAACAGAATCAATAGAAGCACCAACTGTTCGATCATTAGAATTAGAAAGGTCAGAAGTAACAATTTGTAACCGTCTTGACCCGGCCTAGACAGTAGACCGAACTGAACGGGTCACACGGGGAATATTGAAGTAAATTAGGAAGTTTACTCCAATAAACAACCCTAATTTTTTTCTTTTTATCTTTTCTAGATGCTCATTACGATCCTAAGTGTTTAACATCGCAGTGGAACATTCATAACTCAATCAGATATTGATTGCATATAATTACGATTTTAGGGACCATTTTGCAAACATGACAAATTACGAGGGATTCTTCCAATTTTAGACTACCATCTTTAAATTAATCATGTTACATGCATCTCTGTAAAATCTCAACTCAAATCAAACATCAAAGATGACTTAAATGCATCCACAACATTCAGGGACTAAAATGTAAAGAAACAAAATTTCAGAATATTCCAACAACTAACTTACCAACCTGTCGTTTCGGTACATGCTAGCCCTATAAAAAACAGGCGTACTGAAACAGGTTCACAGAGCTCGGAACACGGGCCCGTATCGAAACACCCTTTAAGGTGTTTCAAAACAAAGATTTCTAGTGGCAAAACGTACCGGAACAGACCATCCTAGTTTCGAAACCCTTAGGCCATTTCATGCTCACTGTTCCGGTACAGGCTCGAGTGTATCGAAACAATTGGGCCTGTAGTAACACTTTTTGCTAGTTTTTCATACTTTAATCCGTACTAAACCATTCCAACATGCTTGCAACATGCATACAACATATTTAAACATCAATCCCCAATCATTCAGGGCATATTCAACATTAAATCATGGCACTTTGCATCAAAGGTAAACTATAGGCATGCAACCTAGCAAACGAATCAAGCAAGATACCAAAATGCATAACAAGGCACAAACCAATAACCAAAGGTCATTTACAAGTCTAAAACAACATTAAACACATGCTCAAATAGGGACTTTACACAAATCTCCCAAAACACAGCGGATCCCCCATTGCCCTTATTACTTTAGTCTAAGCCGAAACATACATTCTAAAGCAAAATCTCTTGGAATTCCCTTGCCTCCTGCTGCCTCTAAACCTCAATTATCTGCATTGATGGACAAAAGTAGAGCGTAAGCACACAAGGCTTAGTGAGGAATGCTAAAAAACAAAACACCATCAATGCATTAAAACCATTTTCATGCTCACATTGAAATCTCATTTCAATTTACTAATATGCTTTAAAAACCATCATGCCATTTTTAAAACCATTCACTTTCCTTAACAAATCAACATGTTAAACATCATGCAACATGTGTTATAATCCCAACAACAAATCCATTGCTAGCACTCAACTTAAGCCTTCCCATGCATAGCTACCATATGCAAAACTTAAAAGGTAAAACATGCATTTTAATTTTTATGCATCATAAACCATATCATAACACATTATCAATTATATTGACTCATAAGTGATCATCAATATGTTCATTTCTCAAAACCACATCGGATTCACAGATTCACAAGTGTTGTCCCAACACTTCATACATTCTCACCGGCATCTCAAGGTTCACACACGGGAGCTACCCTGCACCATTGTGACACCCGTGGTAGAGTATTCGATATATCGTATAAACCCCTCAACACCACTCATTGGTAGATGTATAACCCCACTAACGAGAGACGAGACACTATACACTTTCCTCAATCGTTAAGGTACTTTGATGGAGTATTCGGTACACCGTATAACCCCTCAACATCAACTTGTTTATAGTGCACCTAATCCTATAGCCAACTAACTATATCCGATTTCATTTATAAACCAATTTCACAACATAACTTGCCAATATAATTCGTATTTAGCATAAACCTCACTGTTTTCAAAGCATTACCAATAAACCACATTTCCAAGCACCAAACCATGATTTATAATACAAGTATAAGCATATACTTACAAGGATCACTTACCACGTGCATCCTTCATCAATATAACATTAAAAAACAGTAAATCGCTTACTTCAAATCATGCTTTAAACAGTAGGTAACATGCATTTAAAATCAAGTGCATCGACAAACTCATAATAACACAATCTGAAGGAGAAAGTCCTTTTACTTACTTCCGAAATTAGTAAAGCGTTTCAAGCTTACAATAAGTTCCCAATACCCCCTTGAAAATGTTTCAAAGTTGGAAAACACTTACTCACTGACTTGCGAAACCAAGATTCGCCGACGTGAAATTAAACGTCTGAAGCCCCCGAAACTTCAACGATTGCCTCTGATGTATGCTCCACTATTTATACCACATTAAAATCACCAGCAACTTAAACAATCTCGCTGCTCTGCCCAAAACACCAAAACACCCATCCGAAAACAACCCAAATCACCTTCACTCACTCTCTAAACTCAGCCCAGCCATAATCTAACACTTCCACCTAATTTTAATCATCAATCAACATCTAAAATCAGCCTAATCACATCCTTATACCTCCAGCAACTCAGATTTCACACTAACACCTCAAAAACCCTAAATCTAACAATTTAAAAAATAGAGATCTGACTCATTTAGAGATTACATTCATAAAACCTCTATTTCCACATCATTTAACATCACAATTATGATTAAAATCAGCCTCAAATTAATCAAAATAGTACCATAACGAAAATCTTGAATAATCATCTCATAGAGCTTAATTTAGCAATTTTCATCAATTGGATTACAAAATCTTGTTATTAAAAAAAATTAGAGAGCCAAAGACTTAAAAATTTCAATAAAGAACCTTGATTAGAGGAGAGAAAAGAATGATCACCTCTAACACAAGCTTTCCCCTTGATTTGCAATGATTTTGATGAAATCCTTCAAGAAAACTTTAGCTAGTTGTTGTAGAAATCCATGGGCATCATTTAGGAATCAAAAGTAGATGAAATGAGATAAATCTTTGAAGATTTTGGTGATGAAAAGAGAGTTTGGCTGCTGGGAAAATTGAGAGAAAAGTTTAGAGAAAAGTAGTAACGTAAGAAAATGATTAGCCTTTTAAAAATCTCTTTTTAACAAAACTCCCTTATTAAATCAATTTAATTAAATTATTCAAAACATAAAATCAAGGGAATAGCTGATAACACATTGGTGTAATAGCTCCCTAAGGATTCTAAGATTTGGCTATCTTCAATTTAGCCATTAAAATGAAACTTGCATTTTTTACATTTTAGTCACCAAACCGAAATGTTGACTTTCCAAAATTGACTTCTCTTTCCCTCAATACATATTTAAAGAGGATTTTAGAAAATTTCCGCATAATTTTATCATATCCCAAACCAAGTTTTCCCTGAACTGACCCCAAACTAACCGGAATCTCTAATCTAGATTCACCAGACCCTAAACCGCCTTTAAAACCTCCAGGGACAAAACCGGGGCATTACACAATTGGTTGAAAAAACTAGCATTTTCCAGATTATCACTAGTATCATAGACTAAATCGTCCAGAGAAATAAAATTTTCATAGTTTGGCAAAATAATTTTAGTAGAAGAAACTTTATTTTTTGAAAAGGAAAAACAGATTCATTAAAGGCTACATCCTTTGAGACAAAAACATATTTTTTTGCCTAAAGCATACAACCTATAACCTTTCATATATTTAGGAAATCCAAGGAAAACACATTGAATGGCTGTATGATGCATTTTATTAGTAGCCTTAGGTAAACGAGAAGCATAAGCCAAACATCCAAAAGTTTTAAGGTTATCAAACCTTGGTTTTTGTTGATAAAGCACTTCATAAGGTGTCTTGTTATCAAAAAAGGAGTATGTTTATATTGATAAAAAACCAGAATGTAAAGCACAATCTAACCAGAAAAACAAAGGTAAATCAACATGTATTCTTAAAGCTCCAGCAACAGCAAGTGCTGATGTTTTCTTTCCACTATAATGTCCTGCTAAGGAGTATGTATACAAGATGTTTGGTGTATTATGCCTTTAAGTCTGAAAAAATCAACCATTTCGAATTCTTTTGCATGATCTATTCTTATACACTTAATTTTCTTAGAAAATTGAGTTTCAACCAAGTTATAGAAATCAATTATTAGATTTTGAACTTCAGATTTAAGTGTCATAGGATATATCCATACAAACCTACTGTTTTCATCAACAATTGTTAAAAAATAAATGTGCCCATACAAACTTTTTATTGGAAAAGGACCCAGACATCCATATGAACAATATCAAAGATAGAATAAGAAATAGATGTACTAATAGGAAAGGGTAACTACTTATGTTTAGTTCGATGACAAACATCACATTTCGAAATAATACCAGAAGAAATATTACTATATAACTATGAAAAATAACGCATCCTATGACTAGATGGGTGAACTAATCTAGCATGCCAAGTTTGTAAAGAATCGAAATGAGACACATTACTGACAATAAAAACACTTGTCCCAACAGAAACAAGATCTTGAAGCTGATATAAACCATTCACTCTCCAAGCTATACTAATCGTCCTCCAAAGTTGAACATCCTGTATTAAACAGCCACCATTAGAAAATACTAAAGAAATATTGGAATGTAAAGTTAACTGTGAAACAGAAATCAAATTAAATCCAAAAAAGGGAAGATGGAGAACATCTCTTAAAACCAAGTCATGAGAAATTTGAACAACTCCCATATACAAAACTTTAACTAAGTGACCATTTGGTAGTTTAACGAATTTATCATTAACAACAAAGTATGAACTGAATAAATCCAAACTATTAGCAATATGGTATGTAGCTCATGAATCAATGATCAGGAAGAATTAACAGAATATGAAAAAGAACAAATTAGAATTATACCTGAATCATTAGCAGAAGCAGAAGCAAAATTGGAAGAAAGAACATTGAAATTGGACTGTGGAACACTGACAGGATTCTGAACATTGATAGAAACAATTTTCTCTTGCAATAGAGACATTAAACTCTCATATTGTTCTTTTGTAAAGAAACAAGATTCCCTCCAGGCTTACTAATTTCAGACTTTACCAAACAATCACAAGCAGAAAACTCTTCACAACTCGAGATCCCTACTTGATTGGCTTTACTAACAGAAGGTTTATACTTATATCCAGGAGGATATCCATGTTTTTTTATAACACTTTTCAACAGAGTGACCATATAGACCACAAAAAACACACAATGGCCTACAGTTCCTAGAATTATTGGCATTAAACCTTCATTGAAATTTACTGACATTAGTGTCACCCCTACTTAGATTACTTCTATCAACAAGCAAGACATTGGAATCATGAGTCACTATAGACGAAACAATTATTTCATGCTAGACTATAATGAAAAAAAAATTCATTAATCTCAGGAAATGGCTTTATCATCAAAATTTGAGACTTAGGAACAAAGAAAGATCCGTTTAAACCTTTAAGAAAACGAAGAGAAAATTCTTGCTTTTGAAACTTTAAAGCAGAACAGGAACACGAAGACAAGGGTCTCAGAATACACAACTTATCCCAAACCATTTTCAATCGGGTATAAAAAGTAGTGACAAAAATAATACCTTGATTTAAAGAAATGAATTCTTGCTGAAGATCAGAAACCCTAACCGAATCTCCTTGACTAAAGCAATCATGTAGATCGGTCCAGAGTTCATATGCAGTGTCAAACTAGAGGACACTTTGTACCGATCATCATCTTCGTGAGACTCTTTGATAGACCCATTAAGAAATCTGAATTTGTTCTTCGAATCAGTGACATGCGCATCGAGCGCGCCCAAGAATGGTAGTTGTTGCTGGTAAGCAAAGAAGACGTCAAAACGAGGGTCGTATTCTCATTCGAGTGAATGTAGAACTCATCAGAAGATCGTCGGAGCGAAGCCGAACAGAATTGGACGAACACGAATCAGAAATCCCATCTGATTCTATGTTAAACCGAAAATCTTTTAGCTTTTAGGTTTTGGAGAATTTTCTTCAGAAGTTTGGAATTGCAAACGATACTTGGAATAGAAAAAATCACATCTGGTGTTTATTCTCTAAGAAATATAAAACGATGCGTTTTTCACAATTACCTAAAAGAATAACAAACACCACTTTAAATACTAAACAAGAAAGTAATCAAGAACCTAAAACTAACTACCCTTACTTACAGCTGTATTAAAAATTATATAAGTGTAACCCCCTCGACCTGCCTAGATGATAGGCTGAACCGAATGGGTCACATGGGGAATATTGAAGTAAACTAGGAAGTTTACTCCAATAAATAATCCTAAGTGTTTAACATCGCAGCGAAACAATTTGCAACTCGATCAAACAACGAAATGAAACTCAATTGCATTCAAATACAATTTGGAGACCATTTTGTAATTTTACCTAATTAAAGAGACTTATGTCATTTTATGTGACTAACCTTTAATTATACATATTTCATTCTTTTCTGCCAAATCTCAGCTCAAAATAATCATTCATGAACATTTAATTGCACACACAATATTCAAGGACCAAAACTCAAAGAATCAGAACTTTAGAATATTCCATCAACTAACTTACCAGCCTGCCGTTCGGTACAGACTAGCTCTGTATCAAAACAGGCGTATCGAAACAGATTCATAGAGCTCGGAACATGGGCCCATATCGAAACACCCTTTGACGTGTTTCGGAATAGAGGTCTCTAGTGGCAAAACGTACCAGAACAGACCATCCCTGTTTCAAATTCCATAGGCCATTTCAAGCTCACTGTTTTAGTACATGATTGAGTGTACCGAAACACCTGGGCCTATAATAACACTTTTTGCTAGTTTTTCACACTTTAATCCATACTAAACCATTCCAACATGCTTCCAACATGCATATAACATATTTAAATATTAATTCCTAATTATTCATGGCATATTCAACATTAAATCATGGCACTTTGCATCAAAGGTAAGCTATAGGCATGCAACTTAACAAACAAACCAAGCAAGATACCAAACAAACAAATAACCAAAGGCCATTTACAAGTCTAAAACAACATTAAACACATGCTCAAATAGGGAGTTTACACAATTCTCCCAAAAACACAACAGATCCCCCATTGCCCTAATTACTTTAGTCCAAACCGAAACATACATTCTAAAGCAAAGTCTCTTGGAATTCCCTTGCCTCTTGCTGCCTCCAAACCTCAATTATCTACATTGATGTACAAAAGTAGAGCGTAAGCAGACAAGGCTTAGTGAGGAGTGCTAAAAAACAAAATACCATCAATGCATTAAAATCATTTTCCAAGAACACATTGAAATCTCATTTCAAATGCTTCAATACATCGTTTGAAAACCATCATGCCTTCAAAACCATGCACTTACCTTAATAAAAAATCAACACGTAAACCTCAACAACATGTATTATGATCTCAACAATAAAACCTCTTTTTCAACACTCAATTTAAGCCTTCCTATGCATAGACAACATATGCAAAGCTTAAATAGTAACACATGCATTTTACACATTATGCATCATAGACCAAAACATAATACATCATCAATTATATTGGCTCACAAGTGATCATTAACAAGCTCATTTCTCAAAACCATATCGGATACACAAATTCTCAAGTATTGTCCCAACACTTCATACATTCTCATCGACATATCAAGGTTCACACACGGGAGCTACCCTCCACCATTGTGACACCCGTGGTGGAGTATTCGATACACCATATAAACCCCTCAACACCACTCATCGGTAGATGTATAACCCCACTAACGAGAGACAGGACACCATACACTGTCCTCAATCATTTGGGTACTTGGATAGAGTATTCGGTACACCATATAAACCCCTCAACATCCAAAGCGACTTGTTTATAGTGCACCCAATCCTATAGCCGACTAACTATATCTGATTTCATTTATAAACCAATTTCACAACATCATTTGTCAATATAATTTGTATTTAGCGTAAACCTCACTATTTTCAAAGCATTACCAATAAACCACACTTCCAACATTAAACCATGGTTCATAAAAAAGTATAAACATATACTTACAAGGATCACTTACCATGTGCATCCTTCATCAACATAACATCAAAAACAGTAAATCTCTTACTTTAAATCATGCTTAAAATAGTAGGTAATATGCATTTAAAATCAAGTGCATCAACAACTCATAATAGCATAATCCGAAGGAGAAAATCCTTTTACTTACTTCTGAACTTAGTTGTAACACCCCAAAAATCTGGTCTAGTCGTAATTGGATTCCGATGATCGGAAATTTTACATCGATAAAGTCTAAATATTGTATTGACTCTGACCATGTAATCAATTATATCAACATTGGACTCTAATAGAGCTAATTTATTGAATATGAACTTTATTGAATAATATCGAAACCTGTTTAGTGGCTAAATTATGAAAATTAAAAGTTTGTGGAAAAAAGTACAATCTATCGGGAACTAAAGGGCTAACCTTGCGATTAGCCCCTTTTTCATTAAAATTCCCATACGTGGGATAGAACGGAAAGCTTTCTTCATTGGAAGGAAAGCTTCTCAATTGAATAGCTAAGTAAATAGCTTAGTTGGAGACTCATTGAAACAAATTAAGCAAACATTTTTTCTTCTCCATCTTCATCGTCTCCTACCTCCAAGCATAGACCTCCATTGGTGATCAACTTAAGCTCAGTTTTTCTTTGATTTATTGATATCAAATCATTGCCATCGATCGAGTAAGCTATATTCCCCAAACAATTAATGGATTCCATGGATATATCAAGCTTGGTCACAAGTTAGGGATTTGCTAATCCATGGACATCTTGATAGCTAATAGTTATTTTAAGTTTAGATGATGATTTTGATATCGTTATATTGATTACGATATCGTGATATAGTTTTTAACATATTCATATTGATTTTCTAGCTCAAGAAGTGGAGAGAGAGGTTTTGCCATCTCCATTAAAAGCTAGAAACAAGGGCGTTGTCACCCGAGAACCATAAGAGCATCGGATATCAAGGTGAGTGTAGTCGGAGTCACGGGATTAGGCAAGGAGCCTTCTTGAATTCATTATTGTTGAGTTCGATCAAATAGATAACATGTCTTTTAAGGAAGTTGCATCGGATTGTTAAACAGATCTATTGGTAAGCATCAGTATGTTTGGTAATGAACATCGAACATAGTTATTGGCATCACCATCGTGCATTGTTATCGATATAGTTAATGTTACTGAAACACTGTAAATGAATCATCGGACATTGTCATTGAAATCATGAGACATTGATATTGAAGCATATTTACTAATAATAACATTGAAGACATTAGTCATTGGAATTATCATTGAATATTGAATATGGATATTGTCACTGAAACCTTGGATTTGGACGGACATTGGATACAATTGGCATGCCATAGAATTCATGAGCTCAGTGTACGGGTGGACTATTGTCCTAAGGCTACGACCTATATTGATTTGGCAAGGCAGAGGGATGTGTATTGTACTTGGTCGTTGGGGAGGTGAAGGGACTAGACCATTTATTAATTTGGAGAGGCGTAGGAATTTGCGTATCCACTATCTTGATTCAATCCAAGGGTTAATAATGAATTTCATATGTTAAATATTGCATATTAGAGCATAGCATTGCTATTATTAAGCATGAGTTTAAGCACTTGTATCACTTATTGATAATTACATTGTATATGACTACCTCACTAAACAAAGTAAGCCTAATGTGTCTCATCTCATGCATTTCAGGTTAAGGATCGACCGTTGTTGAAGACCAGATAAGTCGTAGCAAGACAAGTCACTACAAGTCGAAAGTAATGTATTTTTCTCTTATAAACTCCTAGGAGGGCAGCAAAGTAGTTGAAATAGTCTTTTGTGTCCATTTTGTTATGCTTATAATTTGTATAAGTTGAAATGTTGTTAAAGGCCTAAAAATGACTTTTAGTGATGTTAACAGTTGGCCTAAATTGCATATATGGCTCACATAGGTGAAAACCTAGTAAACATGTTCGAATGTTCATGAAATTTGGCATGCCAGTAGTTTATAGCATTAAAATGTTTTTGTGTAAAGTTTCATTACATTTGAACTTCATTTGATAGGTCAATTCGATTAAAAACCATAAAAAATCTATCATTACAGGTCAGACCGTATCAATACGGGAATATGGCGTATCGATACGGTTAAGCATAATTGAACCTAAGGAGCAGGGCATATCGGTACTGATGTGAGCACGTTTATGCCACCCAACGAATGCAACTTCAAACTTCCAGGGAAGTTTGCTTTTTCACTTGTTACATACTAATGTGTAACATTTTATGCTATATTATTTATATTAGTGTGTTTACTATGCATATAGTATGTTTGGTGTGTTTTAACTTAGTTTGATATAACTTATGGTGTATTTATATTTGTTTGTGAATTAATGAATAAGGTTGCAAGTTTTTACAACTTGTATTAGTGTTTCCATTAAGTTTACAATACTTTGATGGAAGTTTGTTGCCTTTTGACATAAGTACGTAGGAGGACACCAACTCAAGTGAGCATATTGTCACGGGGCTAGGTTTTGACTAGCTAGTCCGTGCGGCCTTAGGCGTCGATCTTAGATGACGACTAAGTTAGCCTTCTTGAAATTTAAGCACTTAAGGCTTAAACTAGAGGGTGGAAGCTTTGGAAAGGTGATGATGATGGCTAGGCAAAGAAAGAAGACAAGATGAAGAGAAAATCTCTAAACTCTTACTCAAGAATGATTTACAAAGAGTGGAAGATGAATACAATGGTTGGAGGAAGGCTCTATTTATATCCTTGGCCCTCTCGATCTAACGGCTAAGGGTGATTCGATCCAAGGGCTATGGATGAATCCTCTCTCCTAAATATGGCAACACTATCACATAATAACAAGTTGCCTAAGTAAAAAAGCTATGACATCATATATTTGTTGGCAGGGAAGACTTTCCCCAAATTGGCTCCATGGTGGATAGCTTTCCTTGTGTGTTGGTCAAAAGATGACAACTCAACAAGGGTCTTAGTCTCTTGGGCGGATTGGGCTTGGCATGGCCCGATTCTTGTGTCCAAAACCCTCTTGGTAGTATGCTTGGTGCTAAATCGGGCCCTAGGGGTGTGAGCAACTCGGATGGGCTTCCCCTAGGCCCCTCGGTGTGCACGTTGGGTGTTGTCTCGACCTCCTTGGTGTGTTCGTCGGGTGCAGACTCGAGCTCCATGGCTTGGGCGGCATGGAGGGTGCTCGACAAGGCTCCCTTGGGTGCGTGCAGCGTGCCCCCTCGGGTCCTACTCTCGTGGGCAACACATGAGGTGCTTGACTTGGCCCCATGGTGCGCGAGAAGTGCTCCTGCTCGGCTCTCTCGAACATGGACATCACATAGGGCGTTGTGCATGCCCCCTTGGTGTGTGGTATTGACATCTACTCAGGTGCCTCGGTCGGGTGAAGGACGTGGTGCGCTAAGGCAAGCCCTTATGGGTGCGGCTTGCTCGTTTGTAGGAAGTTGGTCCGTGACAATATGCATCTCAACTCCAGCTCAAGTGAGTATATGCAGCTCATCTCCAGCTCACCAGAGTGCATGCAGCTCGGTCCCAGCTCAGGAGAGTGTAACCAGCTCACTTTTAGCTCATCAAACTTTCAGCTAGTTCGTTTCAGCTCAGCTCATTTCCATTCAGCTCAACTTTAACTCCACTAGCTCAACTACAGCTAACGGGTCCAGTAACAGCTGAACAAGTGTCATGTGTTCGTATGAGTATGTATCGTGCGTAAATAAGAGGACATTGCATGTTCCATGCAAATCGGCTAAGAGAGCAGCAGGGTGCAGCCATGTGTTCGTGAGAGCCTTTTGATTCATCATAATCATGCCCAACTCGTGGAATTTAAATTTTCCACAAAATCACAAACAGCCGTGAGCCATTTTTTCTCTACAATGTGTGGCAAGAACAAGTGGGCGATTGAAATTCAAACACACACATATTAATATGTGCCCAAACTTTGAATTTTAAATTACACACACAATGTGCATGCGTTTAATTATTTGGCGCACCAAACTTGAATGCACGATCATAGTGCATGGCTGCCCCTTTTAGTGGTTATTCCTTTGAATTTTAATTTCAAATGGATTATTATCAGCCACATGTTGAAAACGGCAGCCACACTCCTTTGTATTATTTATATTGCCTAACATAATTGTAAAAAGATTAGACATTTTTGAAATAAAAATATTTGAGAGAGTTTCTCTTGTTCGGTTCTTTTTAAAACTATTTTTTGACCTTTCAAAATGAGTTTTGTTGTGTCAAAATTTACTTGATACTTCGGGTTCCTAGATTGATATCTATAGGGTCCAAGTCCTTCGACGTGGAGCATATTCGATTCAGGTTAACATAGGTTAATGTGCAGGTTCTTTCGAGCTTTTTGTCACCAAACTTCTGATGATTTTCCAGCAACGTTTCTTCCATCTTTTGGACACCAAATGCAGCCATGAACACCCCTTGAAGCCTTCGTCTTCATTAGCGTCCAAATCAGTCCAGAAATTCCTACACCATTTTTCTACGTTTCTTTTTGTTTTCTTTTTCTTGTTATTTTGAACCTAAAACGTCTTCCATATTGTGCTTTTATTGCAGAGATATGCTTGCTACCATCCTAGATTCGTCAACATACAAGGAACGTTGTTTCTCAACCAATGCACCCCTTATCATATGGTATCAGAGCCTAGTTGGATTTTAGCACGTTCTGCACTACAAAACCAAAAAAAATAAAAAAGATTAAAAAAATTTGAATTCTGAAAAAAGAGTCGAAGTCAAAGTTTGACCAAAAAGTCAAAGTTAACAGAAAAATTCGAAAAAGAAATCAGGTTCGAAAATTTAGTGCATTTTACAAATACAAAGTGCTGTTTGTTCGTTGAAATGCTTGGAAATGATGAAGAATGCTTATTTATGCCATGAAATGCTTGGAAATCACCCGAAACAACTTGTTCTTGTTTGTTCGATGATAAGATCGTTGTAAGCATTTCTTTGCAGTAAGTTGTTGTCTTTCTTTTCCTTCATTTTTGTCAGCCTTATTTTCTTATTTTATTGTCAAATACTAGCTTTGTTTTTGTTTTTTTCTTTTTCAGCCTTCTATTTCATGTAACAACCTTATTTTGTCCTTTAACCATTTGTTTCTTTACCTATTATATTATCTTGTAAGTTTGATACAATTAACAAGTTTGAAGGATCGAGTTAGTTCCTTAGAGATTGAGTGGAAAAGGCAATTGAGCGCGAGAGAACGGAAGGGGAGACAAAAAGAGTCATTCAAGTATTCTCTCGAGTGAAGCACAAGCGTTGAGTGCAATTGTAGAGTGATCTTTCCTTGGAGTGATCCGTGAGAATTTTGTTGAGTGTGTTGTTGTGAGGTCATTTTTATTTATTTTTACTAACATATATATATATATATATATTGTATTGTTTTTGTTTGTTGTTTTTGTCGTTTAAAATGGTAGGTTTTGATGATAATCGGGTGAACAACAACCACCGAATCTCTAGATGCAAGCCTTGAAACGCATGATACAACGAGTTGTTGCTAATGTATTGGAGCCTATACATTATCGAATGGATAGAATTGATGGGGGTGGTTCCCATTCTGTCCAAGAAGAGATAAATGATGACAATGTGCAGACATTTTCTACCAGCGAAGCACTTGTTGTCACGAGAAGTCTGAATGTTCATCTACCACAGGATGAACCGCAACAAAACAATCTCTTCCTTACGAGATGCCATGTGAATGATAAGGTATGTATTGTGATTATTGATAGTGGTAGTTGTACTAACGTTGCTAGTACTCTCATGGTTGAAAAGTTAGGCTTGACGACAGCAAAGCATCCTAATCTGTACAAGCTACAATAGTTGAATAATAGTGGTGAAATCAAAGTTACCAAACAAGTTGGTATACCATTTTCCATTGGTAAGTACAAGGATGAGGTAACTTGTGATGTTTGTTCTATGGATGCTTGTTATTTGCTTTTAGGGAGACCGTGGCAATATGATAAGAGAGTTCTACACGATTGTTACACCAATCGATACTCTTTTGATCATGAAGGCAAAAAATTCATTTTTGCACCATTAACTCCAAG